>VXAU01005682.1:297864-337750 GCA_013399695.1 Formicarius rufipectus
AAAGGTGTGAATTTATTTAATTTCCTTCAAGCAATCCAGGTTTTAAAAATAAAACAATTACAAATTCCTTACCTCTTTTATCTAACAAGACACAATGCTATTTCTGGTCTGATGTGCTGATTTATGTAATAAAGGATGTCAGTAAAATCTATACTTTCCAAAATGTACATCACTTGAGAATAGCAGCAATTTCCTTCACAGTGTGATTACAGTTCTCACATCAAGTTTTCTTCTGTTATTGTAATAAGGGAAATGGGGATGTAGGATCCTAACTTTACATGACATCGTTGGACATCTTACGTGTTTTTTTAATTTATTAATATTAGAGCCTTGCAGATTTAATGCACTTCAGGTTAACTTACTTTACATCAACTGATTTATATTATAAGCCTATTTGCAAATGCAAATTAAAAGTAATTTAAATCTGTTCAGCCCATTTTCACTGTTGGCTGAGATAACTTAATTCTCATCAAAACAAGTCACAGAAGCACAGATTGGTTGAGGTTGGAAGGGACTGGACGTTTCTCAAATTCTTTGAGGATGTATGCTGCAGAACAACTGTGCATGGTGTCTTACTGATATCTGGTAACTTGCTTGTGTACATTTAGGTCTTGTTTGTTTCAAATATTGAATAATGTAAAGCAAATAAAATACTTAGGCTGTTAGTTTTCCTTTGGTTTTTGTTTTTTAAGCTGGTTTCAATAGCAAGTTTCTGCACTAGAAGATCTTAATTATCTTGATTTCCACTTATAATTCTCTTATTTGGAAATGTAAGTATTTATTCCCTCAACATCCAAAGTGATGTTGCATGTTTCTGAGGCTTTTGTTTCTGCAGTATAGAATCTGAATGGAGCAGAAAGAAAAGCTGCAGTAAGTTGTTTGGTATTGTTCATTTGACTTCTGTACACTCTTTCATGCAGTTGGTTTTGCACTGATAATTGTTGCCTGTTAAAGTTCAGTAAATATTCCTGAAATAGACCAGTAAGACTTTTTAAGCTAAATGGAAAATAACTATTAAGAAAAACACTGTTTCAGAAAATTAAAGTATTAAATCACAACTAACATTTACTTCTCTTTTCCGTTGCACAGTTGTGTTGGACAGTGAAAAAAACTGAGTGCAAGATAGCTACATATATGTATATTTGAAATCCTCTGACTTTCTCTTTTAGGCTGAGTGACTAAGATTAGTGATAAACTGCTTTTTAAATAACTTGGTTCCACTTCATTGCCAAGAGAAAAAAAAGCCATGACAGTATTTTCCATTGGCAGCGTCTTCCAGCAAATATTTGGAGATGGGGGATTTGTCCCAAAAGGTTGTGCTTGTAAATAAGTGATCTGGACTAACAGAATTTCAGGTGCATAAACTGGAGTGAATTTGGCAGAAGACTTACTTAAACTTGAAAGACTTCATTTTCCCTGTAGGCTATTCATCAAAATGATTGTATTGAAAAAGCCATAGGAAGTTGCCTCTCTACAGGGTTGTCAGTTTCTTAGGGGAGGCCCCTTTCTATCGCATGACATACTAGGTCACACCATTGGATAAGCAAGTCTGTTTTCAAAGGAGGTTCTGAGTTCACACTTGCAGCCACTATGAGCTTTTAAAAATCCCTCTTGTTCACCAGAGAGGTACATCATGCTCAATGAGTTATATAGCATGACTCAAAACCTCATTATTTAGTGACAGTTTCTTTCATTTGATGAATGCTTTTGGGATAGTTCTTTTATTTTTTGATTTATTTTTCTATCTACTGCATTTCACAGGTTTGTTCAGCTGGGACAGAGTCAGCACAAACAAGACAAGGGCAGCCAGCAATTTTCCTCGAAACACCACTTGGATAGGGTTATAAATTTGTAAGTATTATTCTTCTTTTTCATTTGAGTCTGATTTTGCTTTTGTCATTAGATGTGAAAGAACAGGTACATTTGATGGTAAATTGTTTTAGGGTCACACTTGTTTGTTTTTTTTTAACTGCAAAAAGGAATACAACACATGACATGAAGGACTGGGTTTTTGGTTTGGGGCTTTTGGGGTTTGGGTTTTGAGGAGTTTCGGTTTTGTTTGTGTTCTTTTGGAGGGTGTTGTTTTCTGTTTGTTTTTTAGTTTTTGTAGTATCAGGAATTTTGTATTCAAAAGTCTCAACAATCCTGAGTTAACACAAAGTGCTGAAGCTACCAAGTTTAAAGGGCAATTTCTTCTTGCTGTGATTACTTTTGAAAGAGCCAGTGTGAAAGACTGGTTACACATTCTTCATTAAAAACATTCAAAGTTGCATTTGAATCTTCTTATTACTAGTAGAAAAAAAAAAGGGTCATGATATTATCCAAATGTCTTACTATTATTGAACAGGTCTTAGAGTTTAGATGATCAAGTCCTAACTTCCTAGTTGACATCTTCCTGTACTGTAGGCAGTTTAAAGTTTCACCAAGGCAACGTAGATTTTTCTTTGCTTTTGTTTCTGGGGTTCCTGATCTTTTATCCAATGGCATGGCCATTTCATAGAACTGCAAGACCTTTACTGCAATCCGCTGATTTACAGAAGCCTCAGCTTTGTTTCCTGCACTGCCTCTAGGCCACACCTCTGTGCTGGTGAAGTGAGGGAACCTTGGACACAGCATTTACCCAAGACAGAGAGTTGGGCAAAGAGAGTAGAATAACATTAACAGATGTAAGGCTGTGTATGGGACAATATTGTCTATTATCAGTGCTTAGTCATTTATAATTGTCTGCATTTAAAGTGATGATACCACATTTGTAGGTAAATGAGACTGTAGTTCTATAATAAAATTTATCTGATGGGTATTAAAGTAGTGGGTGGGCAAACTGTGAAACTGTTTTTCAGTCAGAGGGAACACGACCTGAATGTTTTAAAGGGAAATGCTTATTAAGAAAATACTTTGTAATAATAAGAATATTTTTCTGTGAATGAAGGCAATTTCTTTTTTTGTAAATGCAAAATCTCCAGCCACGTTAGGCAGTGTAGGAGATAATTCCTTTCTTACCCCTTCAAAAGTAGAATAAATTTTCCATCCATGCCTTAGTGCTGCAAAATAAACACATTAAAGAGAACGTATGCACAGAATTCTGGTGTCTTTTGGTAGCCAGATGTTAATTTTTCTCTTTTCCCAAGAGTAATTTCCCTGTGTTTCTGAATAGTAGAAGTGTAAAAGTCATAGAGCACACAGATCTGTGCCTCTTGTCACTCCTCTTGTTGCAGTCATGTAGATAGTCTTTCTCTGCTAGTTCTACCAAACATGCTGCTCTGTGTAGATCTGAGAGGAAAGAGGGTATCTTATAATGGGTAATTTATGTTTTCTGAAACTGTATTTTTATACAGCTTCAAAATTTCCTTTGGGTAAGTTTTAAAAATGTTTAAATACTGTTTGGATGGTGACAGATTATTCTTTCAATAAAAGTCATAAATATAGCCATTCTTTAAAGGCGTGTTATTAATTTCTGAGACAAGGAAGCTTTCTCTTACCGAGGTGGAATTGCTCCTGTGAATCAGGAATTTCCTTGGAGAATACCAACTTTTTAGAGATAAAATATTCCTTCTAGTTACAAATGCAATTAAACCCCAGTTCTTTTCATAGTAAAATGAAGTGCTTAGTCTAAAACTTTGGTTTCTCATCAGCAGTGAGATATAATTTAGGCTTAGGTTAGTTGCTATCATTTCCCCACTTTCCAAGAAAATATTTTTGAATAACCCCACACCTCACAACCTTAAAACACTTGACCATTTTTATCAATTACATGAAGGCAATACAAAAAGAAATGCTTCTTATTTTTATAAGGCCACTTCAGTGATATTTACAGACTCGAATATGAATTATAAAAGGACTGAAGAGAAGGTTCTGGCTTAAATTTAGAAACTAAGTATAGATCAGAAATAAAAAGTGGATACTTGAACAGGAGCTGAAGTGATGCAGTGAAACAATACTGAAGTTGAGTGGAGAATGTGGAAAGATACTGAAACTCTTCTTTTTATTCTTAGAAATTCCTTGAAGGAAAAAAAGGGTAGAATTTTACTTAGAGCTAAATTAAGCTAAGCAGAGCTGGACTACTATTAGCACAATCTATTATACTGTATGTGAAGAGAGACTTTGAGTACTGTAGTATAATTACTGTGGGTTGACACAGTGCACCTGTTCATAATTCCCTAGTACTCATTGTGGGATGATATAAATAATACTGTTGTAAAAATATACTCTCCAAACCTTTTCAAATGTACTTCATGCATTTATCTCAGAGTACAAGAAATTTTATTCCCTCCTGAACAGGGAATTGAACGTTTTGATTCACTGCAGCACAAAAGAAGTGTGTGGACACTCCTGAACATCTTTATAATAGAATAGTAGGTGGTACATATATCAGGGTCCAAGCTGTCTTCAGTGCCTGAGCTAAGTGTAGCCTGTGCAATATAGCAACAATTCTCATGCCCCAACTTTAATTCATCACAGACTCATAGAATGGTTTGGGTTGGAAGGGACCTTAAATATCCCCTAAGTTCCAACCCCTTTGCCACAGGGAGAGACACCTTCCAGTACATCAAGTTGCTTCAAAACCTGTCCAACCTGACCTTGAACATTTCAGGGTTGGGGCAGCCACATCTTCTCTGGGCACCCTCACAGTAAAGAACCTTTCCCTTATATCTAATCTAAATCTCTCCCATTTTAGTTTAAAATCATTCCCCTTTGTCCCATCACTACCTACCTGTGTAAAAGGTCACTCCTCCTCTTTTTTATACACACCTGTTACCTCATCCCTAGGTACCTACTCTCCTGTTCAGCTTGGCATGACACTGATGATACTTAAGCGGGGAAATACTTCTATGAGTGATATCTGCAGCCTTGTCCAAGGCTATGGTATCCTTGATAATTTAAAAAACATAAGCTGTCTTCAGAAATTATTGTGCAGTCTATGTTTCCAAAAGTTCTCTTAATGTTGTATGTGTAGTCTTTTTGTTTCAAATCAGGACTACCTGGATTCTGCTCATCATTCAAGTACTGATCAAATTTGACTCAAATTGAGTAGCAACCATCCATCTAAAACTCAGCTACTAACTATGTACAAGTAGAATGTGGACTTTTTCATTGTTTGTTTCCATGTACATACACATTATTTTCTCACCAAGATAAAAGTAATAAAGCAAATTCCAGTGAATAGTGGAGCACTCTGTATTTTTCATTTTTGTTAATTAAATGCTCTACTGGGATATTTTTAGTCTATAATACCACTTTAAAATGTAGAACTAAAAATAGAGAATTATCATTCTAATTAAATGTTTTTAAAAACCATAACTACTTATGAAAGCTGTTACCTCAGTTTATAGCAATGCTCTTGTTCATTCAGTACTTAATCTGACTGTATTAGTGCAAGGGATTTTTTTGGAGGATGATATTAAAAAATAGCCTTATATTTTTAAACCTGGCATTATTGCTTGTAACTGTACTAGAGAAAAGGCTGATTGTTGCGGTCAGCCCAGACACACAACAAAATATTCAAAGAAAATAAAGCATAAAAAGTCCATAAATAAATCCCACAGAAACCTCTTCACTCATAAGCAGATTGATCAATCTATTGACTCTTACAATCCCAAATGCAGAACACAAATACAGAGAAAAAGGAGAGAAATACCTTCATTCCTCATACAGCTTCTTTTTCTCCCAGCATACGTGCCCCATAGTGCACTCCAGCTCGCTCTCCCTACACCATTGGTACTTGTTACTTACATACAGTCTCTAATTGGCCATAATCCTAACCTTCTTCATCTGTGCAACTTCCCTACAACTCTCTCAACACCTGCAAGTCGTTTACAATCCTCTATCTTAGAGATGTATCTTCCCAGGCACACAGTTATCTCATCAAGGCCAAGTTCTCACAGGGCCATGAGATTTGCAGGCCTGCTGCAGTTTCCAAGACTGCAGTTCCCAACAGCTGATATTGAACTTGTCATCTTTCTATGTGTTCGTATCCTAGGACTTCTTGGGGAGTTCCTTATGTTGAACAATAGAAGTAAATGAATAAAGGATGTTAGCATTTTGAATGTATTAATTTTTTTCATTAAACCCCTGCATAATATCTAAGTGGTTTCTTGACATTGCTGTGGAAACAGTGAATCAAAAGGCATTATAATTAATCAAAAAGTGCTATACAGAGCAGCATCTTCATTAACAACTTGGATGCAGGACTCAAAGGAATACTACCTAAGTTTGCCAAGGACCCTAAGTTGGGAGAATCTGTGGACTTCCTCAAGGACAGAGAGGCCCTGCAGAGAGACCTTGAAAAATTACAGATAGGCAATCACAAACCATATGAAGTTTAACAAGGGCAAGTGCCAGATTCTGCACCTCTGGGGACAGGGCAGCCTTGGTTGTGTGTGAAGACGAGGGAACAAGAGGCTGGAAGGCAGCACTGTGGAAAGGGACCTGGGAGTCCTGGTCGGTGACAAGTTGAATGTAAGTCAGCAGTGCCATGGCAGCCAAGAGAGCCAGTTGTCCTGGCAGACATCAGGCAAAACATCACCAGCTGGTCAAGGGAGGGGATTGTCCTGCTCTGCTCTGCAGTGGTGTGGCTTCACCTCGAGTACTGTGTGCAGTTTGGGGTCCCACAACATAAAAAAGACATTAGGCTATTAGAAAGCATCCAAAGGAGGGCCATGAGATGGTGAAGGGTCTGCAAGGGAAGCCTCATGGAGGAGCAGCTGAGGTCACTTGGTCTTTTCAGCCTGGAAAGGAGGAGACTGAGGGGAGGCCTCACTGCAGTTTACATCATCATAAGCGAGGGACAGGTGCCAATCCCTTCACTTGTGACCAGTGACAGGACTCAAGGAAATGGCATGAAGCTGAGTTGGGGAGGATTTAGGTTGGATATCAGGAAAAAGTTTTTCATTCACAGGGTGATTGAGCACTGGAGAAGGCTCTCCAGGAAAGTGGTCATGGCACCAAGCCTGTTGCAGTCTAAAGAGTGTTTGGACAATGCTCTCAGGCACATGGTGTGATTCTTGGAGTGTCCTGCAAGGGTCAGGTGTTGGACTCAATGATTCTAATGGGTTCCTTTTAATTCAGCATATTCTACAGTTCTGTTTGGGGTTAGTGGGCTGGTGTTCCCACTCTTGCATTTGAAGTCCCCTTTGGATCTTAGTGTCAGCAGCATTAAAATCATATCCTCTAAAAATATGACTGAAACAAATTCCTGTGAAATATGACAAGAAATTTAGTTAGTTCTACATAGGATGGTATGGTTTTGTTGAATGTAGGATTTGTAGTTTTGTCAATCTCTAACAAAAAAACAGAAAGTACTAAATGGTATGTCACCTTATCCCATGTGCTTTTAGGCACTCTTAATGAAAGTTCTCTGGACCCTTCTTTAGCCTGACCTTCTGTCTTCTCTGTGATGTGATAAATTTCTATTCATAGTTTAAGATAACTGTTTTCTATTGAAAAAGTAAGTCTAAGCTTTTTTTGCCCAGTAGTATCTTTAGGTTCCTTTGTGTGCTTGATCTTGAAATTTTGAATTAGCATGTCGTCACTGTAAATCATTCCTACTTAAAAGATTGATCTTTCCTTGGGTATCACCTTTCTGTATCAGATGTTCTGACCTTTTCTCATATTCCTTCTGTCTGCACTGTGGAGAAACTGCTTCTGATTTGGATTGTAAAATGTTTATTTAGATGAATATCTGTAAGGAGATATTAATCTTTTTTTTTTTTCCTCTAACCCTTGAAATTGTACATACTTTTAGAGTTTCAGGTAATTGTGGGACCTGGATGCAGTCCAGTTTTTGTTGCTGCTTCGTTTTGCAAGGTACTAGTTGCAGTATTATTGAGAATAGAAGGTTTCTGGTTTTCAGCCCTCTCCACTCACAAAGAATGTGACTGAAACTTTCTTGTATGGAGGTGTTGGTAAGGAAGAAAAAATCTGTTGAAGGCTTTTTTTCAGGAGCACAGCAAGCAATTTAAAGGGGTACCAATTATGGTAAAAAAAGGAAATAATCCAAAAAAAGCAACCCCTCTAGATATGCCAGAGTTTTGTAGGTCAGATACCATAGCATCCTAGAATGCTTTGGATTGGAAGGGACCTTGAAGACCATCCAGTTCCAAGACTCTGGCCAGGATACCTTCCACTGGACCAGGTGCTCAAAGCCCCATCCAACCTAGTCTTGAATACTTCCAGGTATGGGGCATCCACATTTTCTCTGGGCAGCCTGTTCTTGTTCCTCACTACCCTTACAGTAAAGAATTTCTTCCTATTGTCTAATCTAAACCTGCCCTGTTCAGTTAAAAGCCATTCCCCTTTGTCTTCTCCCTACATGCCCTTGTAAAAAGTCCCTCTCTAGCAATCTTGCACTCGTCTTCTAGATACCGGAAGGCTATTGTAAAGTTTCCTCAGAGCTTTCTCCGAAGTGAATAACCCTAATTCTCTCAACCTATCTTCATAGAGGAGGTGTTCCAGCCCTCTGATCATCCTGTTGCAAATGAGTATTTGCTTAGGGTCCAAATAAGGCAACAGAGTGCGTTTTGTTTCCTTCTTTAGATAATGCTTTACAGACTTGAACAGAACTAATCAATATTGAAACAAATGTGGTGACTGCTGTGTTTCTGAGAGCTAAGCACATCACCATGCGCTTTTCCTTCAAAGTACAGATCATGCTCATTGTAACTGAAGCTTTGTAACTGTATCTTCTGCTTTAGAGACAGTGGTACTCCTGGTGAAACCATAACCCGATGAAGCCTGCTTACAAGTGGGATGAAAATAATTGAAAATTGCCTGTCAAGAGTGCTGTCCTTCACGACATAGCATTTATGTTCCTGTTATGTGATTTTTTTCACTGGGAGGCCATAAAGCCATAAGTCTCTAGGGAAATCTGATAGCCAAGTCATAAATAATGTGCTCTCCTAAATGACTGTTGTAAGATATTAAACTTATTAAGTAGAATAGATTTTTACATGAATAGTGTTAGAGAAATGACTTTTAATTAAATGACTGGATAATACACTCATTCTACAAATAGTTACAGCTTAATATAGGGTTATTAATCAAAACTGTCATGCATGAACATGTGGTTCTTTCAATATATTTTTATCATGTTAAAGCAAGTAGGTGGAAAATTGAGATTTAGTTACTAAATGCTCGAAATTAAATGCACTTTGCTGCCCAGCTTCCATTGTGCCTAAGGAAAGGATATTTGATTCATTAGTGCTTCAGAAATGTCATATCTTTAGAAACCAATCAATAAATAGAGAACACATCAAATTAGTGTTATGGCTCTGTTTTGTTCTCTTACTTAGTTGTCTACTCACTAGTGGACTAGACAATTTGAGTGACATTTTTGTAGTTAGTGACATTGGTAAGTTAGTACAGTGTGCTAGTGTCAAATAGTATCGCTGGAGTCTCAGCTTGAATGCTTTACAACTAGTTTAGCATTCTGACTTTTTTTCAGCCACTGGCACTGTCTACTACTCCAATATGCTATTATGTAGAGTACTTAGAAACTTTCTCTTTGATAGCTAACGTAATAGACGGCAAATGAAAAGTTAATTAAAAAATCTCATGTATTACACACAGTTTTGTTAGACCTTGGAGCTCTACCTTAAGGGCAAGGTAACAAGGTTGATCAGAAAACAACTAGTATATGATTAGAGATGAAATACACTTGTTTGATAGTGATGTGGAGGAGGCAAGCAGAGAATGACTGTTCACCATTTCTCCCAGGGTAGGAATTACAAGCAACCCAAGTCCACGATGACAAAGGAAATGAGTGTCTCATCAGGCACAATTACATAATGGAACTTATTTCCACAGGATTCTGTGATTGCTGAAATCCAGGAAGATATACTAGAGAAGGGATTGAGTAATACCTGTTCTTAGCAGTCTGTCCTCACATCTTTACTTCATGAGACAACTACTGAAATTGTGGGTCCATCTATGAGGAATGTAGAAAAGTGTTCAGTGTATATGTTGTAGGAAAACAAGTCCAGAACTGACATCTTTGTGTTGCACTGGTTACCTGGGCAGCCTTATTTATATTATTCTTTAAGCAGAAATATTTTAATAGCTATCTAGAAAGTAAATTAGCTTCCCTGGCTGAAATATGAAAAGTGTATGAAACTGATGATTTAGAGAATTCTTTAAAATATGTGTCATTCTTCTTCATAAGTGAGAAATAACTAATTTCCCCTGTTTAGTATTTATTAGATGCATTGCATCCACTGTTGCAGATAATCATGGTTCTGTCAGGTTTTTATTCTGGGAGTTAGTTTCAAACTTTGATTTCCTTAAAAGCAAATAGTATTGACAGAAGGAAAAGTTAATGCATAGGTTAACTTAAGATGGCAACATACC
Source organism: Formicarius rufipectus (assembly GCA_013399695.1). Classification (NCBI taxonomy): domain Eukaryota; kingdom Metazoa; phylum Chordata; class Aves; order Passeriformes; family Formicariidae; genus Formicarius; species Formicarius rufipectus. Next base: position 308,206 of record VXAU01005682.1, read on the forward strand.
AATCATTGAATGTTTGTTGTGGAATCCCAACTGATATGCTATCACACAGATAAAAAATCTGTACTGTTCAACTCTGGGAGTATTTTATACATAAATTACTAAAATATTGCTGGGAAATGTACATTCTGTACTTATGAATGCAGCTTTCACAATAGCCAAAGTGCTTTAAAATGAAGTTACTTACTATACAGATACTTTTAGTGTTTACTAATTTATTATGTACGAAGTATAAATAGTTCTCTTGCTACCTTGCAGTTAGTTGTGGAGTTGATTGTGGAGAACATATTGCTGCTGAAGAATTTGGCTTAGAACCATAGAGCATTAAAACAACCAGGAAAAGATTCTAGAGGTCCTCTTCCCCCCCATCCTCAGAGAGGGACCAAATTAGTCAAGGTTACTCAGGGCTGCATACATTTGACTGTTGAACATCCTGAGGGAGAGATGTTCCACCACCTTTCTGAGCAAACAACAGTGATCAAAAACCTTCGCAGTGGAAAAAAGTTTCCTTGTATCTAATCAGAATATTCCAGGTTGCAATTTGCATTGCCTTTTTGGAGTTTGTCTTTTCATCACACTCCAAGAAGAGTCTGGCTTCACACAGACACCATTCCACTGAGTAGTTACAGGTAGCAAAAAGGTCTCCTTTAACTTCTCTTCCCCAAGCTGGACAAACCCAGCGCTTGCAGTATCTCTTCATGTGCCATGTGCCCCAGCTCTCTAGTCATCTTGGTGACCTTTGCTGAACTCATCTAAATATTTCACTGCATTGGAGAGCCCCGAAGTGGGCCTGGCGTTCCCAATACAGTCTATCAAGCCCTGAATAGTGGGAAGCAACCACTCTCCTTGACCTGCTGGCTTTACAGTTTTTAAGAGCTATCAGTTGAGGACGGGCTTCTCACTTATGACTGAGTCTGACAACAGTGCTTAGAAATGACCCGAGACACAAATTCTTGTAAACCGTCCAACTTCATGTGTTTCTCATGAGAAGTTTAAATATTAGCATTCAAATATGGTATTTATTGTGTGAAGATGATTTAAAAATATTTTCATAAAATATTTGAGTGCTCTTATTGATAATAAATTGTCTGTTTCCCAGTAATTAGGTAGAAATTTCTTACCTGATAACTCCTTTCTCTGTGTTGGTTCAGAGTATAAACACTTGCTTGTTGTAATTGCTGCTAAGTGGATAGCTCAATCAAGTCTATTATCTGCTATAATGCATGGCACAGATCTGTTTCAGCTGGTGTACTTACTGACTGTAGCAGATCTGAGGAAGGATGAAGAAATGAGGGCAGGGTGGAGGGAAGCGAGAAAGTATTCCATAAAGTGATTAATGACAACTTACCTAATGACCCTACTTGGGAAGCTGGGTCTTATCAGGTCTGCAGTAGTGATAAAAATCTAGATAAATGAATTATCTAGTGGGAAGTTGCGCTTTAATTGATTCTCTCATATATATGTCAAGGCAAAGAAATACTCTTCACTCTCTCTGGCAAATTTTAATCTAAAGGTCCAAATATTCTGCATGTTTGTTTTTTTCCAGAATACCAATCTCCTCCTTCTCTCAAGACAATATTTACGAAGTCCAGCCTCCAAGAGCTGATAGGAAATCAGTAGAGATTTTTCATGCTCACATTCAGGCTGGAAGAGGAAACATGCAACCCCCAGGAAAAGATGACTTCCTCATGTACAGAGAATACATTCGAAACAGATACATGTAAATCTAAGCTGGATTCTCCCACCAAGTCTACTGTATTTAGAGGTCATAAAAATAATTTTAGAAAGGAAACCTAGTTTTGTTCTTTTTCAATAATGAATTTATTATCTAACTTTTCTATTTATTATTCTTTACTGTTATCCATTTACTGTACTGTGCTTTGGGAAAAAAAGTGATTTAATATCTGCACTTGCATTCTTACGTTGTTATGTTTGCTAATAGAACTGAAGCAGTTTATACACAAGAAACAGAAGATAATAGTTTTCTTCCTTTGTTCCAAAACAATCTTTTTTTACAGCAGAATATTTTCTGATATTTCTCAAGATTTTTTAGCAGTGAGTGCTGGAATGATTGCTTGTAACTTGCTGCTTTCATAAGCAAAAGTGAAAAATATGTGGCTGATGTCAAAATCAAAATTTGCATCAAGACTAACAAACTTTGTAACCCCAAGAAGTGTCAAAACTAATTTCACTGGTTCTAGGAGCTACAGAATCTGTGTTTCATGCAGGGTGAAGATGGTTTGTGACTAATTGTCAGAGGCTTCTACTGGGAGTCTGAGGTGAACCACATACTGACTGCATCTCCAAATGAAGGAATGCTCTCCACTTTACTGGGTTTTGACTCTCAGAGGATACAAAACCATCCTGTCATTTTTCTGTGTGACAGGCATTGTAATTTTTGCAGGATACTCTTTCCATCTCTGTGCTCCTGTGAGATGCCTTCACGTTCAAGCCTACAGCCTCTCAGGAAATAGATTCACTTGGGCTTGTAAGTAAAACATTTCTAAAATTTAAAAAAAAAAAAAAAAGGCAGGTAGCCTACTATTTGGAATTGCAGTCTAAACTTCCCAACACTTGCTTGCCCTCTGCCTTGAAAAATCCTGACAGTATCTGCAGCATCCTTGACAAACCATGCTATTCCACAAGCTTGTACAGACCATATTTCATCATTTTCTGGAGTAATTGGAATAACTGTTTTATGGATGTAGCCAACCACATGTAGCAGATGTAGAGAACATGTTTATGTTCATAGTAAATTGCTTTTCAGGCAGCTACTGTAGATTCTTGGCTGCATGCTGCAAACATATTCCGCTTGTGTATTTTATGCACTAAGTTGCACTTCTGTCAGTAATTCAAGGTAAAAAAAAGGTGCAGTGGATAAAGGAGAAAAAAGATTTCTTGTGATAGAAGTTTGTGTGTTTCAGGGAATGACTTGTATGCAGTCAGTGAGAGAACATGTTACCTTAAGCTACCAAATCATTTTGGTGTACATTCTCTTTTGTTAATTAATATTACTTTGAGACAAAATGTTGTATTTTTGAAATAAAGAATGAATTGTCACTTTAGATAATACTTGATTGCACATGTCAACTTTATTTTCTCTGGAAAAAAAACCCTGTACTGAATTATTTTGTCCCCTATGAAAATAATTTGAAGGAATAAATGTTGCTTTGAAAAAAATGTGGAGCTGGCGTCAGTGTCTTAATGAGACAAATGCACACTTTTCTTACTGCACTTAAACTATTTCAAAGAATGCTTTCTGGACTATCACAGTCCTTACTTTTGTTGTTCATAGATACTGGTAGTTCACAAAAGTTACCCTTGAGAGCACACCACTTAACCACAGGTAATGGAAAAGATGATACTCCCTTTTTCAACAACTAATTATGTTGTTGCAAAATATAGGAATTGCAGTGATTTTACAGCTCTAAGAGAAAATATGTCCAGCCCTCAGCAATTCGGACACTCCTCAGGAGAAGATTAAAGGAACTTGATTTACAGTTCTGAGGGATGAATGACATCTCAGTCCATTATCTGTCATAATGTCAGACTTTTCAGCGTCTCACTAAATGTGTGTTGTGACAGTCCTGTTGTAGCATCCCTTTGAATTTTCAGTATGTATAACTGCCACATGTTTCTCATAGCTGCTTATAGGCATCTAAGCCTTGTGCTTTACCTACTATGATAAGATGCTTGGGTATTAACATTCTGGTGATGACTTGTGTGATCTACCATAATTGTACTCTTAGCAGCTGTTAAGAATACTTCAGGGTGCCTATGTAAACTTTTAGTAGGTTTCAAAAAAGGCAATGCACAGACTCGGACTCCCAGCTTAACCCTGGGTAAACTCAACAGTCTGAGTCAATCTGCTGCTCAGTGCATGTAAATGTTTATTTTAAAAAGAAAATGCAGTCAATCACTCATCTAAGAAGTTCAGTTGAACAAAGGACTCCGGAGATGCTGCCTCTGCATCTACCTACTTTATCCGGTGATAATAAGGTGATTCTTGTGATAATAAGGTTCAGTTCTCAAGACTGTTAGAAGGACAGAAGTTTCAGAAGCTGAGTAAAAAGAATATAAAGTAAGTGTAAACACAAAAAGAATGGGCTATATTGGCTCTGAAGAGTAATGTATTGCTCCTTTTCACTCTTAAGTGCTGATGATCACCTTTAACCTTAAACTATATGGACAGACAAATATTTGATAAATGTGTTGTTTTTCCCTCAAAATACATTTCGTTTGTTTCAGTATGTTTGAAGATTACATTGACATACAATTCCAAAACACACACCTGGAGAATAATGACTTTCGGTTAATTTCTTGTTTCATCAGGAAGCACAAATATCGGATTAGAACTGTGTCGTTTTTGTGCTAGTGATTTTTGATGCCAGTCCCACAGTTTAGACCCTGTGCCATCAGTTATTTTTTAACACTTCCGCTGTTAGTTTTCCCTCCTTGTGAGTTTTGTCTCCACTTGAAAAGTGCACTGACTTTTTATTCTCCTTCTCTCATTTTCTAGGATTCAGCTGTGGCACCTTCTACTGTTCACACATCTGCCAGCTACTACGGGGAGAAAGCGAAAGAGCTGTGTGAGTGGTTCTTCACTTGTGGCAGCTCCTTGTTTTGCTACTGACTTTCTGGGGTTTTTGCACAGGATCCCAGGAAGATTCTGTTGCCTTTCCCGGACTCAGGCCAGCCTTCACTTACATAAACTCCAAAGCATGTGGTCTGTCAAATAGTCATGTTTTACAGTCAGAGGAAATACTAACTTCACTCAGGAGATAATTTCATTCTCCACAGGGGTTCACCCTATCAGTGCTCCATGAATAATTACACGAACAAGTCCAGTTCACTGAGGATAAAACTAAGGTATGTAACAGTAGTGTTCCATTTGCTGGCATAGGTTCAATCCAAGTGATTGCCTGGAGCCTGATAGGGAAAAAATACAATGTGCTTGGCTCCCAAATGCCTCCCTCTGTTTTTTATGTATTTTAAAAATCTAATTAAAATTGTCACTCTTGGTGGTGATTTAAAAGTATTGTGGAACTAGTGCAATAAGTTACAAAAGATTAATAAAAAAAATCATACATTGAAATTACAACCCTTGCAAATATCGATAATCACCAGTTCCCTTCTGGAGTTCTTAAATCTACATGCTACAAAGAAAACCATTGCAGATGCTAATCTGTCCCCTAGAACTAAGTAAAAAAAACGCTGAGAAAAAGCATATAAAACAATGTTTAGTATTACTATGTGTTGCTCCTCTAGAAGTACATGGTCTTTGCTGTATCTGTCCCAAAGTTTGACTTGAATATTTAAATTCCATTTTTGTTTTAATCATCTTTGAAGAATAGAGAGATAGTGTAATTAAGGTAGGACAGGCTCATGTAATGAGTTGTCTCTGATGTTCCATTTGCATTTTCCCATGCCAGGTGTAGCTGTGCTACCAGCACTAAAGCCTAGTGTGGATTTTAGCCATTGTGATAGCCCCAGACTATGCATTTGTGGTTGTATTCCCATTTTTTAAGAGGCAGCGCATAGAAGACTGTGTGAATGCTTGAAACATCCAAATTCTCTCGAAAAACATAGGCCTTGAGAGAGCACTGTTGGTTTGTATATCCTGGCAACTCTTTTTTTCCTTTTTTTGGTGTTACCGTTTGTCTATTTCCCTTCTTCTTCTTCTGATTTTTTGGTACTTTGATTTTTTTTTTCCACCATCTGTTTTTCAGAATCATGTTTCTCTCACACAACTGTGCTACAAGTTGTAGTTTCCCCACAATACCCATCTCCTCCTTTTGGAGTTTTCACTTGAAGCAAAACTCTGTAACTTTTACCCTTTAATTGAAAACCTTAGTGCTTTCTTCTGTTAGCCATATCTCTCCCTTTTAAATGCAGGCTGTGCCATCATCTACCCTGCCTGATTTCCTATCTCCTGGGGTGGCAACAGGCGAGTGTCTTGTCTCTCTTGGGTTCTGTGCATCTTGGTAACACATTCTGGGGTAGTGCTGTGCTTGGGTACAGGATGTTAGTGCTTGGACAAGTTGTAGGCATCACTTCAAGTCTTTTCCTCTAGAGAAAGTCAAGCACTGCTCTAATTAAGGAAGTAAGAGAGCATTAAAAGAGGTCCCCTCTGATTTTCCCTAGCCCTGCTGCAGCTGCACTCTGCATCCTACTGCGTGGAGTTTTCCAAGTTAGAGGGAGGTGGTTTTTTGGTCATACTGCCAAAAAAGTGGGTCCAGCCTGTTTTAGTAAGCCACTGTTGGCACATGTCAAAGTTCACTGGCGTGTTCAGTGAGAGATTTTACTGTGAAAAACCTGGCTCAGGTCCCTTGGGGTTTTTTAACCTTTCCATTCCAATGCCTCTGTTCCCTCCTGTGCCTGTTCCTTGACATTAGCAGCGGGCTCAGACATGCAGAGGGCTGGGATATGCATCATCACTTCCTGTGGCTGTTATCCATGATAAAATGAACAATAACCATCCTGTGGGGTTAAGCTTAAGTGAAAGTTCTGCTTCACCAGGGCCCTGTCATCCCAAAGACAGCTCCCAACCTGGCCAGGAGGCATGGCAGGACACCAATCACACACACACGTGAAACACAATGGTCCTTCTGGCTGAGCTGGCTACAGGGAGGAAGATGTTTCTTACAATTGATGACAAACTTGGAGCAATTAGCCCAGTAAATACTTACTGTGAACTTAATTGGTGTAAGCAGCATTCCTAAATTATTCTGTGCATCTTACTTGCAAGGCTGTGCTGCAGTCAATATCGTGACCCCTGTGTGTCTGTGAGCATATTTGTCACCTGTGTTTGACATTGCTACACTTGGCAAGGGATTTCCTTGGTGTTGTATTGCAGTTGGAGTTGTTCCATGGTACAGATTGCTTAAAAGTTTTTGTGTGTTTGTTTGTGGGTTTGGTTTTGTTTTGAGGTTTGTGTTTGTTTTGTTTTCCTTTCCTTTCTTTTTAGCTTTCAGAAGCACTTTTTCTCTGCCAGGACGTTCAGATGAGGCATTTTCATACTTCTGCCCCTTCTAGCCTGTGCTGACCTATCTGTCCAACAGCCTATTTAGCAGCCTTTCTGCCTTTGGTTATGGAATCATAGAATCATTTAGTTTGGAAAACGCCTCTCTAAGATCAAGTCCAACCATTAACCCAGCACTGCCAAGTCTACCATCAAACTGTCCCTGAGTGCAACATTTACACATCTTTTAAATACTTCCAGGAATGGGGATTCCACCTTTTCCCTGGGCAGCCTGTTCCAATGCTTGAGAACCCTTTCCATGGAGAAATTTTTCCTAATATCCAGTATAAACCTCCCCTGGTGCAATTTGAGGCCCACTGTTGTTACAAACAAGGTGGTTGCATTCCTGCACTGAGGAAGGCATTGTGTTGAATGCCAAAGGTTTTCCTGTCCTCTGCTGTTATTAGTCTACCCAGGAAAACAGGATGCAGTTGATCCAACCTGGTCTTGAACACCTGCAGCAATGGAGCATCCACAATTTCTCTGTGCAACCTGTGCCACTGCCTTATCACCCTCACAGTGAAAAATTTCTTCCTGCTATCTAATCTAATCCTTCTGATGTACCCTCCTTCAGCTAAGGCCATTCTCCCTTGTCCACATGCTGTTGTGAAAACTCCCTCTCCAGCTCTCTTGTTGCCCTTTTTAGACAATGAAAGGCTACTGTAAGGTCTCCATGAAGCCTTCTCTCAACCTGTCTTCGCAGAAGAGATCCTCCAGCCCTCTGAGTATCTTTGTGGCTCTCCTCTGGACTCGTTCCAACAGATCCACCTTTTTCTTGTATTGAGGACCCCAGACCTGGATGCAGTACTCCAGGTGGGGTGTCACAGGAGCATCAAGGGTTTTAATCACATTGAAACCCTTGATGGAACTGATGGAAAGCAGTGTGACCACAATGAGTTTGAAGTTGGGACACTTCAGTGTCCCACTGACAACTGTATGCAGAACCTGGTTGGACTATCAGTATGTATCACCCACCCACGCTGCTCATCTAATACTATTGAATCCCAACTAGTCCATAAAGTTATCAGGCACTGACTGAGCAATTGTTGAAGCATACAGTGAAGATTTGCCTATCTTGCATTTTTCTCTGCATAATTATAAAAAAATCAACACCATCACTACCACCAACTGAAAAAACTCAAGTATCAGCAGCTCAGTGTGGGAGAAAGTTTAGTTGGCCACTGTCAGGATGCCGGACATGGAGGTGCAGGTTTTAAACAGCAGTCCTGCTTCTTTTTGTCATCAGCTGCAAGCTCACGGTGTCTGAAGTTCTACCAAGGTAATTTCCACTTTTCCTGGGATTTCTTGTTAACGTGGCCCAACACAGTAATTACACTGTGATAAAACCCAATAACCTAAGTCAGGGTTATTCTAATAGTATGACAAAGATACTAAGACAGGAGTATGTGCATATTTCTTGTTTAGTCTGTATTTCTAATACATAGTCTCATTTGTTTTGTTACTGATGTATTCAGTTTCCATCAATGAGACAGTTCAGCTTTTCTTAACTTCTTAAATTTTCCACATACTTCCCTGGAAATACAATGTGGATCATGTAAGGAGAAAGAGAAAATAAAAGGAGAAACTAAGGAAAATGGAAGATTTCAATTCTCAATCAAACTTAAACCCATCTCATGGCATGCAGACATCCTCTACAGCCCAGAAATCCCATAATAACTTCTCCCATAATAAAATTAAATTTTCTGTGCCACCCTCTTCCCATGTTTTCCCCTGATCAGACTATTGGATAATTGACTCAGATGCTCACAAGTCCAAGCTGTGAAAGCCGATGCTGCGTTTAAGGCTCTGCACTCTATTTTGAGAGTTTTAATTTTTCTCCTCCACAGCTTACAAGGGTATTTGGTAGGCTCATGAACTCCCTTCCTAGACAGAGGGGGACAACTCAGCAAAACCTTTCCTAACAAAGGCAGGATTTTAAAAGAGTTAGACCTGTCCTATGGTAGAGAATGCTTTTAACCAAAAACTCTCTTAACCTTTATACAGTATGTACTAAGGGAGATTTTTAGGTTTTGGGTTTTTGTTTGTTTGTTTTTGGTTGGTTGGTTGGTTTTGATTTTTTGGTCTCCCTTTTCTCCACATAAATCACAGTCCTTTACAGTGGACTTATTACCACGAGTGAGCAAGAGCTAACATGCATCTCAGTGAGGGAAGGGGAAAGGAAAAGAGTAAATAAGGGAAGAGCCAGAGCTGTCTGGGTGCAAAAAGAGAGTCGGACCTCTGTTACATGTATTTGAATAAGCAAGCTGATGCAGAGGGGAGAGTAGATTGGTGGTGAGGCCATAATTGAGTTGCTAGGAAGTGCAGAAGGGCTGTGCATGAGCCTGGGCACAAGCACATCGCTTGCTCTCACGTTGTCAGGCAGGTGGGTAGGTTGGCATTACAAAGCCGGAGCGCACCGTGCGGCAGAGCCCCAGCTGGGGGTGTGAGCGGGTCCAGCATGCACAGAGACACGTGGAGCAAAGGGCTTGTGCTGCTATGGCAGGGACAAGGCTGGGTCACAGCACATGTAAAACAAGCAGCAAGCCTGCAGTTGAGACATACCCCGTATCCACATGAGCCCTGATGGGAGTCACAGCAGTCATTTGGAGGATACATGTGCCAAGCCTAATTTGAATTTCCAAAGGTCACATTTGTCATTCTCGATGTACCAGGATTCTCATTAACAAGTGTCTCCAGCTGGTCGTGCGCAATGGCCTCAGGACGTGCTGTTGTAACCAAGCAGTGCAGCACAGGGCTTCCCCCAAGGCTTCAGGCTGCTCTACTCTGCTCTCTGCTTAAGGGGGGCTGTGGGAGAGGGAGCTGGGTATTGGACACACTAGGTAGGTAACCAAATTTTGACCCAGCAGGCATGTCTTGATCAGTGTGGCACAAAACCCACAGAGCAGCTTTCTGGAGGTGTAGGTTGGTTTGTAGCACCACCTAATTGAATTCCATCTTACCCAGTGGCCATGGCATCAGAGCCAGGTAGGCTGTAAACAGAGAGAAGGGCTTTCAGGGGTGAGTCAGATCACCTCTCCTGGGATAGGAAGAGTTATCCCTCTGAAGGTGCTTATTTATTTCCATTGTGCTATCTTGGAGGGACATTCATGCCTGGCTTAGCCAAAATACCTGCATTTAAAAACCTAAAATTAGATCAGTCCCTTGGCAGCCTTTACAAAACCTGACAAAGCTATGAGATAGGTGAACAGAGTTCTAACATTACAGTCGACAATGGATCCCTTACAAAAGGATTTTATGGCTTTAACTTCTGTCTTAACTGCTCCAATCACAGCCTCTGATACAATGCTTCTCTAAAATAAGGGAATATGCCACTTCAGAGCTACCCCATGTTGTCAGGAGTAGATGGGACTTATGATCTATCACCACCCAGGGCAGAGAATGGGCTGATGAGGCTCAGGATAGCTTGTCAATCATCAGTCACTTTAACCAAAGCAGAATTTGTCTGTGTCTCCATTGCTGATGGGTCATGGTCACCTCTCTAACCATGTCAGGAGCCTCATGCAGGGACCAGCTCTCCCTGACTCCGCTGGGACTCACAAAGCTTAGCTCTGCTTCTCCTCTGCCTGCTGTCAGCATGTTCTCCATCTGCTGCCTTGGCTTGGATCTCCAATGAACATTTTGTTAAGGAATGGCTTTTCCAGTAACATTTATACCATTAGAGTACCCACAGACTCATCCACTTTCCACTCAGTAAATGCTTTTCCTTCAAATGTTGGAGTCTGTTAATTTGCACTGCAATCTGCTGAGCAAAAGCCACATAGGGAAGCTCCTGGGAGGGCTTCACTCTACTTGAAGCACAGAAAAGTGTCCAGAGCATGAAGATGAGTTACCTGTTTTTTGATCAGAAGTAATTTGTCACAATTACAAATCTTCCCTTATCTGGCATATAAATACTACCTGACCCTCATCTACCGCGTGCATCCTATGTGTCCCACAGATCATGGAATCTACTGGTCTGTTTTAATCATCATCATTCATCTCCTTCATGTTTCTCTTTATTAAATGTTGATGAACTATTATACTCATATTTATTAAATGCAAATTATACAGTGGTAGCACAAATACTGTATTGGTTTAGTTGTTTCCCAGATGGACCCTTTAAATTTATTTGCTTGTAACTTCTAACTCACAGACTTTTTTTTTTTTGCCTGCTTTTATTCTACATATCTTTGCCCATGTTGATTTTATCCATCATTCTGCTCATCTTGAGTATCCTGGATCTGGACACAGGGCCACAGTTCCTGCTCCAAGCAATCACAAAACTTCCCTTCGTCTTCCAGCTCTATAGTTGCACATATGAAGCTGAGAAGTTTAGTAAATGATGTGTTTCTTGCTAATTCTTCCTTTAGCCATTACTTTGCTGCTTCATTGTTGTTTCTGGACTGCAAATTTGGACTGACTTGGAAATAGATGTCTCTGATTATATCATCTGATATTTTCCTTCTGGTTATTTTTTTTTTGCCTTTTTCAGTGGAATGTCTATTAGCTGTGCCTGTAGAAATAGGGGCTGCTGTTCATAAAGGGGTTAATATCCTTTCCATGCTCTCAACAGGTTGCCATTGAGTGAAATTACAGCAAGGTCCAAGTGCTGAGGGTGCAGTCCCAAAATGCCCTTTTAGGGCCACTTCATCACTTCCTTGTTAGAAGAAAGGCTATTCAGAAAAAGCCTGGGGAGAAATAAACATGAAGTATCTCTTTTTGCACTTGAACTTCATCAAAGACTTGTCTCTTGCAATTTTCCCAGTCTCTCCTGCTGCCACCTGAAATCTAACAGCACTTCACTCCCATGCACACGCGGCGAGCCCCCTTCCCCACTCACAAGGACGTTGGAAAATGTTCCCAGATCCCACCTGTATTCTCAATGCTATGAATGTGTTCCAGGCTGAGCATCTCTGCACAGCTGTATGTCAGTGTACAGGCAATGCAGATGGGCTGCCTTGGGCCAGGAGATGGGAGGCGTTTTGAAAGAGCATTGCTTTTTCCACAGGACTCCCTGAAGCCAGACAGTTTCATTTTCTGTTGAAGTTTTCCAGTACAAAATAAAAATATTATTCAAACACAGCCAGTGCTACAGGGTATGGTATTGTTTTCAAAGGAACTGTTTAACTTGAGCTGATTATTATCTCAGTCTGCAAATCCCCTGAAAAATGTTTATCCTCAATCATGATGACTTTGAGAAGGATACACATGCATTCCTCATAAGCCTAAGATGCTTTTCAGCTTCTAATTATGGAGCGATCACAAACACCCCTATAAGGAAATTAATGAGCTTTGGTATTTGAATGTAACGAGTATTTCTGTATTTCTCAGTTTCTTTCTTGTTACTGACAAAAAAAAAAAAAAAAAAAAAGAAAAAAAAAGTGGATGATTTGCCAATACTTTTCTTTTAAGTGTTGTGACTTTAGAGCATACCTTTGCACTCAGCTTTGGGTCATTTTGCGTGCTGTCCTCTTTGTAGCTCAGCAACTGGATGACCAGGAGTGCAAGCAGGAAGTCTCCAGTTCTCATCTATGCTGAGCACTTCTCCTTACCCTGCTGGAAGGGACCATAGCGCAGACTCAGCCAGGCACTTGCTCTTTGAATCCTAACTTCAAGATTATAAACATCCCATTTGTTGACAGTCTGCTTTTCACCAGCATGGCTTTTAAGCTTCCTCACATCCTCCCTTCCTCACTCTCTCACTCCCTTTTCCCTCCTCTGCTCTGTAGTCTGTTCATGCTGACATGCCATGCTCCATGAGCTCCCTCTCAGACAGTTGTCCAACAAACTCAAGGCAGTTTTGGAGATTTGCTACTTGCTTTAACGTGCCTAAAAGCTGTTGCTCTCACTTCAGTCTAGGCAGAATGTCCTTCATTTCAAAGGACATCAGCAAGAAGGGAGGTGTTTGTTGCTTCAGCTGCAAAGGCTATGGTGGAGTCTCAACACTGAAAGCAGGATGGCAGAAGGGAAGTGTACACATTGCTTTGCCTCTGCCTCACCAATAGCAATGCTTTTTTAAGGACGTTGATATCTGGAACCTACATTTTCTCACATGGAGCTTTGTGAGAATACTGCCTTGAGTTCAGTGGGAACAGCATCAGGCCTGAAATGTGAGCATAAAAATTTTCTAAACCCTGTGGTACATAGGTAGAATTATGCCATGCTGTACATGCACAGTATTTTCCTTACATTGTCTGGTTGTACCTCATTTAACAGCATCAAGGTTGCAGTTTAACCAGGGGCATCATTCCAGTGACACCCTAAAGATACCCTGGACTATAGATGTCTTTTGTTGGCTGTAGAAGTATGACTTTTCAACATGTGTTAGGCAAAAATAGCTGAAAGAATATATTGCAAATTCTATCCTTCACTTACTTGGTTTCCTAGAAAATAGAACCAACAAAATCAATATCCCTCAGAAAGGTATTTTTAAAAGAAGTGGCCTCTTCCCTGGCCAGACTCGTGGCTCTCTGGTTGTTGCTTGTGTACACTTTGCTTTCCCACCTTGTCCTTCCTCTCTTCCTACCATGCCATCTCAAAATTCTTTCCTTGCTGTGCTGACCTGTGGGCAGAGCACAGTGGTGAGATGCCAAAGCTGCCATTCCTAGGCGAGGATCCAGGCAGGGAAGAAAGCCCATGTGGGAACCAGAAGGAAGCAAAAGCAATTGCCCAGAGTCCCATTGCTGCCTCTGCAGTCACTGCCTTCTACAGGGAGTGAAGGGAAGCCTCATGTTCCCCCTCTATTGACAATCAACAATTTTGGGGAGTCTCAGTGTAATTTTGACATTCTGTTTAGGGGGTCCATGGCCACTACTGAGTCAGTGGATCCCTGGCCCTGGTCCTCTCTGCTTCAGACCACAGAGCACCAACAGTGCTGCAAGTTGTGACCTTCTATACCAACTAACCACAAGGAGAGCATGAAATAGATGTTTCCCTCATATCCTCTGGCACAGAGGCACCAAGTCTGGGGAACGCTGTGTTTATTCCAAATTCTGGTGGGAATGTAGTATAATTGTTCTCCTCATCCTTTTTTATACCATGGCTTCCTCTCATCTGCTTGTTGTTAACAACTCACTTGCTTTCGCCCACTTTTGTCCTAACATCTCCCTGCTGTTCTCCATATCCCTGTAAAGTGATGTTGGCCCCTTGTTCCCCCCACCTGGGGTGTGCTCATACGGGTGGCAGGCATTGGGGCACAGTGATGTTTCTGAGCTCTATAAGAAGCCACAGGGAGGGAAGATCAGTAGTGTGGTCTCTGGCTCATAGTTAGGTGGTTTAGATTTAGATGAACAAATTGAATGGACACTTGAGGATAGATCTGCAAGAGAAATTTCTGATTTGTTCCCACCCTACCATTAATCATAAATCTACCATAAAGACTGTATGTTTTGAGCTAAGTGAGACAAGGCTCAGGTTTATCAGCCATGAAATAAATAACTTTCTGCTTGAGTAGTAAGGAACATAACTTGTTCTCAGAGCAGAGAGTTCAATAAACCATACATTGATTTGAGAGGAAAATCATTAACTTCAGAAACCAGGTATATATTACCCTGAACTGGAGTCAGTTCCATTACTACTGAAGTTCTGCCTGCTTAGATAAATTGACTTCTACAGGTTTTGAAATCATAGGGAAGATAGAGTCTGGTCAACTCTTTAACAAATGGTTTCAAGGAATATAGGCGTTTTTGATCTAGCACAAGACACGGGCTATTGTGGGTGCCCTCAGTTTGCATGGCCAGGTTTTGGTAGCTGAGGGTTACAGGAGTGGCTTCTGTGAGAAGCTAGCAGATTCAAAAAGGGGGGAAAAAAATCTGTGCAACAGCAATGGCAGGCAGAGAGAGGAGTGTGAATATGTGGGAGAAACAGCCCTGCAGACACCAAGGTCAGGGAAAAAGGAGAGAGAACAGATGCTCTGTGCACTGGAGCAGAGATTCCTCTGCAGTCCATGGTGAAGTCCATGATGTGACAGCCTGTCCTCCTGCAGCCCAAGAAGGTCTGCAGTGGAGCACAGATCCACCTGCAGCCCATGGAGGACCTCACACTGGAGCAGGTAGGTACCCAAGGGAGACTGTGACCCTGTGGGAAACTTATACTGGAGCAGGTACTTGGCAGGACCTGTGGACCCATGTACAGAGGAGCACACCAGACACTTTCTGGCAGGACTTGTGACCCTGTGAGGGACCCACATTGGAGCAGCCTGTTTCTGCAGGACTGCACCCATGGAAGAGATCCATGCTGGAGCCGTTCATGAAGAGCTGCAGCCTGTGGAAAGGACTCACATGGAAGAAGTTCATGGTGAACTGTCCCCTGTGGGTGAGACCTCATACTGGAGCATGGGAAGAGCATGAGATCTCTCCATGAGGAAGACACAGCAACAATCTGAGATGAACTGACCACAATCCCCATTCCCATCTCCTTGTGCTGCTGTAGGGGAGGAGACAGGGAAATTGAAAAGTAATTGAGTCTGGAAAGAAGTGGGGGGAAGGGTGGAGGGTGTGTGAGATCTGATTTTTTTATTTCTCAGTATCCTACTCTGGTCTGATTGGTAATAAATTCATTTTCTACAAATGAGTCATTTTTCCTCCGATGGCAAACTGGTGAGTGATCTCTCCCTGTCCTGATCTCAACCCATGAGCCTTGTTTTATTCTCTCTTC
Source organism: Formicarius rufipectus (assembly GCA_013399695.1). Classification (NCBI taxonomy): domain Eukaryota; kingdom Metazoa; phylum Chordata; class Aves; order Passeriformes; family Formicariidae; genus Formicarius; species Formicarius rufipectus. The sequence goes on from VXAU01005682.1 coordinate 323,879, forward strand.
CCTGTCCAGCTGAGGAGTTACAGAGTGGCTTTGGTGGGCAACTGGCATCCAGGCAGGGTCAACTGACCGCGGTGACAAATGTCAGTAGAACCCAGGAAGAAATAGTCCAGATTAAAGATGAATCATCAAGGGCTAATGACAGAAATTACAGTTATTTTTTAAATTACACAATAAGAAAGCACTGACCTGCATTTGGTTTGAATTTGGAGTGGTATGTCTTACCTTTCACTTATTTTGAGCTGAAAATGTCCTTGTTTTAGTGTTTATCCTGGAGAATCTGTGACACATTATCCATCATCCATATTACATGTTCCACACAGGCATTATAATTGCCAGAGCATGCAACCTGTCAAAGCCCCTATGCATTTTCCTCTGAAATGCATCCCAGGAATTGTGCACATTTATGAAACACTCAGAGGCACATGCATCCCAGACTGTGGTTTTGTTTCCAACTGTCTTCTCAGCAGCAGCCTGAGTGACAGTGAATCCATTATGTGTCCCTGACCATTTCCAGAATCCTTATTTTGGTTGCTATGCCTTTGCTGAACTTCACTGTTTAATGGCAGGACAGCAAGAAACTCAGGGTTGCTGTTGTTTTCATGCCATCCCTTCAGCATATGTTACTGTCTGATATGAGGGAGACAAGGTCCACTCTTTATATATATCTATATTACAATATGCATATTAGATAGTACATTTATACTATACTGTACTGCAATACACTATATATAATGAAATATCATATATAATATATTTTTTAATGTGTTTTTGTAATAGTAACCCAAACTGGATTAGATGTGTTGTTTGCCCTAGCACTCCTAGGAGAGGGGCCAGACAGGCAGCCTTTCAGCAGGACAGCTCTATTAGTTCATTTGGGCAATTCTTGCATCATCACTGGGAAGGGGGAAAAAAGGCATTTCAAGATCTCACACATGCCATTTAGCCTTGATTTGGATCCTGAGGGCTCTGCACTGTGGGTTTTGCTGTAAATGGTACTGCTGAAGTACCTACAGACAAGCATGTCCTTAAGTGCTTTGCCGATGGAAGGCCAGACAACTTGGCAGCCTCCCGGGATGAACCTTCTCCTCTCTGCACAGCATGGTGCTGGGAGGGAAAGAACTCAGCTACTTCCTTCAGTCACAGCTCTTTTAAAAAATGTAAGGGAGGAAAAAGAAATCAAACCAGCCAACAGGCAATGGGAACACCTTGAAGGAGGACTTCTGTTGCCTTTATCCTCCTCTGACCATCTTTGTGTGCGAGTAATTATACTGATTCAGTCGAGTAGGCTGCTCTTTGATGTATATTGAGCAGACTGTGGCCATGACTAAAATCAGTGTACAAGCTCCTAGATCAGTCATAGGGTAGGTAAAGAGCTCCAGTATGAACTGACAGAAAGTAACTTGAAGATTACTACAGAGAAGTCCATAATCCATCTAAACTCCAAAGATCCAGACTATGGTCCTGACAGTCAGGCCAGTGAGTATATCTTTTTCTTCATACCCTATTTTGAACGTTTTTCAGATGTTACAAAGTAATTTGACTCTTTGGCCATTAGAAGAAATGTCCAGGCCACACAGCAGCTGTATGTGGCATGGGTTGGGGTCCCTGAACACCATGCATGTGTCTTTGGGGTTGATTTCCCAGATAACGAGACAGGAGCACTACCAGGTGCAGACCTCAAAGGCACTTAATGCAATGCACAGTGAATAGCAATAGCTTGGAACTACAGAAGCATCAAAGAAAACGTCTGCAGCTGCTTCTGACTGCAGCAAATACATGAAAGGACAATACCATGAGGATCTTTTATTTTTTATTTCCTAACAGGGGATCGAGAAACAGATCAAATCTTCACCTGCACTGAAGTGAGGGACTAAACCACAAAAGACTGATTTCTCTGAGCTGACTGTGTGAATGGATTTTGAAATGGGGTGCTTAAAGTGCTACCCTGGGACTGTCAGCAGCAAAGGGGATGCACTGGCATCCCTGGAAATGAGGCATGATCGCCCCTGAGGAGCTGCGAAGGAAGGTGTTGCCAACACTGTTGCAGCAAGGAGCAGTTCTCAGACTTGCAACAATGTAATAGGGAAAAGGGAAGGGAAAAGATGGCCAGAATCAGCATTTAATAAGTTTATTCAGCATCTTTTGAACACAGCAGCCTTATTGCTTACTTTTTTTTACCATAGACTTGGAAATAATAACCTCTATTTAAGTGCTTATATTCAGCCATATCAGCACTGCATGTTCCAGCATTAAGGCTTTGAAAGAGATATTTGATAGGATTATTTGCTAAGCCATCAGGTTCAAAAGTAGATTTTTTGGAAATAGGTATGACCAGAACTGTTTTTTAAAAGTGACCCGCAAACAGCTTTCTAAAACTCAGCAGCTTTGCCTTTTCACTGTATGTTGCCTCATATTCACCAGGAATTGAGTTCATTTCTGAGCATTGATATCCTCAGCTCTTGACACCCAGTGCATTTATTGTCTGGGTTTTTCAGGTGTCCCACCCATGACCTTCTGAGACCCAAACATAACATAAGGAATCAATAACAGCATAAACTGCACTATGATGGTTACAGCTGGGTCTCCATTTTGAATCTTGCATATGCTAACAGCCAAGTACTCCAAAATAAAGAATATTTTTTGTATTTTGTTGCTAAAAATGGATGGCTGTGTAATGAAAGGTGTTGTAGTTAACATTAAATTAATGCTAACTGTAATTAAAAAGCATTCTTGAGCTTGGATTTTTGGTGACTCATCCAGTGTCTTTCTCTCTGTATCCAGATATTTTTGGAGCATGGATGAATTCCAGGTATGAAATATCAATTTAGACAGGACAAAAGAGATAATAGCAGGTTGGGGAAGTGTCCAAAATAAAGGCAAATTTTTATCAGCTGCTTTGATGAAGATGGTTCCTTCTTTTCTGCCTCAGCATCATAACTCCCTGCCCTCAGGAGGTGAGGGTGCAGCAGCCACAGTTGGGACAGGATGTTTTTTCTCATGTACTGTTGAGTCCCTCCTCTGGTGCAGCCAACGCTCTTTCCTCTCCTCTGGTAAGTATGAGAGCTACGGGTTATGAGCAAGGATGAAGTGTCCCTGCACACGTGTGCACTGATTGTCCACCTGCAACAGGCTGCCAAGCAGCAGCTCCTACATTTGGAGAGGTTCAGTGGAATAAAGCCCTGTGTGCCCAAGGAAACAGAATGTTTTTCTGTGCCAGCCACCTATGCATCACGTTCCTTCCCTTGCTCAGCAACTGCATTTTCCTCTACAGTCACTCAGCTGTTCACTTCCAGGATTTTTTAGAGGTCCCTAGTGCTGCCCAAGAAAGGAATAAAAATTCCTTTGGGTGGTTAGAAATGCAGCCCAGGAGAGCCTGACTGGACCAGCAGCTCTGACCATGTTCAGATATATACTAGTTGTGTGTAAGCCCCCTCTTAGAGATTAGCTCTATTAGATCACTTATCAGGTAGAATAAAAACGATTGTGTTTTAACTGTGACTATTGTTGGAAAAAGCTGAGAGATAACCTATAAAGAAAACCCCATTAGGCGTCTATCAGTACCACACACACACACACACAAAAAAAAAAAAAAGGCCAAAAAAAAGGCTTGTGCTTGATTTTAACACAGCACATGATCTCAAAACCAGCAACAAGGAGGTAGTTACAAATGCACTAAGGGATGCTTCCCTGAAAATGAGCTTCATGTCTTTTTCAAGTCTGACCTGAAACCTTCCCCTGCTCCCAGAGCAAGGCAGCAGCTGGTCTTGCCATGGGATATATGAGAATGCAGGAATGATTCATCTCTAAAATTGTACTGGAATACTTTCAGATAAATTAACAAAGATTAATGTTTTTCACGTTGAGAATGCAAAGTATTTTTAAAAATGGTCTGATCTTGACGATCTACAAAACATCTACCTGGATATCAACTCTGACCTTTTGGACATGTTAAAATAAATATTTTTATATGCCTAGATAATAAATACAAGCAAAAGCTCTATTAGCATTTTAAATGTCATAAAGATAGGGAAGCATAATTTTTGAGAGCAAAAGTAGCTGGTTTTTTGCTTCCACAAGGAATTCACAAGGTTTCCTGAACAATTTGGTTTAAATAATGAAGCTCCTAAACAATTTGCTCAGGGAATGGTACTGAGTATAAATGGTGCTGTGCTCTCCCTCAATTAATAGCTTTTTGTGAGATATTTTAATTTACAGGGCCAGTGCTTTAAAGTGCAAAGAGAGTGCAACTCTATCTAGAGTTTGGGTTTTTTTGCTAATGTGTAACTGGGAATAGCAGAAGGGAAATAAACAAGAAGAGCTTCAGGGCTCATGGAAATCACTGACTCATGTTTGATGATACAGAGGTGGTCCCAAAGCCACTGGCTCTGGAATGAAGTAAGCAAGGCACCATGAAGCTCGGCATGCAGCATCCTCCCACAGTGCAAAGGAAACTCAGATGGGACAGAAATGCCACCACTGATCCACTCCTCTGCAGGCTGCACACATAGAGAGGGACTTTGCTTCCTGCCTGGCACCACGTGCATGGGGAGAGGCAGCATTGAGGGGTGGGCAATGAGACAGGGGTCCTCCAGCCTCCACTGATGAGATCCCTGCTTCCTGCTTATCACTGGCACGGGATTGGACCCCATTGCCATAGAGATGTGCTGCTGAGTTCGTTTTGGCTGGTTGGTTAGCTTTTGGGTTTGTGCCTTTAAAGTGGAAATCAGGATCTTGCAGTCACCGTGAAACTCACATACTGGATTGACTTCTCATAGGGTTCTTCTTGAGAAGCAGGATTCACTCATTTGCCTTTTCTCTGTGTGTGTGTGTGTGTGTGTGCACAGTGTGCAGGTGTGTGTGTGTGCATGTAAATAAGGCCTAATAATACCATTAAATTAAGTCCTTCTGTTGCTATGGGAACACACACTACTGCATCAAGAGTGTGCAGCAAGGTAGGTGCTATGGTGAACATCAAAGCAGATCTTTGGGTTTATCTTCTAAAATGTTGTGGTTTTTTTCAAAGCAGACCAGGGAAAAATTGGACTGGAGTGCCTGAAGCCAGGAGGTGCAAATCAGGAATTGGCAATCTTTTCCCAGCTTGCAAATGAACTAATCTTCACACCTAATATTAGCAAGCCCCACCTGTCATGCCTGCCTGCACCTGGGGCTGGTTCCCAAGGAGATGAGCGGTGAGCTGGCAGGGTGGCAGGAGAAGGCAGTGCAGAGCATTGGCTCTTTAAACACTTCCCAGTGATTCATTGGGCTGGGGGAGAAAAAACCCAAGCCCCAAAACCTATCCTAGGACTAAAGGCTCGCAGGGCATCTAAGGATCCCAAAGTCATACTCCCCCATGCCAAGCAGGGTTTGCTCCTGAACTATCTGTGCTCTCAAATCAGCATCCCCATGCTGGATGGCAAATGTGCACACAACTGTCCCACATCAATGAGAACCGTTTTGGGGATATCATGGTACAAAAGGTACCCTGCCCTGACCACCATCACCACCTCCCATGCTGAGGGCTTCCTCCCGCTCTGTTTGCAGCATGGAAGATGGTATTGACACAAAACTTTACTGTCAAGGCCATACAGCTCTCTCTTTGTGATGCACAAGTTAGAACCCTCTTTCTGAGATGGGCAGGCCATGTCAGGAATACTTGATGTCTGTTTGTGGTCATGGCAGGACTACAGCTCCTCTAAGGGGAAATACGTTTTTTTTCCTTTCTTTTGATCTCTAGTCCAAATCTGATTTCACCTTCAGCAAGCAGCCCCCTGCCCATGGGAAGCAGTCTGAGCCCAGATCCTTGAGGGCCACTCTGCCCACTGCTGGTTGCAGGGTCTCTTCAAGGACAGCTTTGGAAGTTTTGCCTCTTCTGCCTGTCCATGCTATGTCACATCTTTGACTTAGGAAGAGGCTTGGGGATTTTAAAGGTTATAACATTCTCTATCACTCGCTTTTCAAAATCATGTTTCATTACATTTGGTTTGCTATTCTCTTTACAATCAATCTTTTTACAATCTTATCGAAGATCAGAAAGGTGTGAAGCAACCCAAGAGCTGGAAGGACACTCCACTCCATTGCAGATAACCACACTCATCCAATTTAACCCTATCCATCTCCACACTCCTCAGAACCTGCCTTATCAGGTAGCTTTAAAATTATTACTAATTTCCACTTTAACAAAGCAATTTCTCAACCAAAACTTAAATGTAAGAGTGATTATCCATGTCAACTGCCAACTCTTCCTAGGAATCACGGCTCTCCTAGACAGAGACGTACTCTCCATGAAGACTTTCTGGGAGCTGTTCCCAAATGGCTCATCTACCATTTAATCACAACTCAAATGCATCTGCTCAGGTTGCAATCCTTCGTCTAGGGGATCCCAGTATTCACAGAATAGTAGCTTGTCTTCTTGCCCCTTACAACACCACTAATCTTTGCTGTGACTTTACCAGTAGTAGTTTGGGTTGGGTTATTTTTAATAATTTTCTGATTTGTTGATGTTGTATGATTAAGAAAATAATAACAAGAACAAAAACAGTAGTAGTTAGGACAAATGAGTGATGGCACAAGTTTTGATTCCTCCCTACCCCCACTTTGCACTGCTTGCTGCAGTCTGACAGTGAGTCCATTTTTGACCCCATATGCCTTGTTAACACCATGTCACAAAATTTTCATGCCACACAGTACCAAGACACGTGCTTTGGAGAAATACAAGTGTATTTTCTTGCACAGATGTGTTGGTCCCATCCCATGGAGGTGTCTAATCCTGTCACAGTGGGAGAGAAAATGTTATCTAATGTGATCTGCTCTTTGAGAAGTCTTGCTAACCACACTACTTAGGTTTTCAGTGCATAATACTTAGCTGCTAAAGCTACCTGTGCATCTTCTTTAACCAGGATGGCTTCTCCTCAACAAAACATAATGTGGAGTTTTTTTGTTTGGTTGGTTTTTTGGTGTGTTTCCCCTCCCCTTTTTTTTCCCCCTGTTGTTGTTTTGCTATTGTTGTTTTTTAGGGTGTGGGGAAGGGAGGGTTGAGCTTTTTACAACATTTCTGGAACTGTATCTGCAGGAACACCCATAAAATGATCTGAATGGTATCTAGGTGGCATCAACACTTCCACCATTAAACTCACAGTCCCAGCCACATTACATTTTGGAAAACTGGCCATTTTAAAGCCCTAAATATACATCTGAGTGGTTGGTATTGCATTCTGTTTGCACAATATAAATGTCAACAGAGCCTGACCAGGGGTACCTAGGCAACAGCTAATTTTGAGGTCAGTGATTAACTCTTCTTTGTCAGAATGCAATTTACCATCAAATTATCTGCAGCTGAATATAGCACTTTATCGACTAAAAATGGTCTTCTTGCAATTTTGAGACACTCAGAGCCATTATTATTAAAGTGATGTTTGCTGCATTTTCTCCTGGATGGTATACTGATGTTCATGAGGGAAGCAGTGTCTTAGAGACAATGACCCCCTACTCCAGGATTCTCAAGAAGAGGAACCAAAGGCTGAGCTCAGCGACTGCACATCATGCTGCAGTGGTTATGGCCATAGCAGGGAGCAATCAATTTTTATTTTCTATAGCACATATACACACTTCCTTGATGAGTTAAAAGTGGATGCTGCCAGTTAGCACATTTATCAATAGTAAAGTATTGATGCTCAACTTGCATTTTGCTGTTTCCCTTCCCAGAGCACCTTGATACCTTCAGCTTTTCAAAATCCCTCATTTTTTTCATTAACTTCTAGCTAGTGACTCAACCCATAATTTTGAGTTTAAAGCTCTCTATATTTAAGTATTGTATTTCAAACCCATTTTGCTACTCATAAGGTTTTTTGGAAATAAAAGTGAAAACCTGATATTTTAGAAGGACCTTCTAGTGGTCACCTCTGGAAGCAGGCTGCTCTGCAGGGTTTACAGAGCTTAAACAATCTGGAAATCTTCCTGGAAAAATACTCATTAGGGATCTACATCAGTGTGAGCATTTGTTTGGAGGACTCCAGACCTATGGACATTACACCACTGGGCCCTGTCCCTGCAATTGGTGCTGCCAAGCTGAGCATGTACTCACCTGTGGGACAAGGAGGAGAAAGAAAGGACTGGATGCCTACAGGAGGGTGATGGGCTTTGCTTGCTGCCAGCACCTGAGTACTGCTTTTTTTTGTGGATTTTCCCCAGCCTTTTCTGCTGCCTTTGGAGATGTAATCATCTTAGTCCCTATGCTCTGCCCTGTAAGCACCCTGAGATGCTAATAACTTCATCCTTGCCAGCTCTGCCTCTGGTTTACTCTTGTAAAGCTGACTTGACTGAAAAAAAAATAGAAAAAAGTTTTCTGAGAATTTGCAATTCTTTTTTACTGCCACAGCTAAATAATCATCAATTTGTTCCTTGTTGGCAGGGACCCAGGCTTTTGAGCAATAACTGGCTTGTTTTGAAGGTGCTTTAATTTGTTGTCTTAGAGGAAATTGCTTCTCTAATGTTTGCCAAGCTGACATGTAAAGAAATATGAAACTATATTTGTATCTGTAAGACTCAAATAAAATATACAAAGCACTAAACTTTGTAATAATAAGGGCATATTTATGTAGATGCTATTGGTTTACACCTGAGTTATTAACATCTCTGGGTAATATCTAATTTGAGTCTGGTTCATAGATTTGGCTGGTATGTGTGGATTTGTGCCTGTGGTGTCAAATTCCCAGGCCAAGCACCCCAGGACAACATTCCCACTGGTGGGCAGGGACCTTGTTTTCTCCCCATGCCCCCGGGTGATTATGGGTCTGTCTTCTTGCAATTTCTAAGAAGGGAGTTTCAGAGGGGAAGATGGGCATGGTGCTTTTTCCACCATGAAATTTATTTTTACCTTGCATTCTGCTATATGGAAAAATGATTCTCAAACTCACTATTAACTGTAATGAAAAAAATGTATCTACATCCTCTCTGTGTAGTCACTGTTCAACAACTTACAGGATCACGTGAAACAACACAACAGTGAAATAAATTTGCAGTTTCTTTTTACAAAGCTGTGAAAAGACATTGGTTAGGCAAACTCTCTCTCCTAAGTGTGCAGAAAAGCCCTAGAAAAATTTAAAGGCTAGTTCTAAGCCATTTAAAAAGATTTTGCAAGAGTTTAAAAGAATGAGAACAATATGAGACCTTGCTGCACTGCACCCAATGACACATCTAATGATGACCTTTCTTGCTGCTGCTTTTTTTTCCATCAACAGAACAAGTAGGGCAAGGAAGGAAAGATTGCAAAATATGTGTATTTAGCTTCAGTATATTCATCATCAATCACTAGAAATAAACAAAGTGGACCAGAGGCTATCTTTTTCAATGAAGGTTACCTATGATCATGCCTTTCCTAACGAATTCTATGCAAACTGAGTTGCACCTCTTTAAGCATCCAAGAGTTGCTGGCCAGTATTATTCCTTCAGAAGGTAAGTGAGGTCCTCTGGCTTAATCTGGTTGGCTGATGGCAGTGGGCTGACAGATGTGAAAATTGATAAGAGGATGTGTGGATCATTCTCACAGTCACTGTCTCTCTGCCAAAAGATGGTATGAAAGCTCAAGCATTTGAAACAAACATCTCTGGGTGGTGAGAGGAGCCTCTGCTGGACTAAGCTTAAGAGGTCAAAGCTGCATCCAGAACTCATACTGCCTGAGGTGGGAGTGGTAGGAGGAGGGATCATACCCTAGAGCTACGTCACCGTCAGCCATGGACAGAATCGGCAGCTGCTGAAACTGTGGGATGGAGCAGGGCAGGGGAAGGGGAGGTTGGGCAGGAATCCTATCCCACAAAGCAAAAGGAAGACTCTCACTTTAAAGTGTCAAAAAGTCCTTTGAGAGTCATAAGTGAAAGCTCAAAATAGTGTTCACTGTGCTTCTATTTTTCTGTTATACCTGCATTTACATTCTCTTCTCACTGGAAAAGAAAGAAAGGCATGAGGGCTCAGCCTCTGTGGGGTTCAACCTAAGGTTCAACCTGTGTTCAATCACATAAAATACAGTACCACTTTCCAAAGCACTCATACAATCCTTTGAAGAAGTACAGCTCTGAGAGTGCAACAGAGTAAACCAGAATTTTCAATCCAAACTTGTGCTAGAAAAAGTGTGACAGTTGTTTTCATGGTTTTATGCAGTCCCATGTAGCTATGCTGTGCAAGTAACATAGATTTCACAGATATGCAGGCTGTTTTTTGGACTGTAGTTGCATGAGGAACTGACCAGCCAAGCAGCTGGAGACTCATGAAAAGGGAGTGATGGCACAGTGAGTGCTCCATCAAGAATCACAGTCAAGGACCACATGGGAAACACAATGTGTGATTGAGAAATGGGACTGTGAAGGATGAGATTGAAATTCTAAATGGTGTCTGAACCTCTCCGGGATTTATGTCATCAGTAAGTGTTGCAATACAGCATGTTTGCAGGTGGACACCTGTCCAAATCTGAAGGATCCACTGAAGAGTATTGTTAGGAAAGATCTAGTAATTGGTGTCACCAGGTGACTAGGCTGAGTTCACCAAGTCAGGAAAATTATAAACTTGAAGAGCTGCCTAAGTGGATTGCTAACAGTATAAAACATCTTTTCACACCAGCTGCATAGAAACCACTGAAATGCCAGTGCTGGTTAGCTCACCATCTGTGTTATCTCCCCATCTCTTCCTCTCCTCCCGCCTTTATTTTAAGACTTATTTATGTTGCCAGAAAAGAAATAACTCTTCAATATTCTCAGCATGTTATTGGAAAGATAAATTTTGAAGTGAAATTTTTGTTGGTTCCAACTCTTGCTATGTAAAGCACACTTAATAATACTTAACATTTACTCAGCCTACTTATTAATCATTAAAGAATGCCAACTATCAAAATAATCCATAGTTAACTGAAATTAAGTAATCACATATTAAAATTGCACCATAATATTGCTCAGATCTCAGAACAGATGGAAAAGTCAGGCAGAGAGTTTTTAAATAGTTTGTTTCAGCAACTTTTTAATTTTGTTGCTGCTACATTTTCAGAAATTCACTAAGATAATTACTGAGTTATATCATATGCCGTGCTTAGGTATGCACTGCTGAAACCATAGCTTTTCATATTTACATTCTCCTGTGAGATCTGTGTCCAGCCTCAACTAAGAAGGCAAGATAAAAACATCTTGATGGCAGTGCAGGAGGTCTAACCAGACCTCTCTCTGCTGCTCCTTATAGTGCTGTGGTAAACGTAGTGCCTCTTAGGTACTAGCTTTATCTACTCTTTGATTCCTCTTTTTCCCCACAACCAGTTAAAATTGAGAGCAATCCAGATGGCTCAGCTTTTGCTGGAATAACTAATGCAAGAAGCTTTACTAAGAAGATAAAAGGCCTTTAATGACAGCTCTGGAGATATAACCAGTTCCCAAAGAGGTGTAAACAATTGAATAAGCATGGAATTGGTCACTAACCCTGCCAATCAATATTTGGCAGTATGAGGAAGATGAGGAAGATGCACAGTGCTGCTCACTGAGCTCAGGAGGCCACTCACAAGGACTGTAAGAGCATCCTTCTATTGAAGGGGTGAAAGTCCAGAGAAATGCAGGGGCTAAAGAGCCAGAAGAACTCAGAAAACACTTGACAACAATCAGCAAAGTCAAGCTAGACACACACATCTCCCTTTCCGAAACACAATGTGGTGCTTAAGTAACTCTTTCACTGAGTGAAATATGTGACCACAGGAAAGGGGTGTGAGACTGGACTGCTCACAGGTTAAAAACTCTTCCTGCATCTTCCTCTGACATCCTAATGTTCTCACAAGGTTGCACCACACATGAAATGACTTCTGACTTGGCAGCATGGGCTTTTAATGTTTTCAGTTAAGAAAAAAGTAATCAAGAACATAGAGATTTAAAATTACGTATATCCGTAATACAAAAAACATACACTGTCTTCTGATATACATGCTATCATAGCCAAGACCTGCTGCAAACTTGTTTCCCAGAGGTAACAGGTTGGTCAAAGATGTGACAAATTACCCACAACCAAGATTTTCCACACTACATTTTATTACTGAAAAGCAGGTATGTTTCTCTTTCTCCTTTATAGATGCCATAAAAATACTGCAGGTTTTACAGCTCCATTGTGGAGCCCATCTGGTTCATGTTGCAAACTTAATTTTCTAAGTTTGAATGGCACTGTTTTTTCCTTACCTCCACTTGATTTGCTATGTAGCATGTGTTTCCATACTAGAATTCTTGTCTCAATCTTAATCCAAGTTTATGTTGACTGTACTCAGCCCACTCTCTGCTTGGCGAAGGAAATAGTATTACTGCTGTGTTCTGTAGCAGTGGCACTTGACCAAGTACTTGAGCTATGTAGGCTACAAACTCTTCTCAAACCTGCTTGAAACTGGTTTTGCTGCCATTACTAATGCTTCTGTAATGCCTGGAAAGGCATGGGAAAATATAGGGATGGTGGGATGCCACATGGTGCTTGAAGGCACAAGTTGCAGTGAGCACAATTACTAAATATAAAGGAGAAAAATTTATAGTTGAGGGCAAAGCACAGGTGCACGTTGCAGTGAGAGGTTGTACAATCTCTTTCCATGGGAATATTCAGGCTTGACTGAACTAGACCCTAAGGAAAACCTTCACATGATTGCAGGCAGTGGGACCAGAGAGATGTCCCAAACCTGACCTCCACTGGTCCCTTTTAAATTAAGCTATTCAGAGACCTGTGTTTCAGAAATCCTGGGAAGCAATGGCCTCAGGTTTTTACAGAGATACAGTGTCTTTAATAACAGCGTTTAGCAGGAGGTAGCAATGGGGATGGATGTAATGAATGCTGACACTAATTCCCTTTGAACGTGTCTACCTTTTACCACGGCACAGCCTGCACACTTTCATTTGGACTTTCGAAGACAGTAAACACATTTTCTTCTAATGAATTTTTCGAAGTTGTATCTAAATGGTTTGCATGCTGTTCCCATAGCCAAGAGAGCATTTTATTTCTGCATTCTTTTCATCATCAGTCACAGAATGAACAAAGCCTCCCAAACTAGGGTGGAGGCACCTTTTGACTTGTCCCTTAGGAAAGCTGCGTTGCTACAAGGAGGGGAAACTACCCACTGCACACATTTCTTCAATACCAGTTTTGGTTGCAAGGGGCATGAGACCATTGACCTTCGATCTCATCAATACATAAAAATATCTCAAAGGTGGGTGCCAAGAGGATGGTACCAGGCTGTTTTCGGTGGTGCCCAGCAACAGGATGAAGAGCAATAGCCATAAACTAAAACACAAGAAGTTCCACCTCAACATGAGGAAGAACTTCTTTATGCTGAGGGTGGCAGAGCACTGGAATAGACTGCTCAGGGAGGTTGTGGAGTGTCCGGCACTGGAGACATTTAAAATCTGTCTGAATGAGTTCCTGTGCCACTTGCTTTAGGTCACACTACCTTAGCAGGGGGGATTGGACTGCATGATTTCTAGAGGTCCCTTCCAACCCGAACCATTCCATAATTCTGCTTCATCTATTCATGTGCTTTCGAGAGGAAACACCCTGGCTGAGGGTTCATTTTGGGACACAAAGAGGAAGACAAGGAGAGACCTTGTATCTTTTATGCCCGTGGGATTGGGTCTTCTATGGTTTGACTTTGCCATTTAGGGTATCTCAGAAAACAGCACGGATCCCTTCGGTGGCAAACAGACTGTTAACCCCAGAGTAAACACTGTTCGGAGAGCGCAACTGTGAGACAGGCTTTTTCACAGCAGTTTCTAGCGCTATTGGGGCACGTTTCCATCCGGCGGCGCACAGAGCTCCCGCGGGGCTCAGCAAGCGCTGCACGGACGGCACCCACCGCGGGAGAGCCGGCTGCGGAGCGGGGGGACA
>VXAU01005682.1:337789-366967 GCA_013399695.1 Formicarius rufipectus
GCCCCTCCCGCCGGCAGACGAGTGCTCCCCTCCCTCTCCCCGTGCCCCGACCAGCCCATCCCTGCCCCGGAGCCGGGCGGGGAGAGCCGGGCAGTGATGACCCTCCTGCCACGCCGCCGGAGCCCCCCCGAGCCCTGCCGCGGTTCTCCCCCTGCCCCCGNCCACCGCCGCCCCATCGCCGGCGCCACCGCTGCCCCATCGTCAGCCCCATCGCCGCCCCATCGCCGGCGCCACCGCTGCCCCATCGTCAGCTCCACCGCCGCCCCATCGCCGATCCCACCGCCGCCCCGCTGCCCCCGCGCACCGCCTCGGCCCTCGCACAGCCCCAGCCGGCCGGGCGGCGATGGAGGGAGCGGTAGCCCTGAACGAGAGCGGAGCGGCATCTCCCCGGCTGCCGGCCGGCGGCGGCAACGCCTCGCTGGAGCTCTCATCGCGACCCCCCGCGCCCACCGCCCTCAACCCCTGGGATGTGATGCTCTGCGTGTCCGGCACGGCCATCGCCTGCGAGAACGCCCTGGTGGTTGCCATCATCTGCTACTCGCCCGCCCTGCGCACCCCCATGTTCGTGCTGGTGGGCAGCCTGGCCACGGCTGACCTCCTGGCCGGCCTCGGCCTCATCCTCAACTTCGTTTTCCAGTACGTGGTCCGCTCGGAGACGGTCAGCCTGCTGACGGTGGGCTTCCTCGTCGCCTCCTTCGCCGCCTCCGTGAGTAGCTTGCTGGCCATCACGGTCGATCGCTACCTCTCCCTCTACAACGCCCTCACCTACTACTCGGAGAGGACGGTGCTCTGCATTCACACCATGCTGGCGGGTGCCTGGGGGGTCTCCCTCTGCCTGGGGCTGCTGCCCGTCCTGGGCTGGAACTGCCTCCACGACCCTGCCGCCTGTAGCGTCGTCCGACCCTTGACCAAGAGTAACGTGACGCTGCTCTCTGCCTCTTTCTTTCTCATTTTCCTCATCATGCTCCATCTCTACATCGAGATCTGCAAAATCGTCTGCAGGCATGCCCACCAGATAGCTCTCCAGCAGCACTTTCTGACTGCTTCCCACTATGTCGCCACCAAAAAGGGAGTCTCTACCCTGGCTATAATCCTCGGGACGTTCGGAGCCAGCTGGCTGCCTTTTGCCATCTACTGTGTGGTGGGGGATCCTGACTACCCTTCTGTGTACACGTACGCCACGCTTCTACCCGCTACCTACAACTCAATGATCAACCCCATCATTTATGCCTACAGAAACCAGGAAATCCAGAGATCCATGTGGGTGCTCTTGTGCGGCTGCTTTCAGGCTAAAGTGTCCTTTCGCTCCCGGTCCCCCAGCGACGTCTGAGTGACTTTTCCCTGCCGTACTGCACTGAGTGACAATCTCCTCAGTGAACTATTACAGTGCCTGTTCTAAACTTCAGACTACGTTGTGAAGTCATTGGAAACATGCTTACGTATTAGCACTTTATACATATTTGTAGCTCTGAGAGCGGTTCGGGGCATGGAGTTTTGGGTTCCGTGTAAAAAATTACGATGTGGTTGTATATAAATTTGCACATCACATTTGTAAAGTGAAGACATTCCGGTACTGCTTAATTATAGCACCTTATTTCTAGCTGCTGATCTGCCAAAACAGTGTTGCCTTTCTGAAGGGCAGATAGAAAGAAAGTAGTGCTTGTGTTGTATTTGTATGTGTGTATTGGGGGGACAGAGGAGGCTAGGGGTGTGTGTACGTATGTGTGTATCCGTACTTTGCTGCACAATATTGATAAATTATAACGTTTTGTACACAAATAAAATATGTAAAATGTAATATAACTCTGTGTGTTTAGATGCTTTTAGAAATAAGGGAGTTGGCAAATTTGCCTGTTGAGCAAAGTCCCTTGAAGGTTCCCCGTGTAATTCTGCCTAAAGAGATCATCATTCACTATGGAGATGAAATACTGCACCAAGAAAGGCACCTTACTGCTTGCTTGTTTGTTTGTTCTCTTCTTTAGTCTGGCAAAGAGTAACAAAGAGAACAAACTCCTTTTTTTTTTCCCTCCCCCCTTTTTTTTTTTTTCTTCCTTCAGCAACCAAAGAAACAAAAAGCTGGGTCAGATAGGCTGCTCATTGTAGTTATTCACCGTGTTTCCAGTAGCTTTTATCTTCAAGTTATAAGTTATCCATTTACAATAATGATCCATTTGAAAATTATGCTGGTTTTTTTTTTCCGGTGTTCTTCTAACAGAAAGGGAAAAGAAGGAAAACAGCAGGAAGATTAAAAAAACAAAAACAAAAACAAACAAAAAAAACCAAAACAAAACAAACAAAAAAAAAAAAAAAACAAAACAAAAAACCCAAAACCAAAACCAAACCAAAAAAAAAAACCAAACAAACAAAAAACAAAACCCACCAAAAAAAACCCCAAACAAACAAACAAAAAACAAAACAAAAAAGCCCTCTTTCCTAAAAGCCTGTAAAATGCCACAATGAATCGACTTTCCTTATCATCCACAGTTCTGAGGGGAATCTGAATTGCTTCTCCTACTCCTTTTTTTGGATTGTGTGCTATAGAAAAATCATTTAAGAGCATCTTTGCTGTCTGCCTGTCTTGAAGCAGTCTACAGTTTTCTGATAATCCCATGGTTTAGTGGCTTCAAAAAGTCCATCAGAGTTTGGAACACTCCTTCACTCAGCTTCAAATTCACCAGCCACTGATTTATTTAGAGCAATAACACATGCAGCAGACTTCAGAAGCAGTGTTGCTGCTTATTTATATTTAGTTATGCTACACTTGCATCCTGATTATGTTACAGTTTATAACTATAATTTCAATTTGTTTTCAAGGGCTGAAGCAGATTATTTTTATATGCATGGTATAAAAGTTTGGACTACTGTTGTTTCCCAGCTTATGACTGGGCAATGCATCAAACATCTGCCTGCTGGAGTAGCTGGGGCCACGAGGATTCAACAAGTTAATACAAAGAGATTCCATTTAAAAGAAAAATTGGTATTCCAGACTCTGTTGTTTCCACTATTTCTACCAATTCTCATAATCACGAATGTGACATTATAATTGATGAATATTCTAAGTCCTGCAGATAATCAGGGAACCGTTGTAGTGATGTTACAAATATAATTCAAACCAGATTTTATTATAGGTCAAAATCCTGCTCAAATTAAGAGCTTTCAAGTAGCTCGTAAAAAATATTGCCCCCCACCCTTCATCTCTTTAAGCCCCCGTCTCATACACTATGTCTAAGCAAGTAAATAAAGGAGGGCAAGGCCTTTCCTCTAGCTTGTGGCTGGGTGGCACAGAGTGTGTTTAAGCTCCCTTCCCCTTGCAAAGCCAGAGGCCAAGGCCAGCCTGGAGCATCCTGGCCCTGCTCTGGTCACCTGCACAGATTCAGCCTAAGATGTAGCATTACCCACAATAGTAACTGCTGAGAGAGAAGACCAGTGAGTGCCTCAGACAGGTGAAACCTGGCAAAACTGTCTGGTGAAACTGAAAAACTTGCCATCTGCTGGGCTTTAGTCTCATAAACCTTTGTAAAACCACACGGGAGGGTTTCCAGATGAAGCTTGTCATAATATGGCACTTTGCCCTGCACCCAGGTATGAGATGCTGAATGGGACCTGAGCAGGCTTCTGGGAGCCATGCGGAGATTCTGAACACCAGCATTGTATTTAAAATCCCCTAGGAGAAACTTCTTGTGCATACTTTTAGTCCTTGAAGTTATACAGAATCTGCTACAGACCACCTCTAAATCAACATCCCTCTTTTGACTCTGCCAGGAGCTGAGCACTGGGGATTTTCACCATGAATTCATTAAGCAGAAACAACCGAGATAAAAATTAGATAAACAAAACTTTGTTGCATAGAATTTACTTTAGTAACAAACCACTTCATCGGTGAATGGGAAGGGCTTAGGTTAGTCTTCCAGTTTTAGCCCACGTTGCTTTAAATGAAACTCCATTTTTTTTCTGTTGCATGATCACATTTTCAGTTTACCACTTTCCTCAATGATTTACTCTATCTGCAAAATTAAGTTGGATCCCTCCTGTTTACAATGGGACACTTTTGAAGTATTGCCCCAAGCATTCCACTCTCCTTGGAAGTGAACAGTGATCTTAGCCATTTATTTTTCTGGGACAATACAAATATGGGAGTTTTTTTCTATATACTACCTTCAGAAAGATTTTCTGTCTCACAGTTTCTTTAAAAAGCCAAGGCAAAAAAGCAGAGTGTTTTGGTTAGCCTTGACAGTGGAATTGACATCAACCAACTTGCAGTAAAATATGGCTTTTAATTTTCAAAGTGAGTTGGACCTGCAGGAATACCTGAGTAGAATACCATAAGGTAGACTATATACTGTCTTCTGTCCCCAAATAACATCTCACTTTAGAAAAAAAAAAAAAAAAAGATGCATTTCGTGATGGAGGAAGTGCAGGAATTGTGTATAGCATGATACCTGTATTTTCCTTGCTGAATTTTTTATTGAAACAGCAGAGATGTACTCAAGGAAATGGTGTTACATTTGCAGTATCTGGACTCACAAACACTTCCAGTTAACAGAAGATGGTGCTTTTACCTTGGCCATGAAATCATTTGAAGTGACAAAAATTCCTGGAGTCCCCATTTCCAGTCACTGGGCAGGACACGGCCATGACCCTCACACAGGCACAATAGGAAGTCACCTCAGGGGACAACCATGTGTCTGATCAAGGGGGGACTGTGCCTGATCTTCTATTTCCAAAAGTTGATGGGCAACTTTGACTGCATAAAGACCTGAACTGCAGTGGCAATTGCCATTACTGATGGTGAGTACAGATCTTTCCTTGTCCCTGTGGGCCCATTTTTATGTTCTCACATCACTGATGCAGTCTGTGAGGGGAGAAAACACGCACTGAATTAGGTGCAAGGATGAGGCCCAACATTTTATAATGGTATATTCTATGTGGCTTTTACTGGAAATGGAAATGAGATTTCCTGTTCACCACCCTTACTAATTCTTTGTCTTATTCTGAGGTAAAATAATGTCAGACTTTGTCTAAAGAGATTCCAGCCTGTTCCTACTGAAACCAGTGAAGTTCTATTGCACATCATCCAAGACAATGGAAGTATCTCATGACAAGAAGTTACTATGTGGAGGCAGTCCTTGGCCTCAGCTCAAATTTTCATTGGAAAATAATGGTTTATTACTAACCTTGAAAGTCCTTCCCTTGAAAGTTATGGGATTGCAGTGCCTTGCAAGACCAGATCCTGGCAATTTAGCTTGTGTGAAGTATCTCTCACTGTGATTATCTCCCTTGTTTCAGAAGGACCAGTTACAGAAAAAAAGAGCATAGCTCTGGTGAGAAAGACCTGGTTGGGAGCTGGGCCCAAAGCACCCCACACTGCTTGATTTTCTGTGGGGCTTCTGCCGAAATCAGTGGTAGAACAGTGGAAATGAGACTGACTCTGCCGGCTGTTTTGTATGAGTCACTGTATATTAAAAAGCCAGCTGGTTCCAAAATCACAGGTCAAACAAAACCTCTTTATTTAGCTAAGCAAACAAAAGGGAAAAACACTTTTGAATCTGAAAAGTGAGTCTGTACATATTTTCATCAATGTAATAATCCACAGGTACTAAGTAACACCCAGTGAAACACTAGAATCTCTAATCTCCATTCTGCCTCTCTCATTTTAAAAAGGATAAATTTTTATAATGAGGTAAAAATAGTTTCTGATAGTGCAGCTGTTCCTCAGCATTTCAGCTAGTTTTTGTGACAGTCATCTGAAAAGAAAACAATGCCAGGGGGAAAACAGAAAAGATGGTTTTCTCCTTCTTGCTACTTCATGAGGAAGACGTTTGACTCAGATGGCAAAGAGGGATGAGCGAGTGTGATTCAGCTGTGCAAGGGGGACAAGCATATCTGGATCTCACCTTAGCCCTTGCTGAGTTTGCTTGTTTGAGGGACACTGTGTTACGGAGTATCTCCCCATCATTGGATCCTCACTGAATGAACTCCTCCTTGGGACCTGCTGCAGCCGAAAGCTCACAGTGCTCATCCTGGGCTGCCGCATTTTGCTCGGGAGTGCCCCGCAAAACTCCCCTGGGTAGGAAGCCACTATGCCTTTCCCTAGCCTCTCGATGTTTAAGTTCTTTCCTCTTTCTGTATTTCCCAGGGAAAACATTCCCCCAGGGGTAATTTCATTTATTGAGGGCAGGAGCTCGGTGTCCTGGAAATAACCCAGCTGCTGCTGGGGCAGCTGGAGAAATGTAAGCGCTGACTCAGTGCTGACAGTGGAAGTGGCAGCCAGTTCAGCAGAGGCAGGTCTGCTCGTGTCAGCTCTGTCTGCTGCAAAGAAGTGACAGAAGGCAGCAGGAGGTGAAGTAACGGTGAGGTCTCTGTGCAGGCTCCACATGTTGCAGAGAAGTCCAAAAGTGAAGGGCATTTGCCAGCAGATTTCCACACATTTTTATGATTCTACTTTTCTTTTTTGGCATTGTAACACAAGTGATGGGAGAGAAAGAGCAAGAGAAAAGATGAACATGCTAGTATCTGCATAAGGGAAGGACCACAGTGGTTCACACTATGATTCACAACATGGGAACAGCTCCTCTGGCAGTTACCTTGAATACATCAGCTGGCTGCAGTGTACCCTTCCAGCAATGGGTTGGTGTCACACACAAGACAAAAGATCAAAAATACTTTTTCACTGCAGCATTGTTTAAGTTATCATCAGTCCTCAACACCTCAAGCAGATAACTGCAAGACCTTTTGCCCTGCTTTTGAACACGATTACACTTCCAACTGCAAGACCAGACTTGACAGTCACCTACAAGACAATGTACCTTTTCCATCCCCTGATGCCCCACTGCTCCTGACACAAGGTGTTGGGCCAGAGCATCTTTGGACTGTCCCTTGCACCTTCCCCTGTGGCACAGGCTTTTTCTACCCAGGCAAGATCAGAGCAAGACCTATACCATGGCAGATTTTATAAAGATGTGTCAGCGTTTAAAAGTGATAATTAAATGCTTAGGATCAGAATAAGGTAAAGTATTTAAGCACCAACATTCCTAAAGGTGGGCATCACAGCAATCTTGCTTGCTCACTGGACCTACAAGGACCAAATCGGTCAGCTCCTTTGCATTTTTATCCTTTGTGCCCTTCTCCCCAGACAGGGACACATGCACAGAGTATTTTGTCCAAGCAGCCCAGGAACTGCTTTTTCCCCCTACACTTGTTGGGGATTGAGAGGCCTCTGTATCCTTACACCTGTGTTTTCCACATGGCTCTGCTTAGTAGGAAGGCGCAGAAATACAGAATTGGATAAAAATGTTTCAAGCCTTTTGTCTCTGCACTGGCCTACGTTTCTGCAGGCTTAAAGGTGCTCCAGCAGAGAGAGGGGCTGAGTTCAGGATATTGGCTGAGAGAGGGATTTTATGTAATGGAGGTTTATCAGCACTGTTGGAAACTTGTTTCTCTAGCAGGGATGAACTGCCTGCAATGCTTCAGGCACAGGGGATAGGCGGGGTCGGGAGGAGGTGAATTGTCTCTTGGGGAAGGAACAAAATCCTGAGCTGGGAGAATATTTTAATGTGGGTTTTAGAGGTTTGCTTGTTTGTTTGTGGTTGTTTTTCGTGCTACTCACTGTCTAGCTCCTGACTGGTTTAAAACAAAGTTGCTTTTCCAGGGAAGGGAAGGTTTTCTCTAGGAGACCTCCTTGTTGTGTGTTTGTATTATTTTGTAGCTTAATCGAAAGACTGAGATTTTTCAGGGAAAAAATTTTTCACTGGAAAAAGATTTTTAAAATTAAACTTGAACCTTCTGTCTTTTTTGAGATAAGGCATGTTTTATGTGGTTCAGTGCTCATTGTATCACCACCGAGATGAGGGCATGCATAATTAATAATTATATTTAAAACCAAGGCCAAAGAGAGGTTCTGGAAACATTCTCCGAGATGTAGATTGTTTAAATAAATATTCAGTCTCCTATAAAATGTAATTAGATCTATGACACTCTGTGAATGACTGAATTTGTTTTTTTGTTTTCTTTTTTTTTTTTGTTTTTGTTTTTGTTTTTGTTTTTTTTAATGAGCACCTTCAGTGACATGTTATCCTTTGCATCACAGTGAGATAATACAATTGTATACCTGCAGGTAGATACATTTGTCACTTCCAGTTGTTACTGCATTTTATAGAAAGAAGTACATCCAGGTAATATTAAGACGCTGTCAAAAGAAATCTCTTCTGTTGGAAAATGAATGCATCAATAAATATGGGGACCATGTTGCATTCCAATCTCTGACTTTTGATATTGGGGCTAATTTTTGTTAGTCAGTAGGAAGTTAGGTTTTCCTAAAGAGCTTATAATTTTTCCATCCAGGATTGTATTTTGTTTTAAATGCCATTGTTTGTTGGCAGTACAGAAAATGTGAGACAGATAAGTTAAGGCTCCCCCTGTCTGTACAGTTGCAGTTCGATAAATCGCCCAAAGAAAATAATAAATTGTATTGAATTATGCTATCACAATAAATGCATCAGAAAATCTTTTGCAGGGAAAGTTTGGGTATGAAGTGTGATCTGTGCATAAAGCATAAACCAAAGAGTTAGAGCAGCTCCTGTACTTGATGCTACTGAAGATGGACTCCTTTCTCCTGAGGTTCCGAGCTGCTCCATGAGCTGACAAAGGCTGTCACATGGGAGACAGGCATTTGCAGAGAAGTGCTTTGCATGAGGCCTCATAACACGGTGAGCTCTAAGAGTAATCAGGCACGACCTATTCATGAATGAGAACAGCTAATTGCATTATTTTTATTTTGAGGGAAATTGAAAAGAGTACATTGCTGTAGTTACTGTCACAGAGTTAGTTCTACACGAGACTATTTTGCAGGAAATAAAGACTTTATGAAGCCCCACAACAATCCCAGCTGTGTTAAGGTAAATGCCCTGCTACTAGCATGTCTGCTGAAACCCACTGCCACGTTAGCAGCATGCAGCTCTAATTTTGTCAATCAGAACATTTTCTTCTTTCATTAGACATTTTTAGGAGTTAGAAAAGGCTCTGTCTCTGCCTTAATTGTCATTTAAACCAGGACTTTTTGTCTGACCCTAGTGTACATAGTATTGATCATATCCATAAAAGCTTCCTAATAATAATCCTCTATCCTTCCATTCTTTGTCCAAAATGATCACTTGGTACGTTATCTGAGCAGACAGAACCACACTAGGTGTCTCTGATACCTGAGATGTTGATGTCAGTCCAGCTTCTCTATAATGTGTGCAGCAGAACTAGTGCTCTGCCCAACCAGTTACTTATCCCATTTGCCTGGCAAGCTGCGGGGATGTTTGCATCTCTCCAGTGACTCTCTGGTGCCTCAACCAGTACCAAGCAGAGTACAAGCACCCTGACACCCCCTCCCCTCTTTATCCCTGCCACAAACTGAGGAGTGTGTTGGTGGCATTCAGTTCAGTTCTGTGGGTGTTTCCCGATTCTCATGAATACATCTCACACTGGACAGTGCAAGGCATATAGGGTGTGTCATATTGCTCTGGGGAGCATCCCTAAGGAGTAAGAGGTGAGAGCTGGATATCTGTGTGAAAACCTGTGCTTTGTGATCATCCTCTTCTGCAGAGCAGATGATGTGAGAAAATGAGTAGCAGTGAAATTTGCTTGGGAGCTACCAAAGAACATGAGAAAAGTAATTTTGCTCCTGGAATAAGGCATTCACATAAAAAACACAGATAGGATGCGAGTCTTCAATTCCCATTTTGGCAACATCTGCATGCATTCCTGACACCTCTTTCACCTTCTTTTCTGCTCCAGAGGTGCCCTTTACTTCTCTCTTGCCCGAAGACCCTGTGACAAAGGTATGTTTCCCGCTCTTGCCATGAGCTGCCTTTACTCAAATAGGTCTCCATTTTCCTTTCTTTTCACATGGCACTGCTGTTGCTTCCCTCAGAGGGGTTTCATCTGTGAGGAGCTGGGTGGACATTGCCTTAGGGGCGACAGTTGCAAGGGGGACAGCATCACTTCTGTGCCACTTCTGGTCTTGCTACACCTGGGAAAACTGTAAATAATAGAGGTCTATTAGCCAGTCTGGCAGTGATGCAAACAAAAATCATACAATCATAGAACCATAGAATTGTTTGGGTTGGAAAGGACTTTAAAGACCATCTAGTTCCAACCCCCTGCCACAGGCAGGGGCAGCTTTCACTAGATCAGATTGCTCTAAGCGCTATCCAATCTGCCCTTGAACACTTCCAGCTACTCTATCATGCAGGCAGTAAGAACTGGTTTTCTGTACAATCAGTTGGCTGTCCCATGTGCCTGCCAAGCTGTGTGGCTGTTTCCATCCCTCTAGTGATTCTCCAGTGAAAAATGACTGGGTCTATCAGACCTGTAGCTTGCTTGTCTCACAGTGCTCCAGAGAAACACCTGTAAGTGACTGGTGGACTTTGTTATCTGGTTTTTGAAAGTCACCTACCATCAGAAATGAAAAGACAAGAGGAGTGGTATTTTTCAGGATACCCAGTGTATTACCCTAAGGGCTTCAGACTTAGCCCACCTTACTGTTATGTGCTGCTTTAGGACCACAATAATCCTAAATGGCATGTCATTCCACTGGACTATCTGAAGGACATCTTCAAGACCTGTCTTTGGAGTGCAATAGGCAGCACCTCGCTCTGTGGATCATTTTCCCAGGCACCAGGGCAGGAGCAGAACAGTGGGTGTAGTAGTGCAGCCTCAGTGACAGAGCACAGCCAACATGCAGATGCATTCAGGTCAGTCTAAAAACACATCACAAGCTGCTTTTACACAAAGAGGTCAATCAGACCCTTTGGTTGAGGTAAACCTTCGTACCCAATGGCAGCTCTTCTGGTTATGGCTCCCTTTTAATTGTGGACATGCTTTCCATATGGCTGAAGCAGAGGGGAGGGGGCAAACTGGGTAAGATAGGGAGGGCAACCAAGCTCAGGGAGCTGCAGCTCTGCCACAAACCTGACTGAGGCTCCCCTGGAGAGGTGGGTATCTTTCCTCTCCCACTTGGGTTACACAAACCCCAAGTCTGGGGCAGGTGGTGGTGTTGTGTCACTTGGAGACCTTCCTTCCCTCTCCACCTTGCTGCCTTTCAGAGAGGCTCCAGTCACAGTGTGGAGCTTGCTGGCTCTCTTAATCAGAAACAGACTGAGAAATACACATTTATGTTCTTGCACATATCAACTACAAGCAATAAAATTATCTTTTAAACAACCTAAGGCAGCTTTTACATCATCTTGCCTTTGCTCTGTTCCCAAATGCCTTAATATGATGTTTATAACTTTGTCTGTCCTTGTATCACCTCTCTGTGCTTCCACATAGAAGCTGTTCTTGCTTCTTAAGATTACTCTCAGGTGGCCTCCCTTTAAAATGTATAACCCTATATAAATCCATAGCAACAGTTTCTTGGCTGTTCCAGCACTTTGGGCTATTGATTGGCTGTGATGTGCTTGCTGTGCTGTGGTTAACCAGGTCCATACCCCCGGTTCACCCCAAGCAGAGGCGAGAGAAAAACTATTGCTTGGTGCGGTTTCCCATCGAGCTGCATTTCCTAAGAGCTGTTTGCACATTCCATCCATCAGAGAGATGTTGTCTTTCTGCAAGCTCCTTTATGCCATGACCCAACAGTGAAGGTTTCTAACTTCTGAAAATGTTCCTTTTTAGAGAGATACAGCAAAAACCTCTATGGTTTATATTACTCTTTTCCTGGCTTCAATTGTCAAGGTTTTGCCTGGAGCTGACAAAGGCATCATGACCATGGAATCTACAGTACCTGAGAGCCTTATTATTGCTTTTTTGTTCCTTGTTTATGTTTATTTTTCTCTCTACAAATATATGCTATATGAAAAAGTCCTTTATATCTACAGTGAAAAAAGAAAGCCTGACATAACTCCCACTTCTTCTGTGTAACCTCTCAAAAGCAAGGGAGGAGAGCTTCATTTGAGTGAATTTCTTTGTAAAGCACTCTGTGAGAGCACTCACTGGGGTGTGCTGCCAGAGCTGGAGGATGTACTGAGTCACAGGTGTTTGTCTCAGACAAAGTGTGATTCAATTTTTTCATAAATGACTAGGGTGATGGAGCAGGGGTAGTACTTACTCAGTGGGCAGCTGTCAGACATCTGGGAGGGGCTGCAGTTACCTTGGAGGACTGACTGGGTGTTGAACACAATCTCATGAAGTTTGAAAGAGAGTCTGGAAAAAAACAAGAGTTAGTCTATCAGAGGTAAGCAGAGAAACTTAGCAGGAAAATCAGCAGTGTGAATCCAGGATAGAGAGCACACAGCCATGTCGCAAACAGATGAAGGACTATCTTGAGTCAACATCTTCTCCTCACCATTTATGAAGGCTCAGGGGAGCTTCTCCACTCTGTGAAAGTTACTGTAAAATTAAAAGGGAACTTTGTACATCTAACATCCATGGTTTGTAGAACAATGAGCAATGAGCTTAAATGGCAGCAGGGAAGAGTCAGGCTTGACACTGGGAAACTGCCAGAAACAAAGGAACACTGGAACAATCTGTGTAGGGAGGTTGTGGGAACTTCATCACTGGAAACCTCTCACAGCAAGTTGCAAACATCCATCTGCAACAGCATGGAGAGAACGACCTTGTCTCCAGGCAGTTACCAGTTGAATAAACGTATGTGGTCTCTACCAGCACTATTTCAGTATGTCACTGTTACAGGTACTTCTTTAATTTGCTGTTTGCAAATAATTGAGTAGCAGGTAATCAAGTGCTACAGTTCTCTGCCTTCTGTTTAGTCCAGACTTTGTGATTACTCTTTTTTATATATTGTTGGCCTTCAAGGGCCAGCAATTCTTCTCCCATTTCATACAATGTCTAGACACCAGGATGGAGTACCCTGTGAGGAGAATTGTTTATGAATAAATACAGCGGGCCTTTCACCCAAAATATTTCCTGCCCTGCGTTGGCATCTTCTTAATCAAGCATTGAACTCCCAGTTTGCCTGTATATATGAATATACAGATCATTTTAAACCAAGGGGAGGGTTTTGTCACATTTTCTTGCACACAAGCCCATTGCCAAGAGGGAGTGCTACAAATCATCACAGGAGGTGCTTTGGTACACTTCCTATAATTATTGCACCCAGCTGACCTCCAGGATGTTATAGAGAAATGACTGGAGTCATCTGAGGCCGGCTGTACCTGCAGGTACCAGCCCAAGTGCTCTATTTCATTGAGATGCCATGCAAAAGTATTATGTAGTAAATCATCTTTCTTCCTTAGCTAAGGCTGGGTTAGGAAACTGGTGACAAACAACAGTGTAGTGAAAATGTCCCAGGTCAACTGTTTTCTATGGAAATGTTCTTTATTCCAGGTTTTCTACAAATGGTGGGAGAAAAGGGGTGCTGAATCACTGCGAGCTCCTAATTCCAGATATCCAGCCCCTGATCTGAGCTCTTCCCACTGATGTGGTGCGAGTGACCACTTGCCGGGCAGAGTGAAGGGCCTCCAGTGAGCAGGGGCTGGTGCTACCCAAAACAGAAGGCGGTGGAAGAAAACCTCCTTGACATGCTCATGTCTGCTGAACATGCTCTGCAGCAACTGACACAGCACTATAGAGCCTGAAAATTAAATCATAACAATGTGGATAAACAAATGGGGTCAAATTCTAGTTCATGTCATTTGGACACAGACATTTATTTTAATTAATGGTAATTGTAACGTAACAGTGTCTGACAGCAGAACTAACGTCGGTGTGCACATGCATATGTACACAAGCCAATGCCTGCCACCTCAGAGGACAAACCTCATGGCTTTGACAGAAAGGTCAGAGTAGGAGGGATTTTAAGGGATCACACAGTTTCCTTTTTGCTCAGGCCATTCAGAGAACCTGTGGAAAGTAGCGGGAAACAATGCCATCCCTGTGACAAACTTGGGCCAAGTTTTGCCAAGAATACTGGTGTAAAAGAATCTTCTTGAAGCAACTTCTACATCTGGTAAATAAAGGCAAATAAGGGAATCAATAAGTAATAATGTAGCAGATAAGCTGACAAGAGAGAAGCTGTGTGTGTTCATATGGGATAGATCACATCAGAAAAAAATCAATAGCTGCCTTTGTCAACGCTATAGACTGGGTGACTGCAGCAGACATTTATCTAAATTACAGTAACTTTCTGCAAAGAACCTTGTATAAAACCTGCTGAGATAAAATCTTTTCAGGTAATCATGCTGCTGAGTTTGAATCAGTCAAACTTTATTACCAAAAAAAAAGGGACAAAAGTTCAGTTTTCTAGACCCTCTTGGGGATGCTGACAGGACCTATTTTGAACAAGGATCAGGGGCCTGATTCTCTCCAACATCCATAGAGCTGCATGCTGCTCTGGCCACCCCACGCAGAAACTTTAGTCATTCACTAATATGAGTAACTGTTGGCTGAAAACTTTTATACAGCTTCAGAGATCTCTGTTACAGAGCAAGTTCACCGTGACCAGTGGCACTTGGATGCATCTTTCCAAGGACATGTGAGCCCCAGAACTGTGCTGTGGACACAGTGAGTAGAGATGCAAGAACTGAAGGAAGAAACAAAAGGATCCTTGAGCAGTGGAAATTTTGTGAGAGGGCTGTGGAGATGCTTGTTTCTGGGGTTGGCAATGCGCACAGACGTCATTTCTTCTGTAGGTGCATCTGGGTACAAGACTCGCAGCACTGGGTTTGCTGCAGGGCTGCAAATGTTGCTTCTTCAACAATGAGTAGTATATAGTCCTGCTCCATGGCCAGGGTTTGGGTTAGGGTTATGGACTTGACTTGTTCTTTCACTTTTGGCAGTGCACATCTGAAATACTCTCTGTACTGTCTCTGCTGTGCACACCCAGGACTTCTGAAAGCCAGCTTTGACATGGTCACAGCAAAGCACAAATCCGACATGTGGGATTGGCTGCCAGATAAAATGTTTTACCCTTGTTGGTATTCTCCCAGAGCATTTTCTCTTCTGTGAGCATCAGATTAATACAGATATTTAGTACAGCCATGTGACTGCGATAAAAGTTAATGTTGTTTTATAGCTGACTCTTCATGTCAACTTTGCCTAAAGGAGAAGAGGAGAGAAGCCTCTTACAGCATTTCCATTCCATACTACTAAAAATATTCCTGTTAGGAATATATGTGACGCACGAATATGTGCAGTGCTAGTAGAACTCTAATCCACAGACAACTAGCCAAAAGAAAACTAGTTGTTTAGCCAACATCACCAGCCTGATTTACTGCAGCCTGTAAAAAGAAAAGTTAAACCAGCTGCCAAAATCACGGGCACTGATACCTCAATAGCTGGTCACTAATAAAAGTTCTGCGCCACTGTTTGAATGAAAACATTTATGAGAGGGGGATCAATTACTTATTCTAAATTGACTCATGCTTGCCTTGCCAGCCACATTTATTTCTGAGCAGTCTGGCTTCTTGGTTGAAGCCATGCTGCCTTGTGATGCAGCTCAGCCCTGCTACACTTGCCCAGGGTCACTGAAAGGAGCAGGACAGGTGCTAAACAGGGAGCAACAGCCACCCCACATGCATATGGATGTTCTTCTGAGGCAGCAGGCTCTGGACTTATGTTCATTTTTTCCCTCTTGCAAAATAGCTAATTCTACAAAGAGAGCCCCTCTGAGAGCCTGTCACCATGGACAAGCAGCTTTGCTCAGGTGGAGGTTGGGGCTTGTCCTGCACATCTGAGACACAGGGAGATCTTAGTGTCACCCCTGCCATTCCCTGTCTGCTTCCCAGGGGTGAGAGCAGAAAGTGCCACTCTGTACAGGCTGCTCCTCCCCAGCCCTAGGCACACATAAGGAGATGGGTGCAGCAAAAATGACTGAAAGCCTGGGGAGTTCTTGATATTCTTGCCTGTGGAATACTCATTTTAACATGAGTGATGCTCATGGAAAATGCCCCTGTGGCAGCCCACCTGTCCTCCAAGACCTGATTAAAAAATATACATTTTCTTGCAGTGTCTCAGGACTACAGACAAAATGGATTTTGAAGAAGTCACTTGTAGCCTTTAGTTTTCTTGACTACTTGGATATTTTGAGTCAAACTATGCTTTCATGCTTTTCAGCATCTCTAGAATCTCTGGGACATGCCAGTCTTTAGCTTATCACATTGTCAGCTCCTCTACTTACATGTTTAAACCAGGACCTGGGCAGCTCAGCTTTGGCCATCTCCAAGTAGGTTGTGCTGTGTTTAATGCAGTGGGGGCCAGGACCCAGTTTCCTGCCTCCCTGATGCCAACACTTTTGTGATGGTCATGATCCAGTACACCACAAAACAATATGAGATTCGACTGCCTGACCTTTCAAATTGCCAGGAGCAGACAAAATGCCACAGCAGTGAGACAGCCAGACCCAGTGCCAGCTCCCAGGCACAAGCTGGATGGGGTGCCCACAAATACTAGCAGTCATAGGGAAGAGCTCCTCAAAGCCACCAGCACCATGACTGGCCTTCTCTGGGCTGCCCAGCTCAGCCCTGTTCCCCCTAGGAAATTCCAGGGTGCAGAGGCAACACACTAAGCCCCTACTTTGGTTTCTTGATCTGTATGGAGGCCAAAATCCATGAACAGCCTCCGCCAGCTCCAATATCCACTAGCAGTATGAACCACTCTGCCTCTTCCTGCAGACAAAAAAAAGCATCTGTCACTGTGACCACAGCGCTTCAGCACAGCCACTATGGCCCATGGTGACAGCTCATTCCTAGGGAACAGCTCCCTTGTCCTACACCCCTTGCCTTCTGCCATTTCTGGCCAGTTAAGTTCACTTAGGAATTAACATTTGGGTGAATTTCCAGTGCCTTTTCCTGTGCCTGGGGGCTGTGCTGCTGGTCTGCTGGGACAAGCATCCCTCCAACCAGTTTGTGAACAGTTTACATCAAGGTGTGTCCTCTGGCTCTGTGCTGCTCTTGTGCATTTAAATACTGGCATTGTTCCATCATTCCACCTGCCTTTCTATACCCAAATCCTGGAGATGAACAGTGCTGGGCTATGTCTACAGAAAGGGTCACAGCCACAGTTTTTTATGAAGGCCTTTGGAAATGGTTAAATAATGTTGGTTTTGGTTTTTTTTTTGTGGTGCTTGAGGACAGTGGCTTTGGTCAGTGCCCATCAATGCTAGACCTTGGCTGTGGGTTAATAGCATGGCTGCCAGTGTCCCTTGCCAGAGCAGAGCTGGGTGTTCATCCACTCAGGGACTTTTTGCAAGCAAGACGATATATTCTTGAACCAGGTGTACCTCCCTGGCAAAAATGCTGCAGTCACTTCCGAGTGACTTCCTGGGCTCTGAAGCACTGTGGCTCCATTTGGAAAGAGAACTTGGGTTATCCACAGGCCTCTGGGTGCTTTTCTTAAACAGCTCCCAAGCTCCCTTGGATCTAAACTGGTCTGTGGTCTGTAGGAGGCTGAACCTTGCAAAGTGAGGGCAAGGAAAAGCTTTGGGTTTTCAGAGCATTTTGTGCAGCTGGTAGGACATGGACTGATTGATCAAACTGCCCAGAGGAGCGATAGTTCTGCATCGTGGAGGAGCAGACAGGCATTGCTCCTTCATCAGGCTGTTGCCTGCTGTAAAGGAAGGTGTTGCAGAGCTCTTGCTACAGGAACCAGCCTGGAGATATACATACATATATATATGCCATTTATGGCCTTCCCAGTAGTTGAGGAGACCGGGATGGTAGGGCTGTGACACCCACCACAGGCTCTGTTGCAGAAGGCTGGAGGGGCACAGAGGGACAGGTGTGGGTCTGCTGAGCCCCTACATGTCCCTCCACAGGAGTCCCCTGGATTTCGTGCCACCCATGGCACAGACCTGCTCACAGAGCAGTAGCAGTGCCACCTTCCCTTTCTAAGATGACCAGAGGAGAGGGATTTCACAATTTTGGAGGTTCACACAACTCCTGCAGGACTTTTTCCCTGGTGAGCAGAAGGATAAAGGGACCCTCCGCCACAGTCTCCTTCTCCTTGAGCAGGTGGAGGACCTGGCCTTGCAGAGAGCTTCCCGTGGCTGACGTGGCTGACCTGGGAGCGCTCTCCTTTGATTTCCACCCTCACTGGGGCTGGGGTGATCAGCAGTGCTTAGATGTGAGACCCTGGGATGTTGCTCTGGGTGCCGTGGGTAGTTTACTGCCTTTTTGCTGCTTCTTTTAACTTCTTCCCTCCCTTAGAATAAAGGGCAAAAAGAAAACGAAAACGAAAAAGAAAAAGAAAAAGAAAAAGAAAAAGAAAAAGAAAGGAGGGGAGAATTTAAAAAGGAATAAGTAGTAAAAGGAAAGCATGCCAAATTTGAGACTGGAAAGCAAAATGATTCAAAACTGCTGCTTTTCTCTCGAAGAGAGCACCGTGGCTGTGCAAGGCGCTCTTTCTCCTCCGCCGCCCGGGCCGGGCTCGGCGCGATGGGTAAATGCTGCCACCTCCCGATGCGCATCCCTGTCGCGGTCCCGCACCCGGCTCCTCCCGGCAGAAATTCGAGGGGATTATTCGGTGAGTGTGAAACGCCGTCACCCAGGCGAGTTTCGGCACGCCCCGAAGTGGTTTGTGGTTAGCCCCGGGGGCGGCCGGCTCCGTGATAAAGCAAAACTGCAAACACCGCCTCCAGGCACAAACAACACAGAACGGAGACATCATCTGCATCCCGGTAATTTGAGGTGGTTGATCAAACGTTATCCGATGGTGTTAGTGAAACAGCGAGGTCACACGGTGAAGAAACAGCCTTCCCATAGCCAGCAGCTGAAAGGAAAGCATTCTGTTTTTAATTGTATTTATTTAATTGTGGTTACTGTTTAATCTTTATTCTTGTATTTATTTAATTGTGGTTACTGTTTAATCTTTATTCTTGCAGTGAAATAAGAGAAGTAAGGGGAGTAATGTGGTGATGAATAGTTCTTACTGGTCAGTGCAAAGTGGTGTGTGTCATTCTTCTAAAGACTTATGACCTGCAAAGGGAGAAAATTCAGAAATCCAAAGGGTGGCCAGCCTGCAGGCAGATAGAAGTCTGCTGGTGGGTCCACCTACCCAAAACAGAAAGGCTAAAACACCCCCATTAACATTATGCCAGGAATGGGGACCACTTCTGAAGACACTGTCCCTCTGGGGATGTTCATTGCAGCACATGAGGCATAGAGTCAGGGTGTTTCAGCTGCTGGGGCATTCAGGAACAGGCAAGGATCCAATTTTGCATCCAGGAGGGGACTCTACTAGCAAAGGAGATAATTCAGACTCAAGGACAGCAGTAATGTGGCCTTAGGACAAAGGGTAATGGGGTCTTGAGCAACCTGATCTAGTGGAAGGTGACCCTGCCCAGGGTAGAGGAATTGGAACTAGATGATCTTTAAGGTCCCTTCCAAACCTAACCACACTATGGTTCTATTATCCTACAAAGGAGCAGCATTGCCCCAGAGCTGGGCTGGGCGAACCATCATGGCTAGTACCGACCACGAGGACAGGGTGCTCTTCTTGAGGCTCTCAGAGGGGTTCTGGTGGTGCCAGTCCTTCATCCCAGAGCCTGGATTTGGTCCTGCACCATGTCATGATGAGAACAACACTTCCGTGGGCTGCGAGTGCCATCCATCCTTGATGGATTCAGACGGTGCTACTCACCCTTGCTCCCCCGCACTGCCATCCCCAGGGGTTCAGGCGGGCATGCCTGACACAGAGGGCTGTCTTTTGGGCAGGCACTTACATTGCTTTCCCTCTTTCTCCCTTTCATCTATTAGATAAAGTGTTTTCAGGTGAAAGATCCCAGCTGGCACATGTGCCGGAGTGGCTGCAGGCAAACACATCCAGCTGCTGTGGAGCACCCAGCCATGCTTCTGAGCCTGCTCCAAAACCAGGTGATATTTTTGGATGCACACCCCAGCATTTGCTTTTTACTGAAGAGGGTGTAGCTATGTGTTTTCAGAATTAATGCAGCATGCAGTCAGCCTGCTGCCCTGGGCACAATGGGAACAGCCACGTTTCTCAGCAAGGGAGGCAGCCAGGGACAGCAGGAACAGGATCTTGCTCCACATTTCTCAGTTACAGAGAGAGCAGGGGCTGAAATTCTGCTCCAGCAATGCTAAGAATAATATGTAAGATCAAAAGGCTGGTTTTGACTCTGGGGATTGCAAGTCTGCCAAAGGTTTGCTGTAGGAAATAAGAAGAGAAAAGCTGTTTTGGAAAGGCTGGAGCAGCTGGGAAGAAGTGGTGATGTGCTACTCTATTTTTGGATAGCTTTCTGTCAAAAGCAGCCTGTAGTTTGCTAACCAGCTTCTGATGTTATAAAGCACAGTGCTAGTTATAACTGAAGGTTTGCAAGGGCCTGGCTGTTGCACTGAATCGGAAGAAATGTTTTTACTGGCACACTGAGCACAAATTAATTGATAAATCCTCTTCTCTCCACCTGATAAACAGGGATGAAAGCAGAAAGAGGACAGACCTGGGGGCCATGGGCTGGAGCAGCAAGGAACTACCTTCACCTCGAGTAAAACCTGCCAAAGCACAGGTGAGGGTTGCAATCTTGGGAATGGGAACCAGGTGCTCAAGAGCAGCAGAGAAGTGGCTGCAGCCGAGGATGGATGCAAGTGCTCCTTCCCACTGCTGTCCTGGTCTGTGCAGAGCTCAGCTTCCTTTCATGTAATCAACAAATTAGA
Source organism: Formicarius rufipectus (assembly GCA_013399695.1). NCBI lineage: Eukaryota > Metazoa > Chordata > Aves > Passeriformes > Formicariidae > Formicarius > Formicarius rufipectus. The sequence continues at coordinate 358,399 of VXAU01005682.1, forward strand.
TTCTGTAATTTGCCTTACAAACAAGACTCTCATGCGCTCACTGCCTTTTTTATTTTAGAGGTTTAGCAAGCAAACAGTGGGAGACCAAAGAATTAAAGCCATAGAGTAATCTGGATATAATCAGTAATTATAATGAATCAAACCCTCCTTCAGTTCAGCTGGTTATTATTTCCCAAATAATGTAATTCCCTGCACTGACAAAACTAGGAAATGCTCATTTTCACCAGAATGGCAAATAATTTCCTGCTGTGACTGTAATACTGTATCAAGCAGTTTAGTGACCACATAAATCCAGTGAATGGAATTTATGGGGACTATAGGGACTACTACAAACAGAATTAAAAAAAAAATATATATAAAAGAAAAAGTAATAGCTCCCACGTGTGTTGGAGGGGGAGGATATTTTGCCAGCAGATGTCTGTTAAACTCTTTCTTACAGGTGTCACTGACTGGTCAACACTGGGAGTTGATGTGAATAACAAAGTGTTCCAGCAGGAATTTTATGTAGCCTGAATGTGGGGTGATGGTCGTGTGTGGCTGCAGCCATGGGAGCCCCTTTGTCTTGACCCTGTGGGATCTTCTCAGCCCTTGTAACAGAGGGCACAGTGACCACCACTGGAGCAGGGTTTCAGCCCACCTGTTCCCAAAAATGCCTCCTGGTTGCAGAGGGCGTGAAGTCAGCATTGCCACAACTGTGAGGACAGGGCCAGCTGTCCTCCACACACTCAGATTCCTCTGGACACCCTCGCATCCTGGGATTTTGCAAGCTGCAGAGTTGTCGCAAGTCACTGGAAGGTTTCAAACACCCAAAGAGGGACCCAAACCTGGCCTGAAAATCCCTGGGATTTAGGGTGGTAAGATCTCTGCATGACCTTAGAGACCTTCATCAGAGAGATCCACAGAGTGAATTGTAGGAGCTGCCAGGGAAGTCCAGATATGTTTGGCTGCACCCAGAGCTAGGCTCTCCCTGCTATCAGGACAGAGGCTGAGTTGCTGCTTCCTACCTCTGATTCATCTGAAGATGAATCATTGGCACCAAAATTTCCCCTGAAGAGAACAAAGTATACAGAAGCAAAGGAGTTATCCTAATGTTTTCCTCTAATCCACCACAGCTGAATTACTGCCAGGAATCCTATTGACCAGAAAAGGATGCTGCCTCATGGAGAACATCTGTCTTGTTTGGGAGTATTCCTAACTTTTTCATGCTTTTAAAACCCAGAAGATTCATCTCTGTGGTGAAGTGAGGGAGGGTAGCTCCTAGCTCAGGCTGCTTGATGGCCTTCTTATCCCTGCAGAGGGCTGTGTTGGCCGTGTGTTCTGCTGGCAATGCTTACAAGCCGGTTTTGACTTTGCCAGAAAGCAACTGGGAAAAATCCAGCCTCTGGTGTTTGCTTGGTGTGAGTGGAAATTGCTAAACTACACCAGCATGCCAAGACCTGGGCTGTGAGGTGCTTTTTCATGAGGTTAGAAGTCTTGGGCAGTTTGCTGGAGTTATTTCTGGCTGGTAGTGAAGTGCAAAATCAAGCTGTGATGATACAACGCTGAGTGTGGATCTTTGCTCCACAGGAGTGATTGGGGAGGATTGGGATGCTGACCTGTTCTGAGATTTTAAAACCGTGGTGAAGGAAATGCCTCACAGAGGAGTAGAAGTGGCTAAAACACAGTATAAAATCTCACTGAGGAGAGCAATTTTTGAAGCTTTTCTTGGACCTGTGACAAAATGTCACAAGTTTTGAAGTAAGTAACACTCTCATGTTAAGGGCATTAAAATGAGGGAGTGGGAAAATGGAAACAATTGTCTGTAGGGGGTCCTCCGCTGTGTGTCTGAAAGGGAAGCTATTGAACCACCACAGAAAGAAACATAAGGAGAGGAGTATTCAGCCCTACTGGTCAAGAGACGATACTTGCTCCAATCTGTGCCCAGATGTTTCGAGTTGCAGAAAGGAGTGTAGCTGGAGCGACTGCCCAGAGCATGCAAATACTGTAAAAATAAGAAGAAATTGGATGGATGCAATTTTCTTCTGAGGCTGTTACTGATGCTGCTGTCAGGGGCTGCAGGCAGCTGGGGACCACAAGTGGTGACTAGCATGGCAGAATCTAGTCTTCAGGCAAAGGAATCAGCAGGGGGAAAGATGTCTGCTTGCAGCAGGCAAGGATTTAAGGAAAAGCATGGGCTGTACAGCGTTAGGTCTGTCACTCCAAAAGGAATGGAATGGGGTGCACATCTCCAGCCTCATGGGGTCTGCTCTGTACCCTATGCCCATTTCTTGAGGCTTGTCCATGTGTCTTCTTCGAGTAGCAGCTGGGATGGGGATGAGGTTGCCATCCCCTGCCTGCTCCTCTGCAGCTGCCTGGTGGTGCTGCCAGGCATCCATTAAGTCCTCAGAGCTGACAGCCAAGTCGCTCGCTCACGGGAGCGCTCCCTGCGTACAGTGCTGGCAAAAAGCATGTTACCAAATTGACAGGGACCTGCTTTTTAAGCAGTTAAACCTGACACAGCTCATTAGGGATTAATCAGGGAAGGAAGAGCTGTCCCAGGCAGCAAAAGGAGCAGATGGAGGGAAAGAACCTCTACCAAGGGCTGGCGATGCTTCCAAGAAGCAAACTGGGAATCAGTGAGGTTTGTCCCAGCTGCAGAGTGTATGAAAAGTCTCCCCTGGGCAGGCTACCACCCCTGAGAACTGATCAAGTGTGAAAAGTAGTGGGGAGGGGAAAGGAGAGGGGAAAATTGGTGGAGTGGCTCCAAAAAAGGAGATCACTGCTGCTGCCCTTGGTCTCCGGCTGTGATTCCTCTCCTGGTGTTTAACGTCAGCACTTGCAGAAGAGAATCGGAGAGAGTGAAACTCATTCTGGCCTGTAGCTGAAGGGACAGAACAGACACTTGATGGAGCTCAAGTCGAATTTGTGTCAGATCTTTTGCTGATACAGCCTTGTGCAGCAGAGTCTGTGCTGAGACTGTGTCTCCTCTTGGAACTGCTCTCGTTTGTGGAAGTGCTGGGTTTCGGAGCTCTGGCTGCCAGCATAACCCTGTGAGTATGCTGCTGTGAGCTGTGCCCTGCTGTCAAGCAGGGGTTTCTGCATCCTGCTCTGAAGCTAGTGCTGACATCCCCTTCTTGTGGGGGTCCGTGGGCTGGAAGAGCCTGTGATGTGACAGCCCACTGTGTTCCTGTGTGCATCCTCAGAGCAGGTCAAGGGTTTGTGGCCTCCAGGTAAATAATGTGGGGATACGCTTCAGGCATGGCACCTGCATCCAAGCCGGGGTGGTCCCAGCACTCTGAAGGAAGCCTGTTGGAAGGCATGTGGGGCTATCAGGTACCTGCTTGCACGCTTGGATCCCACAGCACCTTTTGAAGAACGTGTCTGTGCATCAGACAGGCAGTGGTGTGTCAAGTGTCCACCTGAATGCTGAGAAGTGCGCCCCTGTGCCACATGCAGGAAAGGATAATTTTAATGACTAAAGGTCTTTTTAATATGTTTCCTGCTTTTTAAGACCCAGTATACTAGGAGATAACATAATCCCTTAATGGTATCTACTATTTAAGAGATACTGTTCACAGCACCTCACTGAGAAAAGAACCAGAATTATGTCTCTTTGTAATTTTTGTTTCTTTAGCCCCTGTTATGTTCCATTTACCTATTTATTTTTGGTCTCTCCATGATGGCTGCATCATTACTGTTTAATCTTTTGATTAACCCCCCAAGTGACCAATTTTGTACCTCCCTTGTCTTCTGCTCTGATTCTGCCTTCTGCCATCAAGTAACTTTTGTTTCCCCTTTCTATGCTTTTTATATTGTCCTTCCTCCTCCGATTTCTCAGTAGGAGAGGTAGATAATTTTTAACTGTCCCAGATTACAGTTCAAGAAAGGCGTGAAGATGAACAAAGGTTTCCCTTCACTTATATGGAACATTACTGACACATTATTTTTGTGGCAGACTTTGAGCCTCGGTTTTAACCAGCTGCTGTAAATGTACAGAAGTAAACAACACACTCTGTAAACAGTTCAATACAGAAGACTTGATTTAGTACCTTACAAGACAAAGCAATCAATAATCTATTACACATCTAATCACAGGCATGAATAGCCCAGCAGCCCACCGCACAGCGTTCCACCAAATGAGAAGGGCAGCTGGAGACCACAGTAAAAGGGACACAAATCACTGAGATTGCAAATGCATCGCTCGAAGTTGATCTATAAATGCAAATATTCAATTCAGCAATCACCTCTCGCTACTAGTGAGTCACTCTATTGCTATCTGGAGACTAGTTGCTATGGCAGAAAGCTGTAGCGGTGGCAGAAGGCCAAGAATCCTGCCTTTGAAATGTTAACTGAATTTAACTCTTGACTCTTCTCAGACAAGGTTCATTACTTCGTGTGACTGTGTCATATTAAATGAGTGCTTTGTCTGCCCTGGGTACCGGCTTGGAAGGGATATTATTAATCACCAGGACAGCAGAGCAGGTCAAGTAAGAACCATTTGTCAATAAGGATTTTTCTTACACCTTCACATCTGACATGTGATAGCTGCAGTCACATAAGGAACTTTTTTTTGGCTTTATTTCTTTTTTCTTTAGGCAATACTCAGTTCACAGCTCCTGGATGCACTGACAGCACACCCCAGTGCAAGTCTGATGGCGAGGAGATCCTCTAATTTCAACAGTTACAGCCTGGGCACAGAAATGCTGCTGCTTCGGGTAAGTGACCACATAGGCTGCTGTCTGTAATATCCACCAGAAAAATCAGTTTAGAGATTTCAGCAAGGAATAGGTACAAATATCAGTCAAACAGTAATTTTTGTGAATGACAGAACTACCTACACACTAATTATGGACAAGCTCTCCTTTCAGCTGCCTCAAGTCCTGATCTGGCTCCCTGCTTACAGGGTAGCTGCAGGTGAGGCATGTATACTGCACTTGGGCTTAACAATCTCAATCCTTTACAGCTGTGTAAATGAGATCCCCCACATTTAGTTACTGGACCAGGTTTGGCCAGTTAGTTACTGAGATCCAAGCAAACACCTGAACGCCATCAAATGCTCATGCAGCAGTGCTTCTGATGTATTTCCTTTAACATTGTGATGAGATGTTAGAAAGGACACACACTTTGAAAGGTAACGGAGAACAGCAGAACAAACCAGATGGTGTTACTGCGAAGACAACAGTGTATAGAGAACTGCATCCACAAAGAGGTAAATTCACAAACAGTGATTTTTACTCCACAAACACAACATACGTGTTACTGCTACAGTGGGAAAAGTCTTGAGTATAGCAGGCCTTGTAAAACATTACAGTGGATGCTGAGATGGTGACAGTGAAGTTGGAAGGGTTGCTGTACACTATTCCTACCCCAGTCTGTACCTCTGGAGTTTTGCCCAGTCCCAAGAGCAGGTTAATAACCAAATGTCCCTGCAACTTGTTCTGTAGCCTATGGAATACTTAATGTTTCACCTTTAGAAAATCTCATTCTGACTTTCAAGGCTTATTTTCCCCTGCTATACAATTCCATCTTCCAGGAACAAGATCACAGGGTAAGAGTGCTCTTGCACTCTGTCACATTTCCCTTCTCAAAAGGCTTTTGACTATGTGCTCAGATGCTTACTATGATTTTGACTGCTACATCTCCTCAAGATACACAGATGGTAAAGTGTTGGGTTTTCTTAAAACAATCCTAAAGCATGTAAGCCACAAGCTCCCAATTCTGTATTTGTATTGTTTTTGAAACTTAGGGTAACAGTAAGATGTCAGCCTTTTTTTCTTCTCTTTATTTTCGGTAGATGTGCATATAGGTATCATGTAATGACAGTTTTCTTTTAGATGAAGTACAGAATATTCACTGTAACTCTGCAAACCACAGATTAAAGACTTGAAATCCAAGTATACCAGTGGAAAGCAGGTTTCACTGAAAAAGCAACACGCAGGAACATTTAAAATGAACCATTTATTAAATCAAACTGTTATTTTAACAGTTACATAAGTTACACAGCATGTTTGAGTCAAAAGATTTCACAAGGAAAAAAAAATTAAACTTTTATTATGCAGGCAAAAATAGTACCACACAATATGTACCTGGGAGGGAAGAACGAAAGGGGAAACTCTAAACATTCAAATAAGGCCATAATTATTTAAAAACAACAATACAACAGTAATACCCCCCCAAAGATCCATTTTCTTTTCAGTGTGTTCAGTGCTGCGAACTATATGTACTTTCAGTGTACAGGTGTGATCGAGGCAGTGATATCTTGATAGCTAGGTTTAATGTTTTAAAACACTATCAGAAGTGGAATAAGGCTCATTAGTACATACAGCTGCCCTTGGAATGTCAATCTCAGTTGCCTTCATCAACTCAAAATTCACAAAGTGCACAGTTAAGATATGCCAAAAAATTTAAACTGCTACTCTACCAACAGCTGCCCATGCTTAATACTTAGTGGTCTATTGGAACAAAGTATGTTCTTTCAAAAAAGATGTGTAAGAAAAGCCACTGTAAAACATTTAGTTTCAAAGATGCACTAGGAGCTTTTTGTAAACTGAAAAGTAGAAAAACATGGATTAATTATGTAAAGAAAAGAATACAAAAAACACTAGAAATAACCATCAAACTTTCAAAGAACAAGCACCACAATGGACATTAGCATTCGATTTTGCAGTGTACAGCAATGTAATAATTTTACTCCAGCCAATCTACTTCATCGAATTCTGAATCATCTTCTGAATCACTGTATTCCACAGCAATGCGACGAGACAGTATAGTAGCAACATCATTCTCAATGCGCTCATGTTTAGCTTCTTGTTCGCGCTGCTCTTCAACTTTGCGTAGCTGAATACCTAAAGAACATCAAATCACAAACACATTACTCTCCGCCTTTATCACTGTAAAGAAATGATTCCCAAAATGCAAGCAAAAATGAAGACCGAGGACACTGTCCTCCTCAGATTCTCCTGCCATTTTTTTAAAAAGAGAAATGTCAGAATTGCAGTGGCAGACTTGATCGTGAGTCCTTCTACTATAATATCCTGGTTCTGATCTCCCATTAAAAATATGCACATATTTTTAGTACTACAGTAGGTGATGAAGCCATTTTGCTATTTGCATTTTCAGATACTTTCTATTACTCTCCATTATTTCAATTAAGCGTTACCACTATTTTAAGGATACTAACAAGACAGGACTTCTTGTAACTCTATTTTTATCATATAATGATCTCTTTTGGGATAACTTGGGATTACTTCAAGATCAAACACAATGGAGAAACATACTGACAATATCAGAAAGTTTTATATTATTATATATATATACACTATATATTGTATATATAGTATTATATATTTTGGTTTTATACTCACAATCTCCCTGACTGACATAGCATATGACCTACATCCTATACTTAAGATTCTCCACTGTCAACTGACAGGGAACCCAATCCAGGACTTGGTGGAATTTAAGCTGTGGTAACTCAAGCCACTGTTTCTTGGGCATGACTTGGTCAGAAGTGTTTTAAGCAATCACTGAAATTAAACCAGCAGGCTCTCCTTTCTCAGTGTTTTGTTTGTTTGTTTGTTTTTCTGACATTCTCTATGAATGTCCACGTACCCCTCTTGTACTCAATTGTTGTTGACACTTATACCCCACCATCAAGCAGCAGCAGCAGCACTCATGGTGCAGTGGGGATTTTTTCTGGCCAAGGGCACGTTAAACTAAAAAAAGTACACAGCTTGTACACACAGCTCATCACTAGATCATCAGGAAACGCTGCCCTGCAGCTCCACCATTCACTTGCACCCTGCCAGTGGGCACCTTGCAATGTAAAGGCTGCTCCACTGCTGCACTAAGACACATTGAGATTAGATACTTAACAGCTTTACGTCTTCACCAATGATTTCTGAATGTCATTTATATGTTGCAATATAGTGACATATCATCAAAATTCCAATGCCAATCAATCTGTTCTACTCTCATCTAATAGTCTGTGGAAAAACAATGTCTTCCACACAATCTGTAGGTTATCAGAAATAACTACATTTTCAAGTAAACAGAAACGAAAAGATAATCTCGCAGATCATCTACAAACACATGTACTGTTGTTTTAATCTGTCTTCCACAGAGAACCAGTTATGCCATCCAAACTAAACATCAGATAAGAGCAATTACAAATTGAAAAAAAATCTGTCTAGTTGGCAATGCATGTGCTGTAGAGAACAGAAAGGAGAAACAGACTTATGATGTGTTCCTCTAACTTCTTACACATACCAAATATCCCACCTCTCAAAGCTAATGTGTATTTGGCAAGTTTCTGAGACCGTTCTTTTTGCCCCTTAAAGCCAAATATTACCTTTCCGTATTGCTTCCAGCAGGACGCTTCTAGCATCACTGATTACAGGAAGAGTCGAAGGATGGCGTTTGGGTTCAGGAGCAGGAATCACTTGGGATGGTGGTGATGGAGGCATCAGGGGTGCGTGGGGGCCAGGGACAATGGTTGTGGAAGGAGGGTGCAGAACGGGAGGAGGGTGAGAAAGGGTTGCAACTGTGACAGGGGAGGAGGGTCGAATGCCAGGAGGTGGCAAGGGAGGAG
>VXAU01005682.1:367010-458842 GCA_013399695.1 Formicarius rufipectus
CTTGTGGAGGAACTGGGTGAACAGGTACAGTTTCGCACACTTGAGCAGCTCTAGTGACAGGAGGAGAGGGTTGTGCTAGGGGAGGAGCAACTGGAGGTGGAGCTGGGTGTAGAACTCCAGGAGCTATCTGGAGAGGAGCTGGTGGAGGTGGCACAGCTGGGGCCTGCAGAGCAGCTGTGGGGGGAGGGGGTGGGGGTGGAACGGGGGGTGGAGGCGTGGAAGTCATTGCAGCTCTTAACGATGAAGTTGACAAAGCAGATGGAAGAGGTGGTGGTGGTGGAGGGGGAGGAGTGGGGCTCACAAACACTGGTGTTCTGCCTGTTGCTGGTGACTGAGGACGATTTTCTACCAAGCCAGTAGTAGAACTGCAACATCCAATAACAGAACAAAGTTATTAGAGAGTGGAATAAAGAGTAACAGATTCACTTCTGCAACTTAAGAGCAGAGAACCCTGAGTATTAAAGGGCATTATGTGCTATGATGATTTCAAGGTATTCATTCATACCTCATATATAAGGAAATCTAATTTTCAGTACGGAATATGCATCAGTTTTCCAGCAGATCTCTGCTCAAATTCAGCTATTATTGAAATCTATGTTCTTTTACAAACCTGCATCATTATCAATGATCTATTAGTATAATTCTTCCCTGTTGTCCCTAAGTAAATCCAAACTATTTTTCTGAAGTAAGGGAACTAGCAATTGATTAACTGCTTTGATTCACAGAACCTTAAAAACAAAACAGTACAAACAATGAGGACAAGTTAGATTTGAAATACATACATATGCTAATACCAAAGGTCATCAATTCTAGGTACAGAGAGGTGTAGTTATATGATAGATACTTGTTACAGTCCAATGCATAAGTGAACTGAAGAAAACAAAAAGGAACAGTAAAATTATTTTCCTGAAAGACTACCAGAGGACTTCTTTTAGCTGTTGTGGAAAATTAATCTAAAGTATTTTGCATTTTTGTGTATGATCCCCAAGAGAGCAAAAAAAAAAAAAAAAAAATTTTTCTTTTCAAGGGACTAACATCTTACTGATGTAGCAACTGCATTTGAATTAACACTCTTCTTTCCAAGTTGTAGGTACCTGACCATAATATAAGATTTAGGGTTTAAAACAACAGAGGACTGACAACCAAAGTTTCACTCTAGAAAATATTCTAAGTATGAATCCACTTCTGGAAAGGCACAGAGAAACAAAATAAAAACACCTGAGGGTGGTGAGGGAAAACACTTGCAATTTAGCAAATCTGGTGAATATATAGTTTTGACAGCTGACTGTCTTACAGTGATATAGTCTTCCTTTCATGTAGGCTGAAACACGGTTCAGCTGTACAAATTTCCAAAACTCCAAAGCTACATCCTCAGATGCCAACATATTTCACAGAAACATATTCCATACAGTTATTTGTCTTGCCATTTAACTCAGAAGGTGTCCTAGTTACAGTGGCCAGGACCAGTTTATCACTGTGTAGGTATAACCAACACTGTATTCTACACTCTCTGTGTCATTTATGATGAACTGTTAATAATGGATTGTTTGCAGCAGCTGCCCAGGGCACACCTGACCCCTAAGCCTACAAGTTGGTATTAAAAAATCCTGTGAGGCATAGAAACATTTCTGTCTTCACACCAGTGACTCAGCTGTGATAACTCCTCTCCAGGGAGGCATCAGCACCTTCACACCCAGCCTGAAGGGTCAGGTTTGCTAATAGGCCATCAGGGACTGGCACAACAGGCAGTTGCAATGACCTAGACCATCAAAGATTACAAAAATATCCCATGGCTCACAGAGTTAAATCACCCATTGTGAAACTCCTGGCCCTGGGCATTCCCACCTGAACCTGAGCATACGTAATCTTCGGGTTTGGGGACTTGTGGTACCACTCCTCAGATCCAAAGGAGGACCAGAACCTCAACAGGACTGCGACTGCCACTCTTGACAAGACTGTGACCATCATCCTCACCAAGAGGTTTTTCCATTTCTTTCACACTCATAGGGGGACCATGTGGCACTCAGCACAGGGGCTGATGAACACCATTCTGTGTCCCAGGGTGCTGGGTTACACATCTGTTTTTGTGGGTTAAAATCAGCTTTTCTCTGTATAATTGTATTTATTGTAATCTTTTTAGTAAATTGTAACTCTGACTTGTAATCTCTCAAGTTCATTTCTCCTGTAGGTTTACCTTTAAACCAGCACAGAAGGCAACACAGTTGCAGTACTAATGGCAAGGTAAGGTCTGTCTCCACCACGGCACCCTACAGGGTTTAGATGCTGGCCTTCTGTCCAACTCCTGTGTGCCCTTGATGCTGCAGACACATCAGGGCTGTGGCCTGACACAAGCCCCCAGGATGTGTGTACTGCCTGGGCAGCATGGAAATCATACAAACGACTGTCAGTGAGTGGTGGAAAACTAAAATGCCCAAATAAATTTGCATGTGGCTTGACTGCTTTGTACCTAACACAAGGAGGCACAGGTTTCACATCTCCTGCTCCGTGCATTGGAGGTGGTGGTGGTGGTTCATGGGGTCTGACCAGCACTCGCTCCTCTGCTCTGTTCAGAAGTTCGGACATCTGGCTATAGGGTAACGCAGACAGTGAATATGATCCATCCATATGGTCCACATATGCTTGAGATCTGTAGAAGAGCAGTGAAAAATCACCCGATTTAGCCTCTCATAAAAGTAAGTATTAGTGCCCTCAGCTACTCTTCTATACTTTACTGTGATTTCTGAACACAAGTATCTGCTCTGCACTAGTGTCAGATATCGTGCATCATGGCTTTCCAGTAATTCATCCCATTTTCCCTTATGCTGCTTCTAGCACCATAATGATTTGACAGGTATATCAGATAGTTTCTACAGCATGTGTGTGACCTTAATGGTTATTAGTCACACGATTTCGAGCTAAGTACACACCGCGATGAAATCAGAACTACTCATCATTTATAAGTCATGAAACATCCATCCATGTCAGAATGGTAGAATTTACAACTGAATCATTTAGCTGAACTTCTGTCAGAGGATCTATATTCCAATAGATACAGAGAACTCACTACTTTAATAAACATATAAGACTCAATAAATATCTATTATTGAATAGTAGAAATAAAGATGATTCAACTTAGTTGTTAATGACAAATTTAGACACAACTCAAGGACTTGATCAGTCAGAAAATTTTCATTAACTACCCAGTTACAGACTCTTTTTTTAAAACCTGTATTAAATTCACAGAAGTGTTTGCAGAACATTTTCCAGCTAGGAGAGCAAAGCTGTACATTTCCACTTACTGCCACCACTGTAGTACCTACTGAAGTTTGTACTGTTATTCCAAAGCACGGTTCTATTTTGTATCTGAACATCTCTGCACATGTAGTGCTCCCGAGCACTTCAGCATTATTCATAATTGCTTTACTGGTACTGAGATAATCAAGGATCCTTGATACAAAAGGACACCTGCAACAGGTGTGTCTAAAATACAATCCAACATACAACATAACAGAAGGACAGCAGGAAAGCAGAGATTTCTGCCAATGACTTGACAGAAACACTATCCAGCAGTTCCTAGAAATATGCTAATCACCATAAGTTAAGTTGTACCCCAGTGAGTGAAATGCACTGAGACCATTTTCACATTCTGAATTGAGCTAAGTTTTCTAGAGGCAGGTTTTTTCATTTTGCAGACAGCAAGCACTCTCTCCTAGAGTTGTCATTATTATTCATCATCACTACTGAGTTTGCTTGAAGACCTTACAAAACAAAACAAAATACTCTCCTATGGTTTGCTTTTGGCAGCAGAGGGGGAAAACTGTTTTCTGGAGGACAATGAATACTTTTGAATTTAAAAAAACAAAGCAAACAAAAAACCCCAGCAAAACCATACCCTCAAATCTCCTAATATTAATCATCATCCTTCTTTGCTATCAGACTTATCTCGGCTGATAAAATGGACTTGGTTTTGCACAAACACCAGAAGCATAAACACAGAAGGTGTTTACCATGTGAAACGTTACTTTTAGCCACCAGCAAATACGTGCTGTGAAACGAGAATTCAACAGGTTGGATTTTGTAATAGGCTATAACCAGAAATGTCAATCAAATCTTGGATTTGTTCAAGAGTAAAGAGAAGCTCAGCATTCTCATTTGAGTTCCAAGAGGACATTTGTTCACATCACAACCACCATATAGTCTTGGCACTGTCTGCTTAAGAAAAATCAAGAGACTGGAATAATAGGGATTTTGTAGGTCAAGACTGGAGGAATGTAGTGACACACTTGGGTGCAAGCTTGCAGCAGGGACACTACACCTTCTTCAAGCTGCAGAGGACAACATCCCCAAGGATAAAATGAGGATACATGCTAGTCCTGAAAATAACAACATAACAACTACTGCTTTAAGGACACAAGTATATTAAAAATGAGTTTTGATTAAGCTAAGTCAACGATTTCCAGTGCATTTCAAGAATAGCAGTAGCACCTCATCAATCACCAACCATTTCTCAAGCATGCTCACTATGTAGTACGAACATACTTGATAAAGGATAGAAAGAATAAAAAGGAACCTTGATTCAAAATGTGAAGCTGGGCCATTTGCAATGTCAATGTGCTTATGTAAGAGGTTAGCATCATCTTCTGCAAGCTCTGGACCTTGGGCTAACTTCTGCCACTCTCTCCGTCTGTCATGAGGTGCCCTTGGCACTTTTTCTGGTTCATGAGGACGATCTAGATTTTTCTGCTGTAGGAGAGTTGTGCAAACAAAACTGACAACTTAGACAGCATTTTTTAATTAGCTGCATATAAACATCAGACATAAAACAACGGAAAACAATTCCAATTCAAGTGCAAGAATATTATTTTCAGGCTAAACATGATATGTAAACCAAAAAGACTTGTAAAAGCCAAAAACTTCAGTCTAGTGGATAAGTACCTGAATAACAGAGAAAAATAACTGTGTAAGTAGTTTTTTATTCTGAGTCTGAAATTATGAATTTGACCCATACTCTATTATGTATGAAATATAGAGAATAACTGTGAAACAAAATACATTACCTTTTGCAAAAGTGCTTGTTCAATTTAAAGAAAATAGAAGTAAAGTGCTCTATTCCTACTAATTTCTTTCTAGTTTAAACATATCTATTGGAATGTCATTCAAACTTTTTTTACCTATCAGATTGTCAAAATTTTGTATTACAAATAAATATCTGAGTGTAATTCTTTATTCTTGCTGTATTTCTCCTTTTTGAATCATTGCTAGAATACTTAAAAGTTTTGGCAAACCTGATGGTACTTGCATTAAGAGTAAAGCATGAAAGTTTTAAATCCTCCTATATTATTTTACTACTACTATTTAATTATTTGTTAAAGTTGATGGAATTGAGTGAATACAAGTTATTTTAGTTGAATAAAGATGACTCTGTAAAATTTGGATTGTTATTAAAGTGGTATACCTGCAAGCAAACCCTTTCCAGGGAAAAAACCCAACCAGAATCTATATAGAGTTAACATACATACCTTCTGCTTCCTCTTTTCTTTTCTTTTGTCCTCAGTGTCCTGCAACATTTTTTCCTTCCACAGATCAAAGAAATATGAAGGATTGGTATAGAACTTCAAACCCTCTTTTCCATCATCCCTGAAATGCAATGACACAAACAGGGCATACTATTTATTTGACAACACATGAATTCAAACATTAAGACCGGGGAAAGGCATGTTAAGGAACAAGCAGTATCTCAGACCCTGAAATATTTTACTGAGGAACATAAAAAATATGATAATTGACCTCCTGGACTACCAGTCTTTACTATCTTTCCTGGCATCCAAGGTCCTAATTTTAGAAAGGTAACTTCAATGCAAGCTGCGGTCAAAAAACACAATCATAAACCAGAGAACTCCCACTCCAGTAACTCAAATCTTGCTGTTAAAATAATGAGCAAAATTGTGTGGCTGCTCATGTTCAGCTACTGATGCAAATTAACTTTGGGACAATGAACATTATATTATGAATATTAAAGAATATTGTGAGTTGGAAGAGACCCCCAAAGGATCAATGAGTCCAACCATTAAGTGAATGACCCATACAGGGATCAAACCCACAACCTTGGTGGTATTAGCACTCAGCTGTAACCAGCTGAGCTAATCTCATTAATTTCCATTAAAGGCCTTTCTTTCTACATACTTAACTGCTTATTTTCTTCACATTCAAGAACATTACAGTTTAATAAATATAGATAATAAAAAGGTTTTTTCTTACCATTATTACACTGCATTAAAATTTGAGTAAAATGGAATAAAGTTTTAATGCTTATAATGTCTTCTGCTGCCTTTATTCCTCCAGCAGCTCTGCAATTTTCTCCTATGGCTCTTGAAGTATTCAAGCTCTACTCAACATGAACAAAGTGCCCACATATGGCCTCTACTACAAAAAATAAGCTAGAAAATGGTTTTGGTGAATTTTGTTTTACTAACCTGTAAGGAGTGAGAATGTTAAGTGGAGGAGGCTGTTCACAAATGTCGTAAGTTTCTTGCAAAGGAATAGGCAGAGTTTTGCGGTCAAACAGCTGTTGGTCTTGAATTGTGGAACTCCGGAAAGCTTTTCTCATCGTAATGTCCTGCAGTGACACTGAAAGGGGATACTGCCATTTAAAAAACCTCACCAAAAGTCTTTTATTTGGGTTAATCTGGAATGGCTTAATGTTGGCTAAAATATAAATATTAGGCATTATTACCTGCCCCTCAGACATTTTACAGCAAACACATTCATCTACCACTACTACCATGGCAAGATATTGTCAGACTACGTGAAAAACATGTTTCTAATGTTTTAGCACATTATTCTCTACATAACTTCCCAGGAAATTTTTCTCGTCAGGACAGATATCATAACTCTCTCTCTCCTAAGCAATTCAACAAATTGCTTACTGTAAAAAATACCAGTCCACAGTTCAGAAGTACCTAATAATATTTACCAACTCCATTTCGTAATCCTTTTGGTACTAAAAACTCCCTATCTTGAGGTATAGATTTTAACTTTATGGCATTAGCAAGCCAAACTTTGCATTCATTGCACGTACACAGCAGGTCCACTGAAGGCCCACTGAGATGCCAAACCATCAAATCATTTATGATACAGAGATCAGTGAGTTTTAATGAGAGGAGATTCTGTGTCCCAACACATGAAACTAGTTGAATGATGTTTTTTAATCTGACTGTTTAACTGAGATAAGACTTCTCTGTTTAATTCAGGTGAGCCACTTTGACTTTTTAAGCACACTAATTAGGAGTAATTATTTATGTAAGATTCAAAGGAAAACACTATGTGAACACAACAGATCAAACAGTGATTTCAAATATTCTATCTACTCCTGTTAAAACCCACACATTTTTGTCTAGTTCAAAATCATTATAATTTAGATAAAAAATTAATGGAAAAGCGACCACAACTGATAAGCTTTGCACTTTAATTCTGGAAACAGTATACTTATTTAGTCTCATATTTCTCTCCCTCCCTGTTCTTTAGTTACTACATCTGTTAAGTCCACGTGTGTCTCAAGGGTAACTCTGCAGCCAGTGTTAGAATTCCATCAGACAAAGCAGCAGATCTTTTCACTGGTTTGAGTTCATTGTGTTTTTGTGGTGGGTTTGTTTTTGGTTTTTTTTGTTTTTTTTTTTAAATCACAAACACTACTGAAAACAGTTTTAAGACATATAGCAGAGAGAGTATTTTTAGCACATGTATTTTATCTATAAATGATTATGTTTATTTTATAGAAACAGGTTGGTAGCATTGCCCCTTTATGTAAGATGAGAGGACACCCTTCCCCATCCATCATTACAGCCTTTGGCAACAATTTAAAAAAAACCAAAAAAACCTGTTTGAGCTCAACACTATTTTTACTCTGGTTCCTGGAACCCACAGAAGTGTATACATACATATGTACACACACAGACAGAGAACTGGATTTCTATTTCTATTGTATAGAGAGAAGAAGGGGCAGAAGGCAGGATTTTTTTCTAGAGGGCTGACAATTTCTGCAATGTTCTGTCTTCTTACCTAAGCATATTGGCAGCATTCTTTGTAAGGCTAAATATAGGATTTATCTGATTTTCAGCTTGGCTTTTGAAGTTTATTGGGGTTGGCAAGGTCGTGTATTCCTGGAGAAGTTTCCTCCTTTTTGCCCTGAGGTTCTAATTTATCACAATGTCTTTTATTCTTTTTAATGCCTTTAATTAGCTGCTCAGAACTTCATGAAAGAAGTATTATAATGTATGAATGTCAGCTGGATGTCTCAATTTCTGTAGGTATTTTTGCATTCATAAATAACCCTACATATTTTGTACTTGTCATAAAGTACAGGTTGTTATTTGCTGGCAAAAGTTCACAGTTAGAAGAAATGTGGTTTACCTTATCTGAAAACTTATGTCTCAGATCCTTTTATACTTCAGCTGCTTTTCCTTTGGGTTGTTCATTATACAAATCACATCAAATGTACTTGTTCAGAGTTGCTTAGCAATCCTGTGAGTTTTTTAACTGTCTGACACTTATCAGAGAGTTTTCCAACACAAGTTGAAACTCTTTATCAGCATTCCTTAATCTCTTCAATGAGCAAATACAGCCAGCCTAGTTCACAATTTCCATTTTCTTGCTCAAAACTCCATTTTTTGTTAACATGTCCAAGGGGTAACACACCTGAGGATAATCAATCAAATCCCCAACAGCAAGGACAATTACTTTCTGAACCCAGGAGAGACAGTAGAGGCCTTCACAGAAAACATACACTGCAGAATTTCAAGAAGCGTTTCCTGCGCTGATATCCAGGAATTCCCTGAAAAGCATACCACTATTCCAAACAGCTGACTACATCAGGGCAACACAACTCATGAAATTAAAGGATGTGGCACACAAAATACTGAGCCTCATGACACGGATCCAGCTTGCCACACACAAGGATCAGGTAAATCCCACGTCGCAAGCGCCGTGTAATCCTGGGCTGTGCACGGCTTGGTGCACAAACCCGTTTGTTTAGTTTGCCAGCTGGCCAAGAGACAGGAGCCCTGCAGGTTTACCACCTCAGTGGGGGAACACGTGAAAACCTGGCCGGTCATCCAGCCACTCGGCTTTGGCTGACTGACAAACTGCCACAGCAAGAGGACATACATCCAATCAGCCAAATTGGATGTATGAATTCAGGTGTGAGAAGGGACCAGTGGTTGATGCTGCTAAATTTGAGTTTCCAGTCACTTCATTCCTAACTAGCACCAGAATCTTTCTATAGACCAAGATCCTAAATTTCATATGGATATATTTTTCTGAAAGTCCATCTGTTATACCACTTGTGTTTACCAAATGTCTTAAATAATTTCCTTAAATGATGAGATATTTGCAATTTAATTTAAACATTCATTCAACAATCTAAACAAACGTCTGTTTATTTTTATTGTGTCTGTTGTTTGGATTGTATGAAAACACAGCCAGTCTAACCTTCTGTACATGACAATGTTTTCCCATAATTTACAATTATCTGTCAGAAAGCTAAATTGCCAAACCTTTGTACATCTGGGTTTGAAAAAAAGATGTCAGTCCATTTTAACTTGTAATCAACAACAAACTCGGGGGGGGCAAGAGTATTTGAATTGCACTCTAATGAGATACAATAACACATCTGTAATCTATATAGTAAATAACATTTTACCTCTTGGTAAGCATCTCATTAAACTGCAATCCCCAATTTGTAGTAAAAGTCCAGTATGGAGCACATCAATGTACCGACAGAAAGCAGATACTTTAAACCTTTCAAATACATTAAATACTACATTTTACTTATTCAGAAGAAAAAGTTACTACTTTTTAAAATTCTTTTACACTCATTCAAATATACAATTTATGATCAGATTCTTGGCCAAAAAATACCATTGTTCTAGAGGCAATAATAAATAAATACGTATTTCTTTTAGTAGCTCGCTCTCTTAATGCTTCCCGCAAAACTTGATCCTGACAACTTTCCAGACCATGAACTCACAGCTGCGATTCCTTGCAGAACGAAATGACAAGGGGAAGTGATACACAAATCAGTGGACTCAGTTGCCCACAATTCCCTTTCTCTTTTCAAAAGTGCAGGAGGAAAGAATGACGTTACTGAATGAATAACTTATGAGTAAGTTACCAGTTAAAGGTAATTAACTGGGAGAGGGTGGTGCTGTTATAAATTCTCTTAAGGTAATGAATCGTGTGATTCAGTTCCCAAAGACAAAGCAATCCTGAAGTCAGATTTTTACTTCATTTTTTAAAATCTTTTTAATGATTACCCACTTCAACTATGACCAGCGTTGCACACACATTATGTTTCTCTGCCATCAGAATACTTCTGACTCGTCACTGCAGGTTTAATAGTTGCTGAGAGGTATTACTTCTGTAGATCAGACACCACTCTCCTTGGGGCTTGTCCTCCACATATGAAATAGAAATTTTCTGAAATACTGTTTTTTAAAAGTGTTCTGAAACAGCTCAAGCACTCTCTGGAGAAAATGTATGTAGCTTAACTACTACAGGTAAACAAAAAGAAGATGTAAATGTCAGTGCAATCATTTTAAGAGGACTTGGAAGCTCCTTTAAATGCAGCATACAGAATCAGGGAGCCCCACAGAGCCTGTTAAGATGTGAATCACCCAGTAGCATCGAGCACAGAATCTTTTGGTCTCAACAAACCCACCACATTGTTTAGCAAATCACATTTTGTTCACATCTCTATTTTTATACACAAAATATGCAATATCATGTCCCTACCATGGACTATTAAGCCTTGAACACACTAATTCAAAACTGATCTACTTACTAAACAACACATAAATTTAATTAAGAGCCTGAGAAAATTAGAGAAGGAGCACGGAGGGCAGTTGTACAGATCCCTGAGAGGGAGATACACTCAAATTCAACTTTAAGTGGAGATGTGCAAGGAAAAGCAACCTACTATGTAATTTAAGAGCCTTTTTTTAAATTTGTCTTTGGGGGTAAAAATCCTAATGAACGAATTGACAATGGTATTATTTTCCACTTAACATATTACACATGGAGAGCATAACCTAATTTTCATGCCCTTCCTGTTCTCAAATTTCGTTACATTTATACTGAAGGCACCAAGTTCCTCTTCAGAGTCTAGAGATGGCGAGCTGCCCCTTAAACTGTGATTTACTACCTTTACCTTCTAAGTCCCACAATGGGCCGAGTATCCTGATTTTGAAGTGGAATTAGTCTCCTGTTTTCATAGAATACAGAAACATATAGACCACAATAAGCTGTTTTAGGTCTCTACCCAACAAATGCCATCTTTTTTTGCTAATGCAAAATGTCAAATCTCTCTTTAGCATTAGTTCAGCTAAACTTCTGAATTGCTATCACTTTAATAGAATATATACATATTAGAATGTCATATTTATAGAATTCTAGACACTTACAGAAGATTTAGAAAAAACACCAAGCACTTCCTCAAAGCCAGAAGCCTACTGAAATACAATTCACAACACTGATTCCTTTCCTGAAGTATGCCAGACTGCACCTCCACAGCACTTCAGCCACTAATTTATT
The DNA here is from genome assembly GCA_013399695.1 of Formicarius rufipectus. NCBI lineage: Eukaryota > Metazoa > Chordata > Aves > Passeriformes > Formicariidae > Formicarius > Formicarius rufipectus. Next base: position 378,597 of record VXAU01005682.1, read on the forward strand.
TAAGTTGCTTGTCACAGTTGTAACAGATATGCTATAAAAGTCAAGAATTTGATAGAGTGCCCTTGAGATCAAAATCCTCTGGTTTAAGATTTAAACAGAATTAAGTGGTTCATATTAAAGAGCCACTAAATTGATACCAGAATATTCTGATAAATTCTGAGTTTATGAATTTTGCTTGTGCCCTGATACTATTTATTTATGAGTGACACATCCAACTGTACATCAGAGCTGTACTGTGTACCGGCATTTTAAAAAAGAACCACGGAAATGCTAAAAATGCATACTCTCAAAAATGGACAGATTTCCACAGCTACTACATTACTTACTTCTAGCACTACTTCATACCTGAAGATGCAAACAAATATACAAAAATGCGATCAATTAAGAAAAATCTATTATTTTACTTATAAAATTTGTATATATACAGAAAGAGTAATGTAATTCATAAAGTAAATACTGAAATTAAAAATGGTTGCAAAGAAACTATATGCTTAGGACTACAAGGCTCCTGAAACTGTCAATCTTAGTTCAGCTTTACAGCAAGAATGTGTTCTCTCAGCCCTAAAAATATGCCAAATATGATTACTCTTTGATACATACAGGCTTGTTTCCCATACAACTGAAATAAAGTTCAGTTTAGTGAAAGAAAGCAGGGAATTTCTTTTTGGCTGCATGCAAGTTTGGTATCTTCTGAGGGTAAAAAAATACATGCATGTGAAAAGAATAAAATATTTTAAAAATGTATTAAAATATGAAATCAATAATGCTGAGAAATCAAGAATTTGAAAATGGTGTAGTAATTAAACCAGAACCAAGTTCATAACAATTTTTCTACGACAGAAAGATTGTGCACCACGAATTAGGTCCATCAAGATAAAATCATAACCTTGGTTTTATTCTTTCATAGAAATATGGTAATAATTCCAAACAAAAAACCAAAGAAGACTATTGAAACAAATTCAGAGCTTTTTATTGCTCTGACTGCATCATAAACATCTTGCAAGTATCGGCACCTCCTTCAGTGAATGCAACTTGGGCTGGTTTTGTTCATGCCACTTAGCTTTAAATGAATCTTAATTTCTTTCTCTTGTGTAATAGCATGGGCCCAAAGGAACCTATTAAATCTTCTATTACTGCCTGCTGGCAAAGAGCTAGCAGATGAGACTCATTTCACAAGTACAGCCCATTTTACTCATGCTGTTAGCTGAGTAGTAGTACTGAAATTTCCTTAAATTCTTGCATAGAAGGTTAAGAAAGGTAAACCCAAATATTTCCCCCCCACACCTTCCTGCACTCATGTACTCCAGCTATTTTAGCCCAGAGTAGGAATAAATCGAAACTATTTATAATGAATTTCTAAATTTCAAGCCAAAACCAGTATGCTGAAGGGAAAAAGTTTCTTGATCCTTAACTTTTAAGGAAATATAATATCAAATTTCCTCTCATCTCCTTTGTCCTCATTTGGTGACTCACTGGGGGCAGATGATTGTGAATAAGGAGCGCTGGGCTCAAGGACTGGATATTCTTAGGTTAATAAGATTTGTCATTGAACAGCTCCTGACACTGAGGATTGCATGTGTTCCTCTGAACTCCTAGCAGTCACTGCTATTCTGTGGCATGAGAGACAAATCCAGGGGATCAGATTTGAGTCTCACTTAAACACTCTGGTCTTGACAGAGTAGACTTCTTCTCAGCCCTATTTTCTTTAACTGCAGTGCCTGTCCTTTTCTTTAGTTATACAGTTTAGCAAATGTTATAGTATACACAGTACTGTGAAACTATATTGATATGGTGCATTTGGGACTACATAGTATTTAAAACTACTTCTAGTAATTCTCTATATCATCAAATAGTTGTGCGTATTTAGTACTGAAACCTAAAGACAAACTTGTGAAGAGCCATTTTCTCAGGATAGGTACAATTTTCTGTCTTGCTATTCTATATCATCCTTAGATGCTTTAACTTTAAAATGAACTCTTCATTTTCCTCAAATGTGAATGGTTAACATACTAGATATGCCATATCAACATAGATCTCACTCTGATTTACATCAAAAACTAGGCTGTCAAAAATACGTGCAGAAATGACAATAACACCGGAGTATTACAGCTCTCACAGGATAACAACTGTTGACAATTTGTTATGGTACACTGAAAAGATTCTTCGTCGTTATCCAATCATAGTAACCATGGTATTCTGTTAGTGTCCTGGTTTTGGTGGCATAGAGTTAATTTCTTCCTAGTATCTGCTACAGTGTTGTGTTTTGGATTTAGGATGAGAATAATGTTGCTAACACACAGATATTTTAGTTGTTGCCGAGCAGCAGTCAATGACTCCTCAGCTTCTCACTCCATCTCACCAGTGAGTGAGGAGGGGCACAAGGAGCTGGGAGGACACACAGCTGGGACAGCAGACCAGCCTGGCCAAAGGGACATTCCATATCAAATGGTATCATGCTCAGTATATTAACCAGGGGTAAAGCTGTCCAGGGGCTGCTGCTCGGGGACTGGATGGGCATATGGGCATTAGTCAGTGGGCAGTGAGCAACTGCATTGAGCATCAGTTGTTTTCTATACTTTAATTCTATTATTACTATTATTTTCCCTTCCTTTTCAGTACTAATAAACTGTCTTTGCCTCAACCCATGAATTTTACCTTTTTTTTTTTTGTTTGTTTTCTCCCTCCCCTCACTGCAGAGCAGAGGTGAGCAAGTGACTGTGGGGTGTTTAACTGCCTAACAGGTTAAACCACAACAACTGGAAAAAGACATGCTTATGTATGATTAATGTTCAGTTGTCCAGAGACTTGGAAAATCCCATTAATGTAAGAATTCCCCATGGCAAGTCGTGATTTTGTGGAAAATTCGCTACTAGCTGAGAACATCTGTCTTTCGAAACTTGCTCTACAATTAATGTAATGGGAAATACAGAATCAAGACTTCCCTTAGCTTAATTTTGTTACAAGTGAAATTTTGCCATCTATAACTAAAGGCAGCCTGAAAACCATGCTCCTGGTTTGACATTTCATTTTTCCTGTCAATACACAATTATCATACCTAGACATTCAGAACTGAAACAGCTTTCTCTACTTTAAAGTTGGATCCTACAAGCAATCTGAAGTTATTTTTCATGACAGGGTGTTCCTCTCCTTTGAAGGTCTTAACCATGTAGTTTAGAACACCCTAAACTGTTTGGGATTGCAAAACTTCACAGTTCCACCTGCAACCAACAAATACCCACAAAGGCAAAAATATAGCTTCAATAGCATTTACACATTAGGTGGTCAACGTTCCTGTCGTCATCACAAAGCCTAGGTATACTGTAAATTTCAGACAAATTCTACCTTACAGGCACGAGCCGTATCCTAAAGAGCTATTTAGGAAGAATGCAAGAAGTTATGTAGCATCAATAAAAGAAGTTACAGAACTATAATCATACAGAAAGCAAGATGGTACAAGTGAAATGCAAAAACCCTGCTTGGAGGAAGGTTTGCATACAATGGGAATTAGCAGGATGCTTAAAAAATTGAGTAAAGGCTTATTCTCCAGGGATTCACATAGTATTACTTAAAATTAATATTGTGAACACTAATACATAACACTACTGAAGTGTTACAGAGATACATTCTCCTGTAGCTGTTTTCATGTAAGTTCATTGGGTATGGTATCATTCAGTAACCATGAAAATGTTGAGCTCAGAAAGCTGCTCAAGGCTATAAAAGAAACCTGTAGCAGAAACTGAAATGAACCTTTTTCTCATAATGCTTTGCTCTGTGTTCTTATAAATATGATTTAAACGATTATTATTTCTATTTCACATATCAGTAGTGTCTGAGTGACAAAATAAGAAACTTTCAGTGCAGAAGGTAACTTACGTTCTTCTTCCTTTGGATCGAGTTGTGTAACACTGACAGATAAACGATCTACACGTTCTTGTAAGGAGTTGACTCTAAATGAGAAACTGTGTGCTTCATTGAAAAGTTCACCAAATATATCTTCAGCATATTTACCTGAAACAGAAAAAAAAAAAAAGTTCAAGCATACCACAGGATAGCCAAATGAGTTTGCCTTCGAAATGATTTCTATTTTACTTAAGTAATACTAAGATGCATGAGTATCACTTGTAAGAATCTGTACTTACTAAGCCCATTAAGAATGCTTCAGAAAATCAAAGGGAAGTGAAATATTTAATTTGCAAGTTCTTTATCAGAAATGAAATTATTTATTGCATTACAGGACATATTCAGCTACTATAAATTCACTTACCTATGCTGATAGGCAAGGAACTAGACTATTCAGTTTCTTGGATAGGTATAAAAGAATGACAGGACATTCAAGTATTGTGAGAAAAGGATCAATACTGAGTTTCATTTCTACAAAGAGAGTCCTCCACATAGTGCTTCTAATGCTCTCTAGAATCCACTTGAGTAGCATGCCAATGTCACTGACAAAAACCCACCAGACTGCCTAGCAAAACTGGTAGTCACACTTCTGATAGACCACGGGATGGCTTTTAAAGCTCTCCTATACTGTGCATATGTAATTCATGTACCGTTTGTGCACTTCTGTTGGTGTTGGAAGTATAAATATCACAAATTTCTAACTACCTGCTTTGCACTCAAGTTCTGACAGGTACAAAAGGAAAATATAGGTATGGAAATTTTGCCTTTGGTGAGCAATACATCTGGAAGCATACATAAAAACGAGGACATTTTTATACAAACACATCAAAAGAAAAAAAATTAAATCCCTACCAGTACTGTGGAAACTACTTAAAGATACTATGTAGTAAGCACAAGGCCAGCATATACCATTTATTAAGGCTTAGGTAATAGCAACAGCAATAGAAAAACAGTATGACTATAAAAAACTGAACATAAAACGGATATCAAATGAAATGTACAGATGAAGAAAATAGATGGGATCATAAATTCTGGCATAACAAACATAAACCCCAAAAACTAGTCTGAGGACGTGAAGAACAACTAGCAAATTAACAATAAATATTTCTTCAAAGACAAGAGGAGCAAGAAAGCCTACCAGGGAATCTGCAGAGCTGACTGGCAATGAAGGTATAAAGGAATACAGATGAGATAAGACCCCTGATGACAACTAATTTAACACTTTCCACTGTGTTCACTGAAAGGGACCGGAGAGACCCTCATGCAAAAACTCACTGTGGGAGGCTTGAAGAAATTGAAGGGACTATATAAAAATTACAAAGCTAACCCCACAAAATGATCAGCAATATTAGTAACAATTTGTAAATCTCCTTATAAACACTGAAACATAATAAAGTTCAAACTTTTTTTTTTTTTGTGGAACACCTTGAGAGCTACAGGCCTGTAATGCTGGCATTCAGATGAGTTAGTATACATAATTTTGAAGAATCTAATCAGCAGACATCTGGATGACTTGTTAGAGAGGAGGCAACACAACTTTTATAAAGTGAAATCTCTGAATGGTTTATAATGACACAGGTAGAGAGCTATGATCTAGTGAGACTTCCAAGAGAGTTCAGAAAGTACTTAATCAAAGCTTTTTGGGAAAACTTAACAGATGGAGCATACAAGAGAATGCCACAGAGAAATAATTCCTCAAAAGGGAAAAAACAGATAGGAGTAAATCACCAGTCTTCACAGTTGAAAAAGGTGTTCTTAAGTTTCTGTGCTGTGGTCTATGCTACTTAAGATATCTGTAAATTACCTGAAAAAAAATGAGATTAAATGATACAAAGTTATGGAAGAGAAACACACTGAGCATTAGGAAATACACAGAAGCGCCCTGGTTGAAGACACCTCCATGCTGAAAAGGGCTGGAAGCAGGGAGACTAGGACATGCTGTCTTGCTCTCATTCCTGGAGCTACTGCTGAAAGCCACAGTGAGAAGCAGATCAAAGGCACAGCCATTCTTAGAACCTTCGTCTTTAACCACCAGTCCACAGTAAAATAGAGATGGAAAGTTAGTAAAGTCTTCCCAGCTGGCAACTCACCTCTTGTAAAGTTTATGTTCTTTAACCTGTATCTGAAGCAAGAGAAATTATTTAAAAATGTGATCCGCTAAGAGCAAGATTACTAAACTTTTAATACAAATATACTAAAAATTTAATGTATTTCAGATAATATATTCAGGAATATTCATTTTAATTTGGTAAGTCATGTACCATTCAGATACATGCAAATTAAGTGTAAAATTTCATGTATCAAATAAGAAGTAAATTGTAGGGCTTTAAAATCCAGTAACTTTTTATAGGCGTGTTTTAAGGCTACAGTTTTATCTCTATCATTTCATCAGGCTTACAGTTCATCTACCTCATTAATGAGCTCCAATTGCAAACAATGTCTTGAAAATCTTTTCATTATGTTGCATACAGCCACAAACAGACTGCAAGGAATAATTTGCCCATGCTTATGAACGCTAATCCTCAAAAGGGAAATACATTAAAAACAATCTGTCACGTTTGAAGTGGTATGCCAGCCAGAATGATGCTACCTACCACCTGTTGGTGGTCTCTATTGATCCCGAGGTACATTCAACCAAATACTTTTTCAAGCAAAGCAGAATGTTTGTATTTCATGAAATGCACAACTACCATTCAAAAGAATATTATATTTGAATGTAAATACACAACATTCACAGTCCAGTATTTGTTTATGTTGCTGTCTGTGTGTTCTGTTATGAATGCATCTTCAATTTTGAATGGATTACAAAAGATATGTTTATGGGTGATAGTACTGAACAAAGCATCACAAATTCAAATAAGTAAAAAAAAGTATAAGGAAAAAAAATATTAGTAAACAAAGATGAACTCATTCCACACAAGGGGTAATATGTTAGAAGAGTAAGGAATCAAAATTAATTCCATTACATACAATAAATATTCCAAAGTGTTAATACTTCAGAAAATTTACAGTATTACAGTGCTACTTGACGAAAAACACTACTCTTGTTTCGTGCAGTACAATAAAGAGAATTACAGTTGAATAGGACAAATAAGATAACAACACCTTAGGATCTTGGTCACAGCAGGTTACAAAATACCAGATCAAACAGATCAGTGATCTTGGTTGTCTATTAAATTAAATGACAATGTAGCCTTCTGTAGCTAATTCAATGCCTGTGGACAGTTCATTTTACTGTATTTGCAAAACTTCATTGGCACTTATTTTTATTAGTAGAGCATTTCAAAAATTTAAACAAGAGGATACGTTATTAGTTTTAATTAAGGAATTTATTATTCACGTTATTCTTTTCACAACGTTTCCTCATGTCTCAAAGGGCTCTGTTCAAAATTAAACCTTCAATAAGAAAGTGACACAGGAGCGCAGCTGTCTCTGGTGTCAGTCAGTATCTGGTTTTGTGACAGCCAAATAAAATGCCTTAGAAGCAAAGTGCTGTCCTTCCTCTCCTCAATAACATGCATGTGTTTTGATGGCTTTTTTTCAAAATTATTTTCCTAACTTTTAAAACAGACCTATGGGCTGAAAACAGACTAACTTGTAGCTACAAGCTGAAAACAGAATAAAAATAATACTGCTTATTGCCCTCCTCATGTTTTTAAAATTAAACCCACCAAAAGATGAATCATCCACTCCTGTTCATTACCATGTCAGTATGTGTACAATGGCTTATAAATGTAAAAAAACTACTGATCAGTTTTACAGTGCTGCTCTTACACCACTTGTTCCTTCTAACTTGTTTTACCTCCTAATTTCCCCCCCATAATTTCTTAAATAATTGTCCAGCAGCACTGGCTTCTGTGTACAAATGAATAATTTCTAACTATTCAACACACTAAAATGAAAGGATACTAAAGTAGAGGAAATGGGGTTTTTTGGTCTTTTTTTCTGTGAGACTGGTTATGTTTCAGATGAACTGAGATCAACCACAATCACCATCATCATCTGAACCATATTTAAGGTTAATCAAGCAAAGTATGACAAAGAGAAGTCTTAGAAGACATATATTGTGTTGTATAAATTCTTAGAACCAAATCAACAGGCTGCAGGATCAGGGCATACATGAGCAGTCCCCTCAAAACTCCAGTCCTCAAATTAACCTGAATTATGGCATTCTCAATGCTGCCTCTGTTAGCAAACCTTAAGGAAAGGGCATTTAAATTAATCATTTTGCAACTCTAGATCAGTTACATCAGATTTAGTTACATGCTCTCAGATAAGGAGTAGGACGTCAGTCCTGAAGTAGGACTTGTGGAAGAAGTCACTTCACCATCCTTTTGCATTGTTAAAGTGTTCCAAACCCTTTAACTGCATCTCAACCTGAAACAGCATCCCACAGATTGGTTATAGAATCAGCAGCCTGTAAGATATAAGGTCTAAATTTTACGTAGCTTTCTGGACAAATAAACTGGGCACTTACCTACAGTGCCCTAAAACAGCATCATTTTTAGAAATTCACGAGGCTGACTGGCAAAACTCAGGCCAATGCAAAACGCAGCAAGCAGGACAACCAAAATAAGACCAGTACTGCAAAAGTATTAACTGATTTTTAAATAATCTGTCAGGCTTCTGGGGCTCAGTGGGAGAGGGGTATGTGCATGTTAACATTTACACAGACAAAATCTAATCAAACACACATCACTGGAATTATAAAAATATGCAATATATTAAATACGTGGTGAGTTTCTTACGTGTGAAGTATAATGATGTGTTATGGCATTAAATTTAATATCAATAAACATTATTTTAATACTACAATAGTAAATATGTTGACATTCAAATACAAACCCCTCAAAATAATATTACTGTTTAAAAATACAGGTCTGGCTATTTTTAAAAAATACGTAGAAATCGATGAAATATCTGAAAGAATAAGTTAAGAATGTAGTCTGTTACCCACCTATACACTATAATTCCTGGATTTCCATTATTTCAATCCTGCTCAAAAACTAAACAATATTCTTGCCCAGTACATTTTCTAAAAAGTACAGAAAAAAGGAACTATAAGACCTGTATCATGTCCCACTGCATAATTCTTTCCCAGTATACTTACACTATGCCAAATTACACTATTCACTACTGAATAGTTCCTTTCTACAAAATACAGTGTATTTATTAGAAAATATTCTTTCAGGATAATTAGTTACCACATAAGCCACTAACAATATAAAACCTGGGTCCTTTCATAAAGCAAAACAAGAAAGGTATTCTAAGTCTATTAATACATTTGTCCTCCTCCATTAATTCTGGCATGTAATTTAACAGATCTATTGTCTGTTGATTCAGCTTCACATCTTCACTACATAATTTCATTTTTAGCCAAAGAATCTAAGTTTCACTTGAAAGTCTCCACTTCTTTCTCATTAGGATCATTTCAATCTCACAGCTCAGTGATTAGGAGACAGACTAAAAGCAAGGAGACTGAACCTGGAGATGAGAATCTTGGTAGATCCTTGAGAACCTCACAGGCTACGGTTCAGCAAGCTCTGAGAAACAGTGTACTAAATACATAAGCACTGATGCTAATTAGGAACCTTCATTATGAAGGTGCAAGGGCAATCTACAGGGATTGGATTTAAGGATTATAATAGGAAAGTATTGTACTGAAGGTACAATTTGCTTTCTTTAGCCAGGAAAATGGAACCAGGTATTTATCAGACACTTTCATCAGGGTATCAAAAATATGAAATAAACTTTGTTAAAGGCCATAACTGGAGAAGGCCTGATGCTTCTTGCTAACATCCAAAAACAAAAAGTCATACTTCAAAAATCTTTACCCTTGACAGTCTGAAATATCATTTGTTACCTCCCACTGAGGGCATAATCAAGTAAACTGGCTGAGATCCATTACATATTCAGAAATCTGTGAAAGAGACTGCTGAGAGCTGAACTTCTATTGAAGGTACCAATCCTAAACATCATTTCACAAGTCAGTCTTGCTCTTGCTTTCCTTTCTAATATCACCTGAATTCACTGCCCTGTGCAGGAAGGAATTAACGACAGGCAGGATTTTTTCTGGCTAACGTGCAGTTGTTTTCAATGAGACATTACTGACCATTTGTTTATCCCCTCATCACTTTTCAAGATAGACACAAAACAACATCACACTGCCAGTGCTGTCACTGCAGAGGAGACACCATCAAGAAATCAGACAGAAGTCTTTGAGGATGGGGGTTTCTCAATCTGATGAAGCCTTTAGTTTTCAAGTCCATCAGTTTCTTCACCCCACGTGCCCAAGAACACTTTTCCTACTGTTCCCTGGCAATTGTACTAATAATGGAGAAGGAGGAGCGATTAATGAAGAAAACTCACAGAGGATACTGAATATGCTTCTGAGCACACTGAGGAGGAGGATCTGCAGAGCAGGGCTTGACAGAGGGTTTCTGCTGTTTCTGGAATACTGGCTGAAGTGCTAGATGAAGATCTGCAGAGACTCACTTCCAATCATGCAAGACTGGGGACCTTACCATGCACAGATGTTGTCCAGACAGGATTAAGAAAGAGGCTGGTCTTTGAGCTGAAGAGACCTGGTTCTGAACATTAGTTGCAGTCCAGACACCTCACTGCTAAGTATTTCTGGAGAAATATTTCCCACTTACTGAATGCTAACACCTTAAGTCATGGCAAACTGAAGGTTTTCCTGAGGCGAGAAAGTGTCTCTCACAAGATGAATAGCATCGAAAACCCTCTAGGGGATGGCATGGTAAGCAAAATAAAAGGAAGAAAAGTTAGTCAAGTCTGAGTGAAAAAAAACAGGGGAAAGAAATAATTTGCTCTAAAGTCAACTTTTCACTCCTGAAAACTAACAAATAAGGGAAAAAAAAAAGAATTAGAAGAACATGGTGGCAATAGTATACAGAAAAGACAGAAAGAGGAAAAAGGCTACTGAAAGTTCAGTGTTAAGTGAAAACTGTTTTCATTAACATAAAAGGCACTCCAGCTTGGCACAGATTTATGCAGCCTTCTTTTTCTTTAGGCAGAGGTGAAAGAAAAAATGGGGAAGGACATCTTGCTATGATAGAATAAAATTTTGCCTCGGAATGCCTGCAATATAAATATTCATTAAAGGAACATACTCAACAGGAGAAATATTATCCTCCCTCTAGATGGAGGTGTCAGAGATCAGGGCCAAGAACAAACCCCGTCAGTTAGGTTTCTTATGTGGTGCGAGACTGTCCAGGGAACAGCTGAATAAAAGGAAAAACAAGATCGGTCAATAGCTGTGAACAAAATGCGGAGGCTGCATGCACACAATAGAACAATTTATCCATCTCCTAACAATGGCACAGCTACACAAAGCTATCAGTTGTGGTTCATGTACATGGGAATGTTATGGCCTCACATACACTGACAGACACCAACTCAGGCAGAACTGGAGTGCCAATGTATATGCAATATAGCCTAAAAAAATAGGTAAGCACTTCTCCAAAGCAGATACTGTCAGAAAATAAAAAGTACAGGAAAGAATAGGTAGGAAATTAAAACAGCTGTTGCTGTTTGTCCAGAGAGTTTCTGCTGCCACAGTGCTAAGAAAAGCTGTCAGAACACAGATCCTTTTATGAAGCAAGAGAAGACTAGGAATAGACAGGGAGGGAAAAAATTACTTACTGGCAATTTTCTATGTTGTATCTAGACAGACTGATGTGTTTTCATGCTCCAGGGAGAAAGGCAAGGACTATCACTCAAAGCAGAAATAAATATTTTGTCCTCTCCTCTCTACTTCTGAGTGGTCAAAAAATTTCTCAAACTCAACAAATAAAAGCAACACATCAAACAAGCTTTGAAAGGATCGACCATTTGTATGGAGACACATAGCTACTGGTGTAAAGCTTTTCTCATTTTATATTAAAACACAGGAAAACAGAATTCATTTAATAGGTATTGTTTCTGAATGCATGTACTACTTAAACACAGCATTCAAGATCATTGAAACACAGTCCTGTTCAGGTTGAAAAGAACTCCAGAAGTCATCTAGACCAACATGCTGTGCAAAGCAGATCCAATTAGATCCAGACGCTTGACTAATTCAGTCAAGAAATTCGGAGTTGTTAAGGAGATGTAACAACATCCATGACAAAACTCTATGCTTAGCTTTTCTGAGTGACTTTTGGTCTCATTTAAAGTACTGGAGGCTACAGTTCCATGACAGCACTCTGTCACCATATCATCTTAGAAGAAGGGTTAAGAATGGTTGATTGTGAGAGTCATAACCATAATGGCAGAAGATTGATTCTCTAATTGAGGATGAGTAAATGAAAAATCTTAGAGGCAGATACGACTGATTGCTAATCAGGTCAAAGACCATTCTTTTAAATTTGTGTAGCTTCACTATCAAAAGCAAAAACAGTTTCAGTTTAAAGGAAATGAAACCCTACCAGAGTTCTCAGAGTAAAGCCTCATTTTGCCTACAGCTTAAAGGCTGATTCTCGAACATAAACATTCTCCATGGAAAACAAAAAGCCAAGGACTGCAGAGAAGCTGGTTGCCAGGGGACTGCTGCGAAATCATGCCTGCTGGCTGTGACTCACAGGCAGCTACTGAAATTTATCTGCATGTCAGCAGGTCTTGCTGCACCCCCGTAACAGTGCACACCCCTAACCTAAAGCAAAGACTGGTTCTTCAGGTTTAAGCATGAGAGACAAAATTTCTACGCCGGAACTCCTGAATAATTTTGCACTTGTATTGCTACTACCATAAAAATGCAGAAAAACCAAAATAATTCTGGAACAGAATACTTTCACAGGCACTCATACCTTTGTAACATAATCTCCATAAAAGCTTAACACTGCTGAGAAATAAGGACTATTCTGCAAAGCATGTTCTATTTTAACTGTAGTAAAAATGTGGAGTTTTGTGGGGTTTATTTTTTTGTTTGTTGGTTTTGTTTTTGAAAACATACACAGTATAAACTACAAACTGTTTATTTGGTATAAACACTGTCTGTAGAAAACCTAAAAACACCATCATGCTACTTAGAAGGAAGAACAAAACACTGAAGTAACAGGTTCTGCTCACTAGTGTTTAACTTCTAAAGAATTCAGAGTTACCTATTCTGGGCTTGGTGTTGCAGAGTAAACAAATGTGTTTTCCCCTCTATTTTACCTTCCTTGTCTTATCCAAAACTGCATGCCTTTCTGACCACTTGTGAGTTACAAGTTCATGACAGAAACACCTCTCAAGTGAAAACAGCTAATTTAGGCTCGTTTCCATGTATGCATGCTTCATGTAAGAACCATATTCTTTTTACAGAAAAGGAGTTATACATAATTACGGTTCCATTCCCTCACAAGTGTTTCTCAGTGCTACACGCTAAGCAAACCACGTAACAAATGTGGGAGTATTCAATGGAAATTCTTCAATTCTTTTTTTTCCTCCCTTAATTGAGTTCTTTCTGTTCTGGTATTGCTTCATCCTGATCTTCTCCTGATCAGCTGTACACATGATGTCAGATATAAGTTCTGTATAGCAAGAAAACATAGCAAAGTGCAGCTGAATCTCAATAGGTCAATTTGAGACCATGATGCTGAGTTAGAAGTTGGTATTGGGTTTATTAAGGTCAAATGATACTTCCAAATGAAAATATAAAATATAAATATGGTATGTCACCTACAGAAGGAAATTCCCCCAGATGAAGCATGTAATCATATAAGAGTTTTTAAAACAAGCAAACTAAAATAAAATAATGCAATATTAATAATAGTGATTAGGAAGAAAAGGCTAGTACATGTGCAGCTAGTCTGAGAAAAGCTTTTCACAGAATGAAGCAAAACTCCAGTACAGTGCATCCCAATATGACCTGCTCTTGTTTCATTGAAAGTTATTTTCCTTTGTTGCTGCAGCTATATTAATAATGGTTATGTTCTGTAAGCACTCCTGTCTTGATTGCATCATTTAGTGTCCTCAATTACAGTCTTCCACTTAATGGCACCCTAACAGTTTTGAAAGGCTGCCACAACAGACTCACCATCAAACCAATAATTAAAGCTAATTAACAAATTAGGCTACATCACCTGTGACGAAGATAATGATGAAGCCAAAAGACATTTCATATTGTACTTGTATATAAATGCACATTTAAATATTTAATGGGTTGGTAGTCTTACTAATGTCCTAGTGGTTAAAAGGCACCTGCAGTGTTGGAAATCTAAAATGCTACCATGCTGGTTCATCTGATACCTTAAGTTGCTTTAATTTAAAGAAAAACAAACCCAGAAATTAGCCTTTTCAGCAAAACTCCTTCAGAGTTCTAGAGCTTGAGAAGTATTCACTCTTCTCAAATGAACCAAGGGTACAACTGTTGACAGAAGGGAGAAGATGGAAGAAAAATCTTTAACTGCTTGAAATCGTACGTAATAATTGCATTTCTGGGTTTACTATTTCAATAGTTAACTACCTTTTTTATTCCTGTATGACCACAGCACAGCCAAGGGTTTAAGTGAATTAAGCAACCAGTGATATAGCCCTTATTACGTCATATTCCCTACTCAAGAATTGCTCTAGGGTTAACAATTAGCAACTTCATTAACTACCAGCTGTCTTTTTCTGTCATGTTCTACTAGTAACAGAAATACATGGATGAACTGTTTTTAAGATGCTCTGCTAGAAAAATTCATAGCTTTCTTTCACGGAAGTCCATGCTAGTCATTAGCCCTAAAAGGAGTACATTCAAGACTCAGAGACCATTTTCAACAGAGATTTTGAAAAACTGTTCATACTTCAAACACAAAAACTGCAACTGTAAAATGTATTACGCATATATATTACATATGTAAAATACAGCTATTAAGACAACATACTTACTTAGGCTACTCAGTTGTCTGATTATATTTGCCAAGGAGATATTGGTGACACATTCCAGTTCATTCTTGATACCTCGGGGCAGAGCTGTGTGGCACAGGTGCCTGGGGTCTATGTTCCTTTTTACCAGCGGCATTCTGAAACGTATCAGAGGACCAGCAAACCTGCAAAGGAAAGAGACACAATACTGTTTTTTTAAATTATATTTTAAATTCAGGTTATGTCTAAAATTAAACTGACTAATCCTAACATGACAGAAATAGTTCCGTAGTACTGATGGAATTCATTGCTTTGTGAGTACATAAATATTTTCTTCTTTGACCAAAGAAAGATTATTTCATTCTCTCTCCTTAAATCTTTACTTGATTCAGATTCCACTGAAGTGACAATTTTTTACAGTTTGTGGTTTATTTCTTTCCCTCCTCCCTGAAAAAAAAGACAGGAAAATCTTTGTAGTACAAACCCATTAAAGAAAGATTGCGCTCTTGATGGGCTACTTCCTTATTCAGGGCAAGCAAAGTCCAACAACAAATTCCTTTTATTAAGAGATCAAAGTCAAACTGGTTGTCTATTACGCTCAGAAGGAAGGTATGATTCATTCATTACATCATGTTACTAGCAGGAGTCACCCTTCTAATCTGAACATCCCTTTTAAATCACACCTAGTCAAGGTAGGAAAAGATACTTCCTGTCCATCTACACTACTATTAACAATAAAGTCAGCTAAGAATGCATCTTCCAAATACAAAAGTCCCCATGGTAAACTTCTCCAGACTGAAAAGCAAACAAGTTTTCCACACTGTAACCATTTGCAGTCCCAGTTCCTCAACCAGACACAGCCTGCCACAGTTTCACCTGCCCTTTGCCTAGAAGTTTTACCCCAAAATGTTCTCAGGATGCAGCCAGGGCTTCATGTTTAGCCACAGAATCCATATTCCCTACAGTATATATTTAGCTACTGTTATTCTTCCCTGGTCAAATCTAAGAGATTTCTCGCATAAGAATAACATAAGGCCACGGTGGTAGGGCTGAAATTTTGCTGACCTAGAATGCTGCAGTGAATTAAGAGTCAAAGGCAAATGTAATGGAGTACTTTCCCCTTGCAGACTACTTAGATTTCTCCTTGCCATGTTTTCTGGGGGTATATTCTTTCACTGAAGCTGGGGCTTGTAGCTGAGGGATCCAGGCAGGATCCTTAAGTCTACCTGAGAAACACCTCTGTGTTTCCAGGATCTGATTAGACCTCATTCACTGCATTTTGACATCAGGTCTACTGCTCTTATTTTCTTAAGAGAACAACAAAAAATATTTCATGCTTCTGAGGGATTAAAGCTAATAAAAATTATTCTTCTGGTCACTGGCTAAAGGAAAATACTATACAGTTCTTTAAATTGTGCAACTCTTACCTCAATGTTAGCAGTACAAATTATGGAAAAGTGCCTGGGGCAGGGTTAATTACAAGAATAGATTTTTATTTTTAATAATACCCCCAATCTTTCTAGTCACTAAATACCTAAGTGATGAAAAGTTAGCTGTTATGTACAAACTAAATAAAAAAATAGAAATCTGA
This sequence comes from Formicarius rufipectus, assembly GCA_013399695.1. Classification (NCBI taxonomy): domain Eukaryota; kingdom Metazoa; phylum Chordata; class Aves; order Passeriformes; family Formicariidae; genus Formicarius; species Formicarius rufipectus. The sequence continues at coordinate 394,921 of VXAU01005682.1, forward strand.
ACACTGCCTCAGAGGGAAGCAATGAAAAAGTGTTTATAAACCCTTAACTACAGGTTTGTTATCCTGGTTTCCCAACAGAAAATAAAGGAATCATTCCGTCACTGTCAATGAAACACAACAAATGATACATGAGCAATGTTCTACAGAAGCAATTAAATATTAATTCCAGAGTTGAGCCCTTTCTTGATTACTGCTTTAATGACACTGTTGTATAAACAGCACAGTAGTCAATTCTTCTAAAAATGGTGCAAACAAGTATGTAATAAAAAACTTCCACTGAAAATTTTCACAATTTCAATGTTTTCCAGTATCTGAATAATGCTGTCCGACACAAACATTTAGCATAACAAGAAAAGGTAGCAGTGTGAACAGCAAGTATGGTAAAAGGTATAGTTTTCAACAAGAATAAGCTTGTAAGACAAACAAATGACAGAAGACATAACTGACACCCTTGAAATTATGCATCATGTTTGAACACTATGCACAGCCCGAACACAAAATATTTACCTGACTCCCACAAAAACAAAGCCAAGGGAACACCATAGGAAAGTATCACTCAAACATGCTTAAGACAAAGAAAAAGCCACTTCACACAGTGTTTAATAAATTCTGGAACTCATCGCCATAGGATGCTGCACACAAAAGTACCTGCTGGTAATCTGTCCACTATGGACCTCATATTACTCGCAGTTTGTTGCAACCACTAGAAGGTCTTGATGATTCCTACCCAGTTGTATCTAGACATTCCAGCCCAGGGAGCAAACAGGTGTGCAACTTTACCCACACAATTTCTTCGCTCCTATAAAAGATGTGTCTCCTATCGTAGTTCTTAATAAGAAAGCTGAAAAATTCTGAAATCACTATATTTATATGCAGTTTTAGAGCTGTGAAAGAGGAAGAAACAAAAAAGGCATTGTTACAATCTAGTATATCCTTTAGCTTAAAGGCAAAAAAAGAAACCACTTCCCCCTAACCACCTGCTACCAAACCATGCATTACCCAAGCCGCTGGAGCAGCAAAGTAAAAATTCATTCCTAGATCATGAAATCCTGTTACCATGCCACTGCCAAGCAAGGTCTGGAAAGTGCTCATAACTCCAGCCAGGCAGAAGAGAGAAGCAGCTTGTCAGTGCATAAGAGGATCCCTCGACTGAGAGGTTACATGACACCTCCTCAGAGGTTTACAGCTCTCCTCCTGTCACACAGGGCTCTCCTCAGCCCTGCTGCTTCCCAGCTCAAAACTCAGGAAGGCAAGGCAGTCCTCAAGCACAACTACCTCCTCTTCCCTACAATCCCATGCAAATCTTTTGAAGCAGTTCTTATGAAGCGAAGCAGCACTAGTTTACACCCAGTTAAGTGGAAATACTTTACAGTGATCTTAAACTGAAACTCCTCTTTAAAAAGAGATGCAACCTCTTTTGTAGAGTCACTACTGAAAACTCTTTTGCCCCACTTCCTATACATCATTCGAAGCACTGAATCCACTTGAGAAGTCAACTCTAATTTTGCAAAACCCTCTGCTACTTCAGTTTCACAATGGCTGGCACGAACTCGTCCCCCTCACATAGGCTTCAAGTATGAGGGCAGAATACAAATGTGTGTACATAACGCCTGCCTAATGTTTTTCTAAGTTACCATGCTTTGATACCTAATTTTTAATGAATTGCATAAAAAGTTCCAGTTGTATTTCAATTAGTTCCTATTACTTGAAAAAATGCCGAACAATGGCACTAATGAGAGCTAATTACTGGATTTTCACAAGAACAGTCTTAATGAGATTTGATCACACTGCTTCTCAAGGAGGCAAGATGTTGAGTGTGTTGTACAGCCCGCTTCAGCTCTTAGGGGTCTCAGGGAAGTGTCACTCACTCCTCTCTCTGTCTCACACTTCTCAAGCACTGCTGGCACCAGGTGAGAAACCCGCTCTCGGGGCACCTGCCCCCTGTGCCCAGAGCCACCTCTCTCCGAGCAGAACAGTGTCACCCTGCTGCAGGTGCTGAGAGATGGCCCTAGGGAGCACCGGGGTAGGAAACAGCTACCATTTCCCCTTCTACTAGCTCCAGCAGAAATACTTCAGAATTCCAAGATGTGTGGAGAAGTGTTACACAGTTTACTTGCACAGCTTGGGAAAAATCTGCCTTGTCAGTAGTCGCAGTAATGACTTGGGCTTTCTAGAAAGTGCAGTAAGACAAGTAGGAATGAAAGCACAACATTAACGTGGGGAAAACTGTCCAACGGTTTGACTGGTAATTAAACTATACTTCAATTTCATTTTCAGAAGACGAATGAAGTTTCATGATTATGTGGGGGTTTTTAATGGAAGGTTACTTCTGATTAGGTTACATTTCATCCTTACTAAAATTGTCACTGTTTTCTTAGCATTAATGAAAGATATTAATCTGCAGTTTTTTCAATAATATACCAGTAATGCAGCACTGAAAGCCCTTGCTTTCAGGGAGTTAAATTTAATTCCAGCTATTTCTATAGCACATACTTAGGCCTCAATATTACCATACTACTTGTAATTTTCCTTTAACAATGTGCAACAGCAATGCCTTTCATATGCCCCATTTAATTGATCACGTTCTAGCTGCTGGCAGAACAGACCACAGCTTGAAATGCAAAAATCAATTTAACACTTCCCCCACCCACCTTTAGAAACATAAATAGAATATATAATAGCTTTGATATTCTCTTACATAATCATGTACTAACCGTATCTATGCCATACACGCTTTGGGACAGAATGCGAGAAGCTAATAAAAAAACCCCTTAAATGTGTTAATGCATCTGGTAAGAGCAGAATTGTATCAGTAGAAAAAACCAACCAAACAAACAAACAAAATCCAAACAAGCTCATTATCTTGGCGAATTTTCTTTTAATTGTACTACTCAACATCATATGTTACACCAGTTGCCAAAATTCCAAAGATGAAGCTTTTATACTGCACACCTCTACTGTGAAAGGGAAATGTGCAAAGACTTCATAGAGCTTGTTTCTCCGCATCTCTCATTGCAAGATCAAGATGCAGATATAAGCCTAAGAAGAAACAGACACCTACAGGGTGGTGTCCTTCAACAAAGTAGGCCACTACCACCTATGCTGAGTCATCAATTTTTAAACTGTAAAAGCAATTAACATCCCTTAGAGGACATATCTTGGAACTGACAAGATGACAACTGACACCTGAAACTGACAATTCAACAGAAAGGTGTTAAAAGTTTTTAAATCCTTTCTGTTATGAAGCATATCATAGAATGGAAGATATTCTCCTTGGAACACTTCCCTCAAATCTCAGTCTTCTGCAACTCACTTTCAAAAAATGTTCTTACTGCAAGTAACTACGAAGATATGACTTTATTATAACTAATGTCAAAAAATAAATGCAGAATATATTACTAGAAGCTGATATTGACATCATGGCTGTTAAAGCATAAATGTAAAATGAATACATCTTAAGACCTCCTTTACTAGATTGTCTATTCAAAAAAGTTGTAACACACAGAAACACAGAATTATAGGATATACTGAGTCGGAAGGGATCCATCAGGATCACTGAGTCCAACTTCTGTTCCTGCACAGGACACCCCCAAAAAAAACCCAAAACAAAACAAAACAAACAAACAAAAAAAAATCACACCATATGCCTGAGAGCATTGTCCAAACGCTTCTTGAGCTCAGGCAAGCTTGGTGCTGTGACCACTTCCATGAAGAGCCTGTTCCACTGCCCAACCACCCTCTGATATCCAGCCTAAACCTCCCCTGACTCAGCTTCATGTCATTTCCTCGAGTCGTATCACTGCTCGCAATGGTTTGGTCAACTTAAGGAGTAATGCCTATATAGGGCATAGAAAGGAAAAAGATAAATTACTTTTTAATTAAACCAGTCACCTCTATTTCGTATTTTATTTGAAGCCACAATATAAAAAAATTGTTCCTCAAGTAATACCAACAACAATCTCTCAAAATTCTCTAAATATTCTGTTGCCGAACTGAAGGTAAGCTTATCCAGGGACAGACTAGTATGTCACTGAAGGCTCTGTTTCAGCAGTATTGTATAGGAAAGTATATGATTAGCAAGATAATGATGAACAGATTATAAAAACCCATCTATCTCATATAACTATAAAATACATTTAAAAATAACTAGTAATTTTTATTCTGCATTTAATATTGACTGACTTCTGTATTATTTGATTGTCTGTGGCAATTAGTATTTTCCTTGTATAGAACAATCTGTAATCATCTCAGCACATCTGTCAGATCAGATAAGCAGAAAAAACAATGAGTCACAAAAATGGGTAGGACTTGAGTTCTACTAAATCTCTGAAGCTAATTACAGGCAGTGCTAAAAAAATTACTTTTCAGTTATTACCATTCAAAATTTCTCTCAGATGTGTATTGCAAGACTACAATCCCTACCCCATGCATGTATGCACACACAGAGGCATACTCATATTTAAAGCACATAAAAACAACCAACTTCAAAATCAATCTGGATTTGGTTACAAACAGAAGCTGCAGCCACATCTACTTCCTTGTCAAAATTTTTAAGTTTCATATTTATTCATCTAAACAAATGAAAAAAGTACAATACTTTTTACACTGTGGGGGGAAAAGAAAAAAAAAAAAGAGTCGTATTTTCAGCCCCCTATAGGTTGTGACCATCATGAAGTAGTATAATAAAAACAAAGGCAATTTTGGCAAGTTATGGGTGGAAAGAAATTGAGTGATTAATTTGTATGCAATTTGTATGCTGACTTATGAGAGCTTTAGTGGAGAAAAATCAGCTTTCTTAAATAGTTCTGGTCACCGACATGACTCTGGCGATGGCAGTGAGGGCAGAATTCTCAGTATGGGTAACACTGCAAAATATGACTCCCTAGCAGCAATGCAACAAGCACAACTTCATGAATAGAAACAACAGCAACATTTCAGGGGAGAAAACTGACATACCAGTTCATGACTATAGGGGTTACCTCAAGTTTTAGAGGAAAAAATCCAGCATATTTTCATCAAGTGAAACTGCAGTCTGGGTCAAGCCAGTGAGTTCTATGTAACAAAATATAGCATTGTAGCATGAAGCAACCACCTTCTACTGAGTCCAGCCCTCAGGGCTTCTCTACCATTTCCCATTTTGTTGGGGAAAATCTTTTACAAGTTCACCTCTGGCTATTGCCTGCCGTGTAACTCTGGGCTTTCCTCAGTTTCCTCATTCCCACCTTTGTTTAGTTTGTGCTGCCACTGGCTCTTCTTGACCCAGCATGCAGATGAGAGAGGTTGTCACCATCATTTATATAGTTCTCTCCTGTCCTCAAACCCTAATGAAAAATTTCACTCTGATTATGTGTACAGAGCAAAAACGTAAGGTATTCTAAACACGAGGAAAGAATATGTAGTTCAGTATTGTTTTTTCTTTTTTCCCAATGCAAGTGCAAAATACAATAGCGTTAAATAAACAACATACGGATTTTGCAAATCTCATCCCTACTGTTAAGCAGAATTCCTATTAGTGAAGTGGAATTCAAACACAAGTCAGAGCACAGTAGCTTAATTGTGGCTTTTCAAGATACTTTCTTTCTACAAGGTTAAACTCAGCTTCAAGTTTTTTCCTTTGTTTTCACCTATGATTTTCCAAAATACATAAACAAGTATCTCCTGATTTGTCAATCTATTAATCACTGATTCTTTTAATCATGTTACTTCCTTTATTTCATATTACTAATACCTTCTATCTTACTATCCTGTGTTTTAAATGTAAGTCATTCAAGTCAACTTTATCAAAAGCAAAAGTAGGGGAAAAAATCCAGCCATCATAACTGTGTTATTTGTATAGCTGATAACTGTAAAAACATCTCTGTTCATCTTAACACAGAAGCTATTTAAATCAAATTGCCCTTGGAAAAAGAAAACATTAAAACCAAACCAGGTTCAACACTACCTATTCTGAACAGCAGGACTGCTTGGGGCAATAAGGCACTAAGCCAGTTACATTTCTGGCTTAAAGACAAAATTCAATGAACAAAGTTAGGTGAGACATTATTTAGCATGTCTACAGCAAGAAACATTTAGACTTATACATTTCCTTCACATAATGTATGTGAAGCAAAAGTAGAAAGAAAAAATCAAAAGGAACTTCTTTTGGTGTATCGACTGACTTCCAAAATATGCACAACAAAAAAAACACAGAACACATAAAGAATAAAATTTCTGATTAAAAATAACCTCCTAGGTATATTAAACAAACAAACAAACAAAAAAACCAACAACACTAAGCATTTCCAGATATTAGATGGGATTTATTTGGTATTTGCTTCTGGTTTCCTTAATTCTACTTCTTAGTATTTTTAACTAAAACTTCTGTTACATATATCATTATCCAATCCCTTCATGGCTGGTCATATTTTAAGTTTACAAAACAGTAAATAATCAGAAACTGAACAGAACAGAATTGCATTCTTCAAATCCAAATCCTAAAGACACAAAATACTAATTACCGATTTTTTCCTTCCTATATTGAAACTGCAGCACTAAACTACAGTGAAGACTTACAAAATCAATCTTTTGAATAGTTGACAGAAAAGATGGGAAGCACTGTCCCCAAACAGGCCTAAGTTGTAATGATATTTTTTTTTAAAAAAAAGCCTTTTAAAAATTAATGAAATAGTTCATATGTGTCCATATATTAATGGAGAAATATTTAAGTCATACGGAACCACACTGCACTTCATTGTTACAATATTAATCAAGAAAAAACAGTGACTCCTTGCCCTTGTATTTCCATAAAGCTTTTTGAAGAAGCTTATTTTAAAAATAAAAAACATATGAACAATGTATTTGCTTAACATACTTGGGCAAATACATATGGCTACCTTGAAACAGAACTCTTCTATGCTATTACATGGAACATTAGAAAAATAGCTGCAAAATTTCATATCAGCATTACTAATTATTCAGAATACCATGTTCTCATTAATTTTCTCCGAGTGATCTCCTGTCAGGTCATTTGATTAAAAACAATTTCGGAAGCATCTGGGGTTCTAATTTAGGTACAGCCAAGAATGCTCAAATTAATTTTTGATTACAAGTTTTCCTCTCTTCCCCAAAGGCTAAAAATATATTAAAGCATAACATAGTACAGGACTTGAAATTGCTTTCTGAGACCATGTTTTATCTGATGACATTTTTTCTCTCTCCATTAATCTCGCCTTCCTGTTAACAGTTCCTATGTATGGTGTGTAACACAAAAGCCCTATGATGGATTGCAACAAAAGTTCTTTATTATAGTATTGACAGAGACAGATAACTAATCCAGTGTTAATTTAAAACCAAAACCTTAATACCAGAACTAAGGGTACAGTTTCTCTGGTTTTAGCATATCTTATCATAACATGGCATGTTTGAAAATTTTCTACAACTTTCCTTGAAAACGTGTATTCTACACATTAACAGTTACCTCTGATACAAAGTCTTCTACCAGTTCAGGATAAGACCTATTAAATGTGCAGGTCAATTTTATAACAGTCTTATAAAATTTACCCAATGCACATAGAATCGACGCCAATATATTTCTGTTGCACAGATACAACCACTCGCTTTTGAAGATTAAAAGTAGATTGAAAGTATTTAAAGTATTTAAAGAAAAGGTACCTGAACTTCCCAGCTGCTAAAAAAAGCAACCTGGTTGGAATGGGGAGGAGAAGGTGTTTCACCCTGGCCACAGCACCGCAGTGCCCTGCCAACTCGCAGAGCATGTCCCAAGATTGCCCCCGGGCTGGGCACTGTTCATCGCAGCCAACACGTCCCAGGGCAGCACGGCTGGCTCTCGCACCAAGGCATTAGAATTCAGCACACAGTGCCCTGACCTAACAACAGGGCTGTCCTTACAAAGGCAACACAGACGCGCTCGCCCCCGGTGACCAAAACCTGCCCTTTTTCCCCAGACACAAGTGCAGAACCCCCTGCAGGCAAAGCGATGAAGAAATAATTATTCCTTTGGTACCAAGCTACAACTGGTAAATATTAAATTATGACATGCCAAAAATGAAAGAAATGAGTTGCTGTGCATTGGTGAGGAAAGGAAGGGAGGGAAATACAACGGTCTGGGTGTTGTGTTGATCTTAGTGATGAATCAGAGAAGGAAACTGAATGTTAATGAAATAATAAATGATGCTGGGAATCTACAGTAGTAATGAGATCAGTGTACAGATGGCTGTCACTAAGAAATGTCACACAATGCAGGAGCTACTTATGCAGTTCCCATATATTAATTCACTAGTGATAAACAAAATATTACCTAGTTCTCACTTACCAAAATAAATAACAGGTGCCAACAATGACTATCAGAAGCTTTTCATGCCTCAGAACATTATTAAGAGATTTGAAGAAGTGATGTGAACACAGGAATAGGCATGAATGAGTCATGTATTTAAAAATGAAATTTTTCACTGCACTTTATCCTATGGTAACAACTGCCTAAATGCATTTCACAAATCCACACATGACAGATTATTGGTTTTGATTTTCTTTTCCACAGTTTTAAAGAAAGAATTAAGATATACCAACTATCAAGTGGGATTTAAAGATGTGTAATAATCAACTTACTACTACAGCTGAGCTTCTTTGTAGATGAATTTCCCCCCTTGTGAACAGTGAAATTCCTGAAAAGAGGCTTTCTTGTAAAAAATGCCAATGCATAGAAACAATATTTTTCCCTGCCCCCTGCCATTTTTGTTACTTCACATGTTTGAAGAGCCATGCTGCACGAAAACGCATTAACATCTACTGAGAAGTTGTTTGCTTTTGAACTAAAATGCTATTAAATATTCCGCAGCACAGAAATACTGATGATTTATACTGTTGCTACCTAGAAACTGATCATTTCATCCTTCACTCTGTGTAACAGCAAAGCTCTCCAATGAAGTGAATAAAAGACTTACTAAGTAAAGACTAGAGGACTCATGTGTGCCTGTTTCCTACCTAGTGCAGTGCTGTTTGGGGCAGTAGTTTCCCCAGTAATTTTCCCATTCAAATATCATCATTTTACAAAGGGGATTTGCAGTAATTTCTTGGGTAAATTCTTCTACAACCAACTACATCTCACACACAAAAAATTGTCACAGTTCTCCCTCTTTCCCTCTGAGTTTGTTCCCCAGTACTTTCAGATTACGTGTTATTAGCCCTTATTTACAACATTCAGGTATTTATAGATTTCACACCCTCTCTGCGCTAGCAATTCTACCAAGTTATAAACTTCTGCTCTTATTTAGCAGAAAAAAAAAATCACTAATTCCAGTAGTGTTTATTACTCTGACTTAAATACCATCTAATTTATCAGCACTTGCTGGAATCTAAAATCGAAAACAGCATTCTGGATGCACTTGTGCTACATAAGCATACCTAAACAAGTCTAAACATCAGAATGGTGTTTAGATGCCCATGTGTACAGGCAGCCCAGAAATCTGACTGTATCCAAACACAGTATGACAAGCAGCTCTCTTGATCCCTACCCGGAGTGCTGCATGCAGCTCTGCGGTACGTGACACGAGTGTAGTGATAGCAGCAGAGTGACAGGACAAGGCTTAATGACTTTAAACTGGAAGATTTAAATTGAGTATTTTAGATGTTTAGACTAGCTATTAGGAAGAAATTCTTTATTGTGAAGGTGGTAAGGCACTGGCACAGGTTGTCCAGAGAAGTTGTGGATGCCCCATCCCTAGAAGTGCTCAAGAGCAACATGGATGGGGTTGTGAGAAACCTGGTCAAGTGCAAGGTGTCCCTGTACATGGCAGAGGGTTGGAAGTAGATGATCTTCAGAGGTGCTCTCCAACCCAAATCATTCTATGTTTCTGTGAATACTTTTAGTTATAGCAACAAATGTTATCACCTGCTCTAAATTTGCACCTGCATAAATTCAATTTTGCAAACTGTCTTCCCCAATTAAGTTTCTTGTTTGGATGTCCACTGAAGTTTGAAGTCTGAACCTCTTAGCTCCTAGTCCTTTAAGTAGCTGTTTTGAAGTGAAATGAGATTCTTTACAGGATCACATTTAACACAATAGGAAGGTTTTTTTTTCAATTAGCCTAATTTATATGACTCCCATAGAATAAACTTTTAGAGAAAATCAAAGAAACTACTCATGTCAATATTTATTAAGAAGAAAGGTGACATTATTTGCCCTTCTGTCATAATACCTTGATGAAAGACTACATAAAAAATCAGTATTCATTTAAAAAATTTATGTCGCAAGTAGGAATTACATGCGTTATATTTTAATAAGCTAATTCTAATATTTCAACACCTTAAAATATATCCCAAAGAAAAAAACTTATTTTCCAGCCAAAATTACATTTCCCTGTAATTTCATAAGCCGCATTTAAAGACCTCTTATTTACATATGCATTCTTTCCTGAATTTAAAGACTAAAATTAATTCTAGCCAGCATTTACTTTCACTGTCCATGTCTGAGTTCTAGAAATTTAAGTTCCAGGAAATGAATAAGTATTTCAGAGAAAACTAATTTTTTTGTGAAGATTAGAACAAATTAAAGCTGCCCTCTCAAGGGTTTGTGTCACGGTTGATTGTGAGCTTTAACTAAGCTGTTCCCATAATTGGGATATCTGTAGAATGCCTTTCCTCTCTGGTTTCCTGTATCTATTTACATGTAAATTAACACTGCCACCTTTCCATTGCCCGTAATATTTACAAAGACATACAGTTTCATAATATGTGCAGCAGCTTAATGATGTTTCAAGTATGTGTTCCCCTATGAAATTTCTCTCAAGTCTGACAGCCATTTAGAAGTTATTGGGATGAAATAGGAATTAGACAAACAGATAAGGAATGTCTGCATTCACATGCTTTTCTTGACCCCAGCTTTGGGAACTTGATTTTTGACATTTTTAAGCTGGTTTTGTGCTATGCATCAAACAACAATTATTGAAAGTTACTAGCTTAAATAACAGAGTGTTTTCAGTTGTACACTCACCTTACATCAGAATTCTTAACAGAGGTAAAGTACACCTACAAGGCTGATGGCATCAACAGTATTAAATCACTGTGAGCAAAAAAACGGCAGGTACATACTGATCAGGGGAAAGAAGGTGTTCTCAGTCTGCAGGGAAAACATCCTCAGGAAAGTTAAATGCGACAATCATATTACCCTCTATGATAAAGGGAAACACTGACAGGTCTCTGATGGCTCCTTTGAAGGAGTCAAGGGATCAGAGACACAAAAAGGAAAAAACAAGAAAGTGAATCTGTTTATTTTTTGTATAATACAGCAAAAAGATCAGCCCAGCCAGCCAAGAGGAAGGGCAGATCTAGCAAGGGAGTTAATAAAGTTGGCTCTTTCCCTCTTAATAAGTATTTAGCACACAGTAGATAGTGATAGAATAGGGATGTAGAAATGATATTGTCTTTAGCTGTCTCTACAGGGAACTCTGAAAAGATAGCTTGGAATTGTTAGACTTTGAACTAGAACATATAATTATCAAGTAATAAAGATACCTGTCTGCCTAAAAGGTAAACCCCATGGAACTCAATAATTTCAGTGATTCCTTTTACAATTAAGATATACTAACTCTAGATATTCAGAGAGTTTAGGACACAGTATTAGAATAGAACTGTATAAAATGCTAATTATCAAATACTCATTCTGTCATCAAAATGTTAGTTTCAAGCACAGAAAAAAAGAGGAAATGGCTATGTCTGGAAAGATAACTTACTTCATTAGCCTCTGAGGACATCAGCTGAAAATCACACCTAGCTAAATGTTGGATTTTTCACAGAACGCAGAGAAATCACAGGTGCTATGAAGAGCAACACAGTCAATTTACATTAATTTTTTTCCTACCAAGGATATATGGAACAAACAAGTAATCTAAAAGGCCTCCTGTACTTCAGGTTAGCCCTATACACTCTTTGAAGCATGGGCACCAAAGGAAGGATGACTCTTGCCTCCTGAACAACAGCCTGCTGTTTGCAGAACTCACTCAATAAATGGGAAGATTGATTAAAGGACAGACATGAGATTAAGAGGAATTAATTCACTCCTCCTTTATTGCAGTAATCAAAAGCATTAAGCCACAGAACACTGTGTGAAAGCATTTGAAACCGAACAAGCAAATAAGGAAGCCAAATCTTATCCAGAAATTGGGATATTAGCTGCAAGCATCAGAACTTAGTCCCAGAAAATAATTATGCACTTAAAACATTATATATAGTCTTTAGATAAAACCATCTCCAGAATTACTGATTTGAAAATTAGGTATGCATCCTTCCAGTTTAATGCCCTGGTTACTTGAAAGGCATTTTTCCTCTATTATGTAGCTTCTTCTCCCAGAGAAAAGGGAAGACAAAGGTTTAAATCACCTATCTTGAGTGCTGTACCTGTACTTTTAAGCAGCCTAATATGGCATAACCACCCAAATGTTCCATCAGTCAGACACAGACCACTCTCAGACGAGATGAAATTGGTCACTGAACTAATTCCTACCTCACCTTTTCAAGCTTCTCCTGAGACTGATGAATTTAGGAGGCTATCCACATATCTAGACAAATTAGGCATCTCTAAGCATGTGTGGGTGACTGAGGTTAAATGTCTCAAACGGGCAGAGAGGAGCCTAATGTATTTATAGATAGTATTAAGCAATCTTGGAAAATAAACAGATTTTACTATCTGAGATGTATTTTGAGTAGGTAAAATACAATTTGAGTAGGATATGTCATCCTTAAACCACAAACCTAATCCCACATAATAGAGAAGACAACACTGTATAACTGTATTTATGAACTAATCAAGCTCCATCTTAAATCTAGTTATAACCTTGCCCCTGACATTAAATTCAAGCACAATTCGCTCCTTAGATGACAGGAGACAATATGCCAGTTCCATTTGAGATTTATTATTAATAGGCTATTGGTTGGACTCCATGATGTTTAAGGTCATTTTCAACCAAAATGCTACCATGATTTATACAAAACTTAGTGATACTATTCAGGTTGCAAATTCAGAGAGTCACATTTTTGTAAGTAAAAAATAACAAAAATAATTTATAAAAATAATATTTCCCTGCATTTTTCTATAGTAAAACTTTTATTTTAATTACAGCATCATTTTATACCACTAAAATTCTTAGCAACAATTTTGAAATAATCTCAAAAAAGATCTTAAGAAAAATTACTATTTTTCCCAATAAATATAAGAAATACAAACTGTAAATAAAATCCTTGCCTTATCCTATAAAACATAATGACAGATGCAAACAAATAACATCTGCTTGGTTATTCTGCAAGATCTTGAGATTAGCTCAGTTGGTTGGAGCTTGCTCAAGTAAGTACTACCTTTAGTGCAATCTGAAATAAATTAACGCTTCTGACCACAACAAATAAAAACTCAAGCAGCCACCAAATCTCATCTCTATTACTTGCAGATCAATACTGTAATAGACTATATATTATGGCTACACACATAATAGAGTGCATATCAAGTTCCTACTGATCATCTGGAGATTCTTTGCAATACTAAGCAGGAGAATATCATCATCATGGCTAGACTTCGCGAACGAAGATTTGGGAGGGTTTTATCCACGCTTGCTGCAAGCGCGCTGATGCAAGTCTGGTTGCAAAAGGCACAGCAGAAAGTTTCCGTAGGTGGTACTATCAGGGCACGGTTCTTTTGGCGTTGCCTTTTCTCCTCCAGGCTGATTCTGTCTGCTGTTTCAAAGGAGACAGCAGTGTTATAGATTGTGTGTCTCCATGTCTCCCAATTGGAGGCCAGAGTGGACCACTGATAGTGGTCAATATGGCCAAGGCTGAGGTGTTGTTTCAGGCAGTCCTTGTATCTCCTCTTCGGGGAGACTTGCCCTGCCCAGCGCAGCTGTGTTCTCAGCAGCATGGCCTCGATACTGGTGACCTCTGCCTGTTCCAGAACAGACACATTAGTCACGTAATCAGACCAGTGGATGTTTAGGATTGTACGGAGGCAGCACTGTTGGAAGCATTCGAGGAGTCACAGGAGGTAGATGACCCAAGATTCAGACCCATAGAGAAGAGTAGACAGTACAATGGCTCTGTAGACACTTATTTTTGTACTCTTCTTCAGGTGTTTATTGCACCAGAGTCTTTTATGGAGTTTTCCAAAGGCTCTGTATGCCTTTGCTAACCTGCTGTCAATCTCTTTGTCAATCTTACCATCCAAGGAAATGATGCTTCCCAGAGAAGTGAACTGCTGGACTGACTTAAGCTCTGATTTGCATATGGTGATGTGGGGGTGCTGGAAAACTTCCTGAGATGCAGGTTGATAGAGAATACCACACTGGTGACAAAAACCGACACTGATGTTTATTCACTAAACAAACACATTTTTATAGTTATAGACAGATACACTGAAAGGTCCCAAAGATGAGGTTTATAAAATAAAACTTAACTTTGTTTGGCAAAACAGGATTTATGCACATTTCTTGAAACCCACAGAAACTTTATCAGTTTTTATAACTCATAACTTAAATAGTTTTCCCAAATGTCTAGATTCTCATATGGTGAAAAATACAACCAGACTTCACAGCTACCAGAATTCACCGCTGAACTCACAACTAAAATGGCTAACAAAATTACCAGCTTTGATAATTTATATTTAATGCACATAGGAACTCCTACATGCTTGGGAGTTATTCTACTAGTACTGAGATGATCCTTGCCATGTACGTGTTAACTAAGGTTTATCTTGCACGGCAATTCCTACACAGTGAAATGATCCATTCCAACATACATGAGTAAGGGAGAGAGAGTGGCACAATCATCTGAGTATCAGAGCAACAAGGAAGAGGTTTCAAAATTTGTAGCCCGATCATACACTGAACCCACTTTGCTCCACATAACTGATTGGAAAGAAACTAAAAAAAAAATAAAAATCACAGAAAACAAAAGTAAAAAACTAATCAAACAAAAAACCTCCACAAAACAAAAAAATAAAATTAAAAAACCCAAAAAAAGAACAACTACAACAACCACCAGGAAGACAAACCCTCTGGTTTACTATTAAGTTATATCAAAAGTCCAAAGCATCTTTTTCTAATGCCCAGTTTATATCAAGCACCACTACAGGGAAAGTATTTTGTAATAAGAGGAAAGGAAGGCAAAATAACAAAAGGAGACCTTGTACAAGACGTTACAATAATACCATTATCATTTTATAAATATTTAGACAACCGTGTCCATAAATCAAAAGGATTTAAGTCATTGTCCAGCACTTTTAGTCACATACTCATTCTTACTGAAGGCTGTAAGTTTACCTAGCCATAATTATTCCCCACTACTGCTGTCACTCAAAAATATTACTGCTTATTGAAGAAAAAGAAGCATCTCTTCACCTAATTAAACAAAATAACCAAATGATTATGCAACACAGAGCAAAACTGTTGAGGATACAAGAAAATTCTTGTTATTTATAGACCAATCTACATAATAACAGTAACAAACTGATTTTAAAAAGCTTTAGGAACAGGTTTTTCTCAATACAAAAGTAGGCAATTTCACTGTGAAAGTGCTTTGCCGAATGTTTCATTTAGCTAGTTTCAATCATTGTTGTGGTTTTTTTTAGTGATTTCCAATAGCCTATGTTGAATGAGAAGAAAATAAATTCCCACACTTCTCAAAAGTTTGCATGAAACTGATTTTTGTCTTCAAGGCGCATCAGTTTCTTCCCTGACACTGCCAACTTACTTAAAAGTCACCTGTTCCTCCAAAAATAACTGCAGATGAGAACAATTCTAAAAACCCCCTTTCAGCTTCTGGTCAGGATTGCTGAAACAGTACTGAAAATATGACACTGGGCACCCCTGGACATGAGCCAAGTACAAAGAGCCTGGTGAAATGGCTCCACAGGGTGAGTTCCTTGGCATGAAAGCACTTTGAACCAGAGGCTCCATCTCCCTCTCAGGGAGTCTTGACATCTCCTCCAGGTCACTCCACTGCAAAAAAAAACAAAAAAACAAACAAACAAACCAAAACATGAAGAGCTCTGCCAGGGCGTCCCAAAGGAGAATCCCCTAGGGACTGCTGTCAGAATTTCCTCCTGCGTCGAGTCACTTTGGAGACATCCCAGCTTGGTAAATGGACTCTTTAATCAGCCATGCTCAGCAGAGCACTTTTTGTATGCCTGTTTGCTTTCCTACTCCCCTCAGGCTTTCCAAGGGAGAAGAGGGCAGGTAGGAAAGGCAACTTCTGCTAAAGAACACCTCCCTTCAGCCTGCTACCCTGCAGACATCACTCAACAAGATTAGTGATGAACCTACCCAGGTACTCAGGAGACAGTAAAAGAACCCACAATGAGCAAATCCCACAAGTGCTCCTGTGAGAGAGTTAAGACTCAAAAAATCATAAAGCTGAGTTAAATAAAATAGCTAAAGTTTCAGGTCATCTACAGTCTGTTCTCCCATTATAATTATATACAAATTATTACTAGCAAATGATCAGTTAACTTGTCCTTAAAAACATCCACAGATGTCTGAAGTCTGGCAAACCCCCAAAGAAAGTTGTTGCAATGTGTCAGAATGTCATCTGCATACCTGAGAACGAGTATCTTTCACTGTACCTGGGAATAAATATTTTTGTCACAAATGAAAAATATTGGACAAACACGGGAGAAAAGAAGGAGATGGGGGGGGGGGACAGTTCTCACAACAAAAATAGCTTGTGTAGGGAAAAAATCTAACCCCCAGAGAACTGTGCCTTGGCTTTGTGCCTGTCTCAAAACTTCAATCACACTAGCTCTGGCAGATTTAGCTTAAGCTCTCAGTGGTGTCTGCTGATGTCCTGAGCTGACAATAAACAATGTCCACTACCTGGGAGGCAAATTCCTATAGTTACAACTATTGTACACACAAATTAAATTCTTAACTGGTAATGCTACTGTATTATTCACTTCCATTTTCCTGCTGAAAAGAGGAAATAACAGGTAAATTTCACAGTTAAATCTTTATTAATATTCTGAAAAATTCAAGCTAAAGTTGCTGCTAGAAAATATATGAGGTAAACTCTACATTCAGTATTCAATACATTTTAAATTATTATCTTTGGCTGGGCTCATATTGCATTTGCCACATTTCTGTGTTAAAGAAAGCCTCATGCTTCTTTTAGTATTAAAATAGACTCTTTAGGGATGCCATACAAACTAAGCATAAAATAAGCACTTGTTTCTGTGTGCTACAGGAGACTTCCTCATGCACTGATGGAACATATATATAAAATAAGACAATTAGAAAGTAACAATACCAAAATATAAAGACAATGGAAGGACTTCATTGTATAACTCTGAAGGGCTGCTGAATTTCAAATAAAGGATTCAGAGGGGAGAGAACACAGACAGTACTGACACGTTATTCTCATTATTTAAACTACAACCTTTCTGAACCTTGTTCACTGAAATGAGGATGGTTAATTTTAACCATTCAGTAAATTCCACAGATCAGGTGAAAAATCTTCTGAGGCACAGATAAAAGAACTTTCACCTGGTATCTCTAGTTTATGCATGGGCTAATTGCTACAAACCACCATGTACTAAATCTGTATAGGTAGAGACCACCATAGAAATCCTGCTAAGACAATTCTAAAGTGTTCAGGGTGTTAAATTTAGTTAAAATTAATCCAAAAAAGGCCAAATTATTTGTGTGGGTTCTCCTAGTAGAGCACGAAGAACAAAGGGAAAAGAAGTGATGAGGAAAATTACAAAGGTTTTCTTTTTATGCTCATTATTTTTACTGGAGTATCATGTTGAGATTCTGTTAAGTGCTAGATGCTGAATTACATTAGTCCTGCCCTGAAGATCTCATCTAGTTTTAGAGGTCAAATCTCAAATAACTGTGGAATCCTGACCTACTGACACTGGACTCAATACTAGAGATCAGAAGAAGGAAATACTGATTATGCAACTTGGTTGTTACTTGGTTTGTTTCTAATTAAGGTAAAATGCCATCTTCTTTTTTTTTTTGAACAAATTATTTTCCCCTTAGAATAACAGGGATATACATTTAAACAAAAATGTCCCATCAGATATATCAATCTAACATTACTATTCCAGCTGATCTGTTCAGCTATTTGTTCCACTTTACTATTCTGGGCTTCCACCAGAAAAGCTGGGAAAAGTACACATTTGCATATTTCTACATTACCAGCATTTCTACATTAACAGCATGTACACTTTGCAGCTATACTTTTAGAGCACAGCATTTAAGACATATAATTTTGTACTTTTCTGTGCCATTTTTTCTTTTCTTTCTTTTTATATACAATTACTTTTTAAAAAATTTTTAAATGCCTAATTTTATAAAATTATTAATGTCTATGCTTCAATATTTATGGCATGCATTAATAATTCAGAATACATTATTTATACTTTCTGCATTAGAACAGGAATTGAAAATTCAATGGACCATTTTACATCAATTTCTTGTCCAAAACAAAAACATCAATATACCAGGCATATTGGAAACTTTGTGAAAGGAAGCCTGGGGACAAACAAAACTATACGAATAGTGGTAACATATCTATGTTATAAAGAGAGAATTAAGCCAAATATAAGTGAAAACTAAGATTTCAGCAACTAGTAAACAAGCTGGATTGAAATTTTAGCCGAATAAAAAGTTTTGCTGCAGACTGCTACCTGCCCAAACATGATATTCACACCTATCGTAACAGAGGCATCACCAGCCAACACACATCAAAGATGTGGCAATGGCAGAGCGTCCATTTGCATTAGACACTACATAGATAGAAAAAGCAACATAAAGATGACCTTTCTTAGATCTTCTAGATCAGAGGTTGCTTCATGGTTAGAATCACAAACCAACCAACGACACGCTTGCACTGAGCTCAGAGCCATTCCAAGACCTCACAGTGACTATCATCAGTAGAACTGCATCAGCCACAAAGGCCAAGAAAAATCCCCACATTTGTACTAATCAGAACCATTGAATCATTAAGGTTGGAAGAGACCTCTGAGATCATGGAGTCCCACTGTTAACCAAACACTGCCAGCTTCACTACTAAACCATGTCCCTAGGTGCCACATTCACAAGTTCTTTTAACATTTTCAGGGATGGCAATTCCACCACTTCCCTGGGCAGTCAGTTCCAATTCCTGATCGGTCTTTCCATGAATAAATCTTACTCAATCTACACCTCTTCCGACACAACTTGAGGCAATTTCCTCTTGTGCTATCATTTGTTACCTAGAAAAAAAGACCAACCACCCACTCCTCTACAACCTCCTTTCAAGAAGTTGTAGAGAGCAATAAGGTCTCCTATCGAGTCTCCTTCCCCCGTAATGCCCCCAGCTCCCTCAGCACTACTCATATCACTCAGTTTTCAGACACCTCACCAGCTTCATTGCCCTTCTCTGGACATGCTCCAGCACCTCAATGTCTTTCTTGTAGCGAGGTACCCAAAACTGAACGCAGTATTTGAGGTGTGGCCTCACCAGTGTCAAATACAGAGGAAAAATCGCTGTCTTGGTCCTTCTGGCCACGCTATTGCTGACACAGGCCAGGATGCCCTTGGCCTTCCTGGCCACCTGGGCACTCAGCTGGCTCACATTCAGTTGCTGTTGACCAGCACCCCCAGGTCCTTTCCCAACAGGATCCTTTCCAGCCCCTCTTTCCCCGGCGTGTAGCGCTGAAGGGGGTTGTTGGGAGTCAAGTGCAGGACTTAGCACTTGGCATTATTGAACCTCATACAATTGGCCTTGCCCCATTTATCCAGCCTGTCCAGATCCCACTGTGGAGCCTCCCTGCCCTCCAGATCAACACTGCCACCCAAACTTGGTGTCATCTGCAAACCGACTAGAGGGAGCATTTGATCCCCTCATCCAGACCATTTATGAAGATATTAAACAGAACCTGGCCCCTATACTGGCTCCTGGGGAACACAAAAGTTACTTCCAGAAGCAGTACTTCCAGAAAGTGGAAATTATGTGAAAATGAGGATGCCTGTTAAAAAGTGGGAAGGAGTTCCTAAAGCAGTTGAAGCATTCCAGGCAGAAGTAAAGACTACTGAAGGATATGGTATCAAAAGTGCAGTGCCAGAGAACACAACTTACTAAAGCAAATGCTGGTACAAAGTGGGATCAGCTGAATAAACAACTAAGTCACTAAGTAAATAAGCAGAGGTTTGGTTTAAAAATGAAAGTAACTATGGAAGAAACTTTGTGTACAAACACACAAATTAACACATCACGTTAGCTCCATGGCATCAACTCAAGGGTTCTAATGAAATACAGGATGAAGTAGCCAAATAATTACAACTTTTTTGGTACCTAAACACTGGAGCTGCCAAACGCAGGGCCAAGCTTGGGAAACAAAACGGTTCTGGAGAATACATTTGGGTAAGCAAGAGATTTGACAATAGAAAGTATAAAAAAAGGACAGAATGAGGGACACCTCACTAAATACAATCCATCAGTGTAAAGCCAACATAGCTCCTGTAAAGGCAAGTCTCACTTGACAGACCTGCTGAAATCCTCTGCAGGGGTTAGAACCTCAAGCACAAGGGTGATCCAGCTCAAGCAGACTGTTCAGGTTTTAAAAAAAGGCTTTAAACAAAATTCTTCTCTAAAGGCTTTTCTGGAAAGTAAGCTGCTGAGACATAAAAGCAAAGATTGTGGTATGGGAAAATAACTGATTAAAACAGAGGAACCAGAAAATTGGAGTTCACACTCAGTTCTCATAATGTCACTTGCACAGGGAGTTGTACTGTGAACTGTGCTGTTAAACACATTCATAAGTAATATGCCAAGGGAGAAGGAGAAAGGGATGGTAGTACATCACTGAGGTGAGAAAATCTACTAATGGTGCATACAAGAAAGTAGTAAAGAGGAATGCCTGAAAGATCAGTGAAAATGCCTTATCAGTCTGAGTGATCTGGTAATAAAATGGCTGGTGACATTCAATTTAGATCCATGTAAAACAATACATGTATGGAAAACTAATCTTGGCTTCATATATAAAACAAGAGGCTCTGAGTAGACCAGTAACACTAAGAAGCAGAAGAGTGGGGCTGTGCTAGATGATTCCAGGAAAACATCAGCTTGGTGCTTGGCCATACTAAAAAAATTAATTAGGAAATGAAAGCATGATGAAAATTTGGAAACATCAGAAAAGTAAGAATGTCAAAGAGAAAAAAAATCCCCATTCTATATAATTCTATAAAATTATGCTTGTTCCATACTTTAGATATTGCAAGAAGCTTTTGCCTGTTTCTCTATAACAGAGGACACAGTAGAAGTGGAAAGGGTTCTGAGAGGGCAAGGAAGAGCTATGGTACCAACTGTCCCTGTACATGGCATGCTCAAACGCATGGAATGCTTCTGCTTACAAAAAAATGTGAGTTTGGGAGCTGTTGTGACAGAGATCTACCACATCTTTAGTGGCAACACATTACGTAGAGATTAAGTATTCATGATTTCTGATAGCAAATGGACAGCACAAAAAGCTAGGAGTAGCCAGGTTCAAAGACTGCATGTGGTCAGATTTCAGGCAATTTCAAACAGGGCAAGGGACACAATGCAAGAAGTTCCCATGATGAAGTCTCACTAAAAACAGACAAGCATTTGTAAGAGTTCACTGTGTGTACCTAAATGGACTATCAAGAGTTTACAAAACCTTCAAGCTGAAAACACTCAGACGCTGAAAGAATAATAGGAAGTATCATATAAGCTAATCCTATTCTTACATTGCTCTAGGCATCTGCTGGTGGTTTCACTGTTGAAGGAA
Source organism: Formicarius rufipectus (assembly GCA_013399695.1). NCBI lineage: Eukaryota > Metazoa > Chordata > Aves > Passeriformes > Formicariidae > Formicarius > Formicarius rufipectus. The sequence goes on from VXAU01005682.1 coordinate 416,687, forward strand.
GAATACTGAGCAACATAACCTGGTGCAGAATTCCGTTAGCTATTTGAGTGCAATTTTCCCTGCAAATTAACAATCACATTACAAAGGCTGACCTAAGGGGGTACAATCATATCTAATAACTTTACCATAATTTAAATATCTAAAAGATAAGCACTATGCCATCCTTGAACTTACAGTCCCATCTTCAGAAGTTCAAACTCTTCTTGCATTTTAGTCATGGAACCTATGAAAGCCAGGTACGATTAATCCTACAGTAAATAGTTTATCTACAATCCCTTATTTGAATAATCTTTTCTTTAGATTTTAGGTATTTTCTTATGTTTCCTGCTCTGTTTAGCTCTGGCAATAGCATACAGCCAGACTTGGGTAAGAAAGTCCAGTCAAGCAAATCCTGCCATGAGTTTCCTTTAACAAAGTTCCATTTGGTATCTACTGCATGACTACAAAAGATAAAAACTTTAATGGAAAGCTACTTTAGAACCACACAACTCTGGATGGTTAAACACTTCTTCCACTTTCCAACCTAAATGTATTCATGCCCAAACTTACATACATTTGTTCTTTTGCCAGAACCATTGTTTGTCTTAAGTAACTCTTCTTCCTTTAGTGTTTACCTTACGCTGCACTCATATGGGGGAGGAGGGGGTAGGTCTCAACTCCTTAAACTTTAATTTGTACATCAAACAAATCACTCTTCTGGTCCTTAGCTGCATGTATTACAGTCATAACATGTCATTCCTGAATACAAAATTTTACATTAGATCTTTCCAATGCTTTGTAAAAGGGCACTGTTTTACTGCTAGCTATTTCAGAAATACTTCATCTGATACAGTCTAATAGAAAATGTCTTTTACAGAATTCAGATTAATTCTTGCTTGGCAATTATTGTCTAGATCAGCTAAGGCTTCTCAGGTTTTCTTATGCTATGGGTAAATGTAAAAATGCTTCTTTTGACATTTGCACTGTTACATTTCAACCTTATCAATTCAGTCTTTAATCTTTCACTATTTAATGATGCTTTCCATTTCTTATCTACAGATGAGAACATAACAACTTCTCACTTTCTGTCTGCTGATTAAGACTGGTATCTCCAAGAAACTTGCAACAGGAGACAAGGAAATAAGAGACAGAAAAATACAGGTAACAAATACTGGCATTAATATTGCCTATGCCTGTAAAGGTAGGTATTTGACAAGAAGTTATAAGGAGGGTTTTGATGGACTATAATGAAATAGTTTTACAGATATTAAGTAATGAATACCATTAACAGCAACATGAGAAGCAGCATAGTTCTGTATGACTGCATGCAAATTGCAACCAGAAAGTTTTCTTTATATATGCTCTGTCCATTCGGTAATATATTGTGTACTGAAAACCTTTTAAATGTTTTTTTTTTTTTTTTTTTTTTTTTTTCCCCATTGCTTGTGTTTCTTTTCCATTAAAGATACATTCATCAGGAATCAAAGATAACGCTGCTTTCAGAACGTTTAAATGATTTTTTTTATTTAGCTGAAAAATGGAATGATTTATTCTCTATGTACAGAACTATCAAAAGTAACAAGTGTGCATTAAGCGATCTCACTGAATAAACAGCACCAGTTTTAACGGCTCTTGTTAAAGTATATCCAAGTCAGATATAAAATAAGACTGTAATAAAGGACAGAGGATAAGAAAATAGCTGTCTGGCTCTAGGGATCAAACTCCCAGGCTCCATTAAGCACCTTAATTTTCTAGACACAGCTTCAGGCATAGAAAACTAGTATTCCCAACGCTTGGAACCCTGAGTAGAGGAAATACTTACAACTACCAAAACTAAATGTGCAAGATAAATGTGTTTCTGAAATTTTATCTCTTTTATGTACTTAGATGCCCAAGCTGCACTTGAAGTAAGCACCTCAAATTATGTCCAGCGTTTTCCACATTTAGTTTTTTTAGCCATATTATCCAGACAACTGGATTAATGAATGCTATTGCCCATATCTCACACAACAGCCTAGGCACTGATGCACTATTGGGAAACACGGATTCACAAAGCATCTACTAAGCACCTACTCGGATCCATCCTGCTCACTTTCTAGAAGGCCTTAACCACCAGGATACAGGCACTGGTAACCTAAACGCTTCTGAAATCTGGCAAATGAAGAGCTGTGGTTTGGCCTTAACTCCCTACTGTCTGCAAGCATCACATGTGCTCAGCTAATTCCTCCTGGCCAGCCATGGTTTATAAACAGCTTGTGCTGGAAGTTGGACACATAAGCACGATGATGGTGCTTCTCTCCAGGCCTGGAATAAGCACAGTCTTCAAACATTACGAAAGTTTTTACTAAAACCTTCAGACACAGAGGTGGCAGTTAATTAGAACTTTCAGATTTTTCAGTTATTCAGATCATTGCCTTGACCTCAGAAATCTGAATCCCAGGCAAACTCAAATACTGGAGAGTATTTCAGAGTAGATCTTACTCTTTCCCAGTGCCACGGAAGGAGCATGAGATTTGTTTCCTTCATTTTGGCTTGGGTCTGCACAGTTCTTATGCAGCACTACTCATATCTGTCCTTCTGGAAACCTGCCCTTTGGTTCTGTTAATTTGAGTTGGATATTTTACGTTTATTTTTTCTAATATCAGTGATTTTATTCCTCCCCCCAACATTACTGTTACTCTACATTAATAACCTCAAAATTAACGCTTTTTCTGGAAAGATATTTTCTGGTTCAGAAAACATATCCAACATATCATACAAATCTATCGTCTTAAAAATTATCTGTCATATGTCCTGATAATTAATTATACATGTATTGCAGTGATGTTAGGAAATATCAATAATAATTTCTTTAGCGCCCTGCTTTCTTAAACAGAATCACAGAATATGCCAAGTTGAAAGGGACGCACAAGGATGATCAAGTCCCACTCCTAGCCCTGCACAGGACTATTCCCAAGAGTCACTCTTTATGATGAACATAAAGATTTTTACATACCTGTGCTCAATCAGCCTCTAAAATGTTAAAGTGCCATTTATGTTTAATCTGCAATAGTGGATTATCCCCCAGTGAGGCATACCTCAACAGTCATATGCTTTCAAGGCTTGTGACAGTTTCTGTGCATCGTTCTATCATAAGTCAAGACTGTACATACAGTTGGATGTACAAGTTACATATAAAAAGTTTTCTTCCATCCCTCTTCATCCTCATGAAGCAGCATATGGAGCTTACTCCCAATAGGCAAAAGCATCTTTCCACTGTAAAGGCACTTTTAAAACTTATGAAAACAAAGCAACAGAGGATAATAAAAGCTACTCCATTACAACTGTAGGACATCCTCCAGTTCTGCAACACAGAATATATATAAGCGTAGGGATGCAAGGGCACACAGAAGAAAAAACAGCTGAAGGACAGATTTCTTGTCACAACAGAGGGATATGTTTGTGAATTGAAGCCTTTAATATATAAAACTATTGTGAGAATCTTGTGGTCAATTTTCCACCATCTATACTTATCCAAAATTCTAGAACTTTGTCTACATTTGAACTATTTAAAAAAAAAAAAAAAAAAAAAGGGCAAAACCACACATCCCAAACAAGCAAACCCCAAACTATTACTCACTTTATTTCCCAAAATGCAATTCTCTTAGTGGTTAGGATTTTTTTTTACAGGTGAGTAACAACATCCTTTGGTGTTAGGAAGTAAAAACAGCTATCACTCACTTATATCACTCCATCTATTAACACCATTTCTTATTGGCAGTAGTAGATTTGAAACAAAAGACCAAAGAAACCCCCAAGCAAGTGCAAATCTAGGCATAAAAAAGATATTTTTTATTTGTGACTCACACAGGCAAACACTGAAAATAAATCTGCCTTAATCCTCTCGCCTGAAAAAATCCGAAAGTTCTTTCCAAGCACTTTTAAAATGCAGTCTCTCTTTAATAAGAATTAGCAGTGAAAGCAGCACTATGCAATGAACATTTCAACCAATCTGTCTTCAATATTCACCGTGTATCTCCTAGATTAGAGAAAAAGGAATAAAATTTCTAATCTGATATGCTGCTTCTACAAATAAAAGTTAACATTTGTTTATGAAGTGGTGTTACTCTTTCCACAAACAGCCTGGGACCCCTCTACAGAGCAACTTTCCCTGTAATTCTGGCAAGGAAACCCCAGCTGACTCTGAGGAGGAAAGAAAAGGGACATTATGAAGAAGATCTTCCCTGGAAGCAAGATCCAAGGGATACAGTTTGCAAAAGAACTCACATTTTAAGGCTACAAAAGTAGCATTTGGTCAGATCTTTGAACAACTGAGAACACAGGATGATCTCATGTCTAACACTGAAAGTGTTATCTTTATTACAGTGAACTGTAATAATTTATTAATTTATTTCAGACAAGTTCAGGATCCTTAATTAAACCATTCCAACAGCCCTGAGTGACACAGGTATTTGGAAAGAGTTTTGCTGAAATTCTGGACTCAAGACTCTCACTATAAACTAATAATTGAAATAATAAGCTTGCCACAGAATATAACACACAAAGAATCAAAGAACAAAGTATGTACCTTTTTTTTAAGTTTCTATGTAATGCAGTTAACTCAATATTGCAATACAAACCTTAAACTAGTTTAGGACAAGGTTATCAGCTCAATTCTATTAACATAAAGTTATGATGAGAATCAGGAACCAAAAATCTATAATGAACATTTTTTTAAAATCCACTCTATGAAATAAGCTACATTTATCATGTCACCAAAAAATATGAGATGTGCATTCCAGAGAATAAATGCTGAAGTTTGCTTTTGGCACCTTTGTAGATGATTAACTACCTTTTTATTCCTGTTGTCCTCTTAGCAAAGGAGAGCTGAGGTCTTCAGATAGCTAATGCAGGTATTATTTAAATATAAAAGAAATTTATGCAATGTGAGATGCCAACTGTGACATTAAAATAAAACCTCATGCTCTACTACAATGTATGAAAAGAAGTCTCTCAATTAGAAATAAGATTCCTCTCCTGTAAAACTCCCAATCCTACAAACTGGTCTAAAAAAGAATGTTTTTGTAGTTCTACTCTGTCAAAATAATTTGTAGGAACAAGACCAAAAATCAACTAGATACAAATGCATTTAAAAATAATAATTAATCTTGTGATTAACAATCCTTATTTTGTACATGCAAGACATTAATGACAACAGGGTTTGGTTTTAAAAAAAGGGTATGGGAAGATTGTACACAGGGGTATATAGTTCCCAGGTAGAACTCGATCGCTCTCCATATATGATTTTACCTTCTACCAGCAGGGCGAATAGTTTGCAATTTTGCTCTATTTTATCACAATTATCACAAGCCTCCATAGTTAGGTCTATTTGGATATTTTTTGTTTTGTTTCATGTGGGGTAGTAGAGTGTTTATTGTTTGTTTGCCTTTTTTTTTTGTTTTGGGGGTGGGGTAGGTTTGTTTTGGGTTTTGATGTCGTTTCTTGTTTGGGGGTGGGGGGAGGAGGTGATGACTTTTCTTTCCCTTATATTATGGTCTTTTATAGAAAAACTCTCACAGCCTCTCCAAATATCCAGCTTAGGATCTTCCCCCTTCCCCACCCACTGAAATACCGGGGGGAAGGAGGTTGGAAAAGTGCTTGAAGGACCATCCTCACTTTACACCTCAGTGAGTCTGTATGTTGCAGCACATAATACATAATTTTATTAAAGCACTAGAAGCAAGATCAAACAAAAGCATGCTTCTCCACAAGAGGTCCAAACTGCATCATTTCTTACAGGGAACAATGCCATCATCTTCCTACTATGCATAACTCTCAGCTGCTCATCTCCCCTTCTTTTTCCAGTCTTTGAGCACGGTAAATTGAAAATCAGAACTGAAAGAAAAGCCAAACCAACCCACAAATAAAACACCTCTCTGTAAAGAAAGACAAAATCTGTGCATTTCAAATCATTACGCTTCCCTAAGGATTTTCAATGAACTAAAAATCCAGCCATTCACCTAGAATTAAATAACTAATTCAGGCTGAACAGGATGGGTTTTAATTGTTTCAACTATTTTGTGAGCATAAAAATCAGAAACACAACTACTGCCTTCAGACTATAGAAGAGCTCAGCTTTTTTACAGCAGGTTACCTGTCCTTCAAACCTTACACCTTGTCAGTACAGGGGCACTGTAAAAATTCTCGGTTTCCAGATTTGTTCCTGTGTCATCTCCAATCTGCATGTAAATTACATACAACTACTCACATTTTGTTGTGCTAAAGCATGTAAGTTCTACTCTTCCTTTGCCTTCCAGTTCTACTACTGCATATAAATGCAACAGAGGTGTTCTGTGCAACTAAAACCCATAGTATCCTTGTACATGCAATTTTGGCCACTTCAAGTCTTCAACTAATTTGCTGAGTTTCAAAATAACTCAGACAACACTGATTTAAAAATTCGTTTCCTGACTCCTCCATTACTATATTTAATGAAGATGAAAGTGAAACCACTTTTACTAGAGCATAAACTATGTTTTCATGCACAGCTGGTTTGTTTCACTTCTTTATGGCCCCAATATTAAGCATTTTACTCATTAATATTAGAAGGGAGAGAAAATATATATAATATTTTTAAACAACAGTTTGGGATGCTGGGTTTTTTTCATTTTTAGAACGAGAAGTTTCAGAAACACCTTTCATGGGGACAGAAAACTGAAGAAGGGTATTATTTGGTGGTGGTAGGTTTTGTGGGATTGTTTTGTGGGAGGTTTGTTTAGTTTTATTAATCCAACAGCTTCTGTTCATGTCTTGAAAATTACAAGTGTGATGTGAGATAAAATTATTTAATTTCCCTTTGTCCATAATTTCATAACTCATTTTTCTCTCTTCATCATATTTGCTCATGTATTTTATTTCTCTCTCTCTTTTTCTTTTGGCTGAGTGGCTGTTTCTTCCCTGCATTTCAATTCTGTTTTGGCAGCTGGATCTCTGATTCTTCCTTCTCCTAGAGACCAAAAAGCTACATGTTGCTGGGTGAAGAGAATGCATTACTTCACCCGGAGTGCCAAAGGCACAGAAAAGAAGCTTAGGTCTGGGATTTGTTGTCAGAACTCCTGCAGCCAATATTTGGATTAATAGAAAAAGTGGGGAGGGAAATGGGATCATTTGTTTTTGAAGACACCTGTTGCTTTCCTACTGGCAACATTTTCTGTGTATATACATGTAGATCTTAACTTTCTAAACCACTCTGTTTTTTATCCCAAGTTCTGCATCTGTTTAAACTAGCCTGAAAACCTTAAGATTAACAATTGTGCACAATGTAAATTGCCTACTAAAGGTGCATTTACCAAAGTTAGTTAGGTGTTCGTCTTTATTGTACTGAGTGATACTTCACGAGACCTTTTTTGTTTGTGGAAATAAAAAGATGTGTAACTACTAAAGTCTTTGAAAGTAATTATGAGGGCGGGGACAGTAAGTCTTGAATTCACACAATCTGACAATTCTACAAAACTTATTTTAACAACTCTTACTGCCATTATACAAAATGCAGAAAACAGAACTATTTGCTATATTTAGAGGAACACATGCTAACACACACAAATCCTGCTTTTCAAGATTTCAATCAAGCTGCTGACAATAATTGTCTGAAACCAAACTAGGCATAGCTATAATTAGCTGTAATGTGGAAAAAAAATATTTTAAGTATTTTACTTCAAAACTATACGTACTAATATAATACATCCACTACAGAAAAACAAGTAAATTTGACCTAATACACAAATATGTGCATAACTACACACGAGGTCACTCAGTCAAGTAATTATAATTTCACCAGCTGCATGATTTCATGCCAGCTTCTGAAAACACAGAATCATAAGATGCACACGAACTGAACCACCCACCATCCCAGAAGATGATGCGCCACAACACAATTTTCAGTGTTACCTCATTCCTTCTCCTTTTCCCCCACCTCCCGTCCATTTTCTAAAAGATGAAAAAATATATGATAGAACACCAAGGACAGTCTTCCATGATAATCAGCATTAAAAACAAGCAAAAGAAGCCCACATGCTATAACTAGCAAAGATACAAAAAGCCATGAAAATTTATCATTATCCTATAGTACAGCCAATGTGTCACCAGCTCAAGTGAAAGCCAGTTAGCAGCTAACATGATGGGATTTGATTATTCAATACAGCTCATTCAGTGCAGAGTCATGAAAATGGATCAGCATAGAGGAAAACAATCCTTACCACAATGACAACCTCTCTATGTTATTGCCCAGGAAAATAGACAGCAGTTGAACTTAGGTACTTTTGTTTTATAAACTGAAAACAGTTACTGATCTAGGAGTTACCTCATATTTGCTGACCACAGACTTTTTACTGTAAGTTAGCAAGCATCCAGGGTAAACCTGGGCTTCTTTTTAACCAGTACCATTTTCTTTTGCTGTACTGTCCCCATGTTATGATGCTTGCAGAAACAACAGAGAAGTTGCTCCTTGAGCATGAGCAGTGGCAAGAACCTCAGCTGCAGAAATTCCAAACAGCAGGGGTAGAAGGCACATCACCACATGCATTATGACAGCCCCTCTAAGTTCTGCAGCTATGGGAGTTAAATTACTTGGATCACTCTATGATACTGACTCCATCCATGGCAATTAGCAAGAATCCTTACTCATTTTACGTCATGTCTAATGAACACGTGGATCTAAAATTCACAGTGAGACACAGAATCACAGAGACATTTCTTTGGAGGGGCTTCCAGAGGTTATCTAGGCCAACCTCCCTTTCAAATGACAATTATTAGCAGCACTAAACCAAGGTAGCCTCGGCTTTAATTCGTCATAGGCTATAAACCTGAAAGGATGAATACTACAATCTCTCTCGGAGTAACCTGTTCCAGTGCTGCACTATCCTAAAGTATTTCCAGAAGGTCTAAGAAAGTTTATATGTTTGCACATCTAAAAGCTCAGTTCAGTGGAAAACCAAGTCAGAAGAACTTTGGCCAATAAATCACAAAATCAATGCAGTTCAAAAGAACCTCTGAAGATCATCTAGACCAAACTCCTTCTCAAAGCAGGGTCAGCTACTGCAGTTTCTCCAGGCTTTGTCCAGTCATATTTTGAGTATCTCACAATGAGAAAGTCCACAATGTCTTGACAACCTGCTACAGTGTTTAACCATACCCACAGAGAAAGTGTTTTGTTCCAGTTTGTGCCTACTGTCTCTTGTCCTGTCACTTGGCATCCCTGAGAAGAGCCTGGCTCCATCTTCTTTGCTGTTTTCTATCGAACACTTATACACAGTGATGAGATTCATCCAAGCCTTCTTTCCTCTACACTAAACAACCCCAGCCTGCTGAGACAACCCCTTAAACCTTTTTGTGGCTTTTCACTTCAGTATGGCCATGTCTCTTCCAAACACCTGAAACATCACTGTTAAACTTATTTATATCCAAATGTTAAAAGAAGTAAAACCATTAAAATCTATATCCAAACAATCATATAAGAAAAAGGTCCACCAAAATTTGTCAGTCTCACAGAGTTCAAATTTCCAGAAACTTTGACATTAAAATTAAAATCTTCACTTACTAAAATATTCAGAGATTTCTAATGGCATCACAACACTAACCTAACACTCACTGAAGAACTACAGTTAGCAGTACACACACCAGGCAAGTGCAGTGAATGCTTCATAATTCCACAGAAAGCCTTCAGTAATTTTTTTACATTTCTGAAAAGCAGTTACAATTAATTTCCCCAGAGAAGCTAGGAAAGAGATCTAGTTCTGGTAATTTCAAGTAAACTTCAGCTATGCACTAGGGACAAAAAAAAAAAAACAACAAACCCCAAGCTCACAAAACACACAAAATGTGTGCACTTTTCTATTCTGGAAGCACAAAATTTTCCTTTACGAACTACACAATTTCACCTATTTGCTCCAGCATTGAAGCACTGAACAATATCAACCATCACAGTATCTTCTGCTGGCTTAGAATTTATTACTCCAAGAATATGAATGCAAGTAGGCAGACAAAATCACTCTGTTTACATCAGGATACTATTCAAGCACACAAAAGAAGAAACTTAGCAATAAAGATTAACGATCCAATCTTGCAAGATTATGTAACCTTCAAATGCATTTCAGTGTAAATCAAGATAAAACAATTCCTTAGAAGTTTATTTTCTAAGTCTCATCACATGCACACAAAGCCCTCAAAAATCCTAATTCTCTGCTCTGACTGCAAGACTGCAGGATAGAAAACAAGATTCAATGTTGTTCTTGCCAATAATTTTCAACTCTACAGACCTGGTATGTGTTTGGTTAGAGCCGAACACTGAGAGAAAATCAGGATTGCCAACAGACTTCCAGCCTCACTAGAGCACCACCATTTCCTGAATGACATAATTCAGGATACACATGCAACTTGCTATCCCAATTCACTTGACATGTAGTCTATACTCTATTTAGGACCCCTCAAACATTACAGGGGAAGAGGGGCTGTAGATAAACCAAACTGCTTTCTAGCTGCAGTCTGCACCTTACTGACACCTGTCTTTCACTCCCTCCATATGAGAGACACATATCCAGTCCTATGACAAAGTAGACTTCAGAAGATGGAAACACACTTGATGCCTCTTTTTGATGGTCCTGAGGAAGGAATATTATTTGGAGCATACTACATAAATTGCTATGGTGCTATTTCTGATTGCTGTGTTTCTGATAAGACATAAGCCAGAATCTGATGGTGCTTTTTGTATACTGCACATGTGCAATTAGTAACAGTTATGTCAGAAATATACAGATTTCCTGTCTTAAAAGTGATCATAGGACTAGGACAAGAAAGGGCATGTAAGAAACATCCCCTATAGTTGAAGCTATATGGCTTATATGGAAAAGATGGAGAAAAGCCTGTCCATGATAGCTTTTGAGAAAAACAGAGGTCCTGTACAGCTAAAGGAATTTGTCTTACAATTCAAATTAAAAACTGTATCTTACAGAGAGAGATCACTTCTGGTGATCTCATGTCTAATTTATAGCCTGCGTCCCTTAAGGCTTCTGTCAGTAAGCAAAGGCTTCTGTCCATTAGATGACCACTGTGGACTGGTAACACTATCTTTGACTCTCATTAGTGAAACACCACAGTGATGCTCGGCATACTTTTCAGTCCTTTTTTGACATTGAAACTGTAGACTATAATAACAGTATCTGTTTTTGTCAGGAAAAAAGAACCAAACCACACTGCAAACAACACAGTAAGAGCCCCTCTCTTCAATTACAACTAAACTAGGTTGTAAAACTTCTGATTTAGTATTGAAGAATCTTTTGAGATGTATGTTTATGTCAGCACTGTTCTGTAACCTACAATTTTGCACCTGTCTGAAAATAAACTCTGAATGAAAAAATGACAAATAATTTTGAGATTAGGGAGGGCATGAGGAGTCTTGAGAGTTGGCTCTTCTTCCAAGCTTCTCACATTGTGTTAATTTTAAACACAAAGACTCTCCATTCCTTTAGCTTTTGCATGTGAGAGAAAACATATACTTCCCATGTTTCTTACATATTTTACTAAATCCAGTTGAGCCTTGAAGTAGATAAATACCTTTAAACAAAAGATGGTGCTTTGGAATTATTGAAAGATGAAACCATAATATGAACTGCAGAAATACGTCACAGCAAAGAAGAAAGGAAACATTTAGGTTGTACTGTGTTTGAGTTTTTCTTTTAAAAATATTCATGATACAACAGTTGTTAACACTTTCTGTATCTTATTTTGAGAAGTACACCTTTCCTTCTCTGTGTTAGGATAAGAAATACTCTGCTCCTTTACACACACACAAAACCCCTGCAACCCAGCTTCCATAAATATCCAGTATCTCTCTGGAGCAGTTGCTTATGCATCAAAAGCTACCCTCAAAACGATGCTGCCCACACATAATGATTACTTATTTAAACCAGAAAGCAAAACTTTAAAATGAGGATGAATACTGCCTTTACACCAAAAGAAACTGAAAGAAAAAAAGCCCAGAGAATTAGAGGTTAAAGTCACAGCCTGAGAACTTCAGCTTCTCTTTCCTAACTAACCCTCAAAGATAATTGTGGCCCATGAGCTGAGTACCAAAGATATTAGTGTACATCAGGTTTCCAACCAAAAAGATTTTTCTTTCCAAGAGGTTTTGAGTTTCTCTGAAGAACAATTCATGACAGCAATAGAACATGTGACTCAAAATTAGTCCATTTTCCTGTATATTAAGCTTAAGAATTTCAATTCATACATGCGTGCACATCTCCCATATGAATGCCCAGCTCTCATGCACTGCAGCAGCTGCTTCTTTCATGCTCCAAGACCCCAAATTCGGATGTCATTGGTTGGCCTGATATAGCCCTACCAGCATTGCCTACTGCTTGGGGTCATTAGAAAGCAAAACAGAAAAAAAAAATTCCCAATATCCACCCTTCTCTACTGCATGAGCTTTGCTGTTGTTTTTTGATTGTTTTTTTTTGTTTTGTTTTGTGTGTGTGGGTTTTTTTGTTTGTTTTGGTTTTGTTTGTTTTTTTTTTTAAGAGCTATACCAGTCCCTCAGATGAACTTCCACTATTCACATACATATATCCTCTGCTCAGCTCAGTCTGCTCCTCAGTCAACTGAAAGCACTTTGGTTCTGTCTGCATGCACCCTAATGTTTACCTATATATTAGAGTGTCTTTTTTTATTTATTTATTCTGTGTGTATTCATGTTCATCTGACTACTGAATCAATCTGAAAGTGTTTCTGTGTTTAAACAGATTTTATGTTCGACATTCCCAACCTCCAAACATCAATTCATAGCAATTTCTTCCTGCACAAAATACTGGAGACAGAACAACACTGAAGTAATTGTACGTGCTCAAAGCCTTTGTTGTGGTAATCACTACATTTTGTATCCAACTACACTTAGTAAAACTAAATTAATACCAAACAATTAAGGTTTCACACATAACAATGCTTTCCCTATACACAATGTGAAACTGCATAACCTGCACCTTCAAAATAGCACAGACTAGTTAGTGTATTTTCCATATACTTGAACTTTCACGGTAAGAAAACTTGCAAATTAAATTGACACCCAGGGAATTCCCTAAATATCCAGACTAGGAGTATATCACATTTTCACATCTATGTATCTAACTGAAGTGCTCATCTGGTGACATATCAAAAGGTAGAATTGCTTTTCATTTTACCTCTCTTCTTCTCCCTCCCACTCTCTTTTTTGCTTTAATGCTCACTTTTGCTTTTCTCTTGATATCATTTCAGGTTTCATCAAAATGATTTTGGCTAAGGGGAACATTGATAACTGGAAAAAGAGACTTCTCTCTCTCAAATTCTGAACTTTGGTATAGTACTAAATAACAACAAAAAACAGACAAACTGATCTGAAATCCCTTTATACTACAGGGATATTTGATCTGACTCAGAGATTTCCATAATTTGCTTTGGCTGCTAAGCAACAAATTAAATACAATTTGGTATATTTAAATGCATTATTCCTCCTACTGCTCTTCTGACTGAAAAAATACACATATAATAATGCTGTTGTTGCAGAGTAATAGCGTTGAGGAAAGGTCCAGTATTTCACCAGGTGTACTAACTGTACGCAGATACGTATTTGTTTGCCCTGAAGTGAAAAATGAGGAAATACAGAGAACACAACGTCCTACAATCTATTTCCAGAGTCACAATTGTTTGGACTATCACGATACCTATAGGGGTTACAATTGTGCCAAAATTAGCCAGCTCATGGCAAAATAACAGGTAAGACAAACAGAAGATGGATAAGTAATTCCACCTGGGGCTTTCTGTTTGAGATCAGAATGGACTGCATTCTCAGATTTTACACACATGGATACTACATTTCCAGCTGACAAAAACCAACTGAGCAAAACCAACCTTTAGTATCTATCAAAAATGCCCCCTGCCCAGAAATCAGAAGCACAATACTAGTCTTTAAATTACAATATGCTACTACTGTAACAAGCACACAGAGACAAAACATTTAATATGGAGTTCCAGTTAAAGTGCAGCAAAATCACAACTGACCTTTGCTTTCCAATTTGCGTGCACTATAAATTCATAGATTCATAGAATGGTTTGGGTTGGAAGGGACTCTACAGATCATCTACACCACCCTGTTTACCATGGACAGGGACACCTTTCCCTAGACAAGGTTACTCACAGCCTCATCCAACCTGACCTTGAACACTCCATGGGATGGTGGATGCACAGCTTCCCTGGGCATCCTATTCCAGTGTTGCACTACCTTCACAGTGAAGAGTTTCTTCCTAATGCCTAATCTAAGCCCATCCTCTGCAGTTTAAAGCCATTCCCCCTTTTCCTATCACTACACGGCCTTCTAAGAAGTCCCTCTCCAGCTCTCTTGCAGCCCCCGTTAGGTACTGGAGCTGCTGTACGGTCTGCCTGGAGCCTTCTCCTCTCCAGGCTGAATATCCCCAACTCTCTCAGTCTCTCTGCACTGGAGAGCTGCTCCAGCCCTCTGATTGTCTTTGTGGCCCTCCTCTGGATTTGCCTGAGCAGGTCCATACCCTTCTTACGTTGAGGACTCCAGAACTGGATGCAGTACTCCAGGTGGGGTCTCACAAGGGCAGAGCAGAGAGGGAGAATCACCTCCCTTAATCCTGCCGGCCACGCTTCTCTTGATGCAGCCCAGGACACAGCTGGATTTCTGGGCTGCAAGTGCTCATTGCCAGGTCACGCTGAGCTTTCTCCTCAACCAACATCTCCAAGTCCTTCTCCTCAGGGCTATTCACAATCTCTGCCCAGCCTGAACTCGTGTTTGGGACTGCTCTAACCCAGGTGCCTTGCTGAAATTCAAGAGGATCAGAAAGACAGTTACTCAGAATGCAAGAGACAACCCATATCTATGCACCTTATTTAAAACACAAAATAAAGTACTGTCAAAGATGGAAAATAACCTTTGAATTTGGAAGAGGAAGAAATCTACCTTTCTTTCACATCCTTAAAGCAACTATGTTAAGTAAGAATTGAAAGCAAGTAACAGCATCTGGTGTGTGGGCAGGAGGTTTGCTTTGCTACTACCAGTGTTTGTCATATGCCTACTGAATATAAGCACCTTGGGTCTTAATCTTGCAGTATTAATTAGTAGAACAGTAACAAAACCACCAGAATCACAAGAAAGTTATATTTGTATACATATTAGTATCTATTTTCCAGAGCAAAATAATAATGCATTTTTCATCTCTGTTGCAATAACTTTCTGCACGCTCATTATTCAAATTATTTGCTATTAACTATGTCATTACTAGATGATCATTAGACTGTAGTAACAACTTTGTGAGGAATATTTTCTTTATTTATCCACATCATTATGATGGATGTCTTTAATTTCAGCTGCAATAGTAAAAAAGAAAATTAAACTACTAGATTAGGTTGTCAGAAAACGTCATTTAAAATTTTCATGAACGGCTGAAGAAAAATTAATTCCTTCACACACAAATGTATCAGACTTCATTCCTCCACTTCTTGTTGAAATTGTATCTTCAAAAGAAATACTTAAAATGATAAGAGGCTTAGTTTGACCTCATTATTTATGTAGAAAGAATCCCAATATTAATTGTATTAATCAAAGTATGACAATAATTGTATTTGAAATACATGGGCATAAAGTAGGTTTTACTGCAAATACTCACAACATGACTGTAACATTGGTTTTGATATATCTCTTAATTTTTCCTCCTTTGAAAACTGTTGGTATTTACAACTCCAAAAGTGGGTATTTTTTCATTTATTAAAAAGCTTCAATACATGTCTCCTGAGATGACACCCGCAAAGGCCAACACAGACTAATACCATGTAAGGTGACTGTACAACCACTGCTAAGATATTCCAGAATTTTCACCACTACACAACCGTTCAGAAGCACTAACTTCTCATCACTAAAAAGACGAAAATTAAAAGGGACATATCTCTTTTCTTGTTAATTTACAAGTTTGTAAATTTGACCTTCTTCTCTAAGATGTACATCCAAAGAAGGCGTTCTTTGGGGACTGGGAATTCAAGAAGTTTAGGGCTACTTTGGTTTTTTTTCACTTTGCCAAGTCCTTCATTCGGGACTCATCTTTAAATTCCCACAGGTTTTAAGTTAGCTCATACAAAACATAAAGGACTGGTCCTGTTCTGACCTGCTTAAAAAAAAAAAAAAAATCCAAACAAACAAAAAACCCAAGCAAAACTCCACACCCAAATTCATTTTGTAATAGTATGAGGAATGGCATGGAGAAACTTGAGGAATGAGTAATCTGAAACTGTGAAGTACAAAATTACAGCTGAGGGGCTGAGAAGGACCTGAGGGTTGCAAGAGACCTGAAGCTGAAGACAAGTCAACAAGGCTTTTTCATCATGAATAAGGCAAATGGCAAACTGGGTTGTCCCAGGAAGAAAAATAACAAGATGGAAACAAGAACAAATGAAAAGTTACCATCCCACTTCCAACTCAATATTGGTAAGGAAACATCTAGAATACTGCTATTTTAGATTCTGATTTCAGAAAGACTATTAAGAAAATGGAGATGGTTTCCCTGCATGGTAAAGGGCTTAGAACTCACAGCCTCCAAGAAGACTAGGCAAGATAGATCATTTCAGCTAAAAGGACTCAGGAGCACTTTAATAACAGCAAATAGTTCTGAGTTGAGCAGGGGTCTGGGTTACATAAAATGAGGTCTCTAGTCATCTCAATGATGGCTTTATCTTATCAAAAGACTTTAAAACTGCTGAGGGATTAAAAGAATAGGTAAAGACAGATACAGAAAAATTAACTAAATTTTCCTAGTGTCATGGTAATTATGGTATTATTGTAAGACTACCTTCCGTTAATGAAGTTGTATACAATACAAAATGAAACAGGAAGGAAGTCTGGAATTGCCACTAAAATAAAATGTGTCCCATTACCAGAAGCATATAATATACAAAGAAACAGTCTGAACTTAATACATCATCAGGATTGGTTTAAGGGTTACTATGTGCGAAAAATGTAATGCAAAACAAATTCCCCCCTCAGCATAACTTTAATTTTTTATTATAAACTATGCATTTAATTCTTTTGGAAAAATAAACAATTACAGATGTCTGTCTGACATGGCATCATATTACTGGTAACTAACTTAGGCATGCAAATTGTTTCTTTGATTTTAGAGCAATCTCTACTGTCTTACAGAACTGATAGCATAAAATCTTAACTGTCACTGTTATTGCCTATTTGCTTTCAAAATCTCTCATCCCCAAGTTCATTAATAAGCTTCTTCATCAATAATCTCATATTTACGATTAAGAGTTTAATTTAAACAATTCACAGCACAGGATGTCTCCAGTTTGAATTAACATATTTACCACAGTTATTTTCTCATGAAAAACAGTCCTCATTTCAGAAGAATAAGGACCAGCTATAACTGTGATTTTACAAAGGCTTGGGTGTGGAACACTCACTACAATTGTTTCTGACAAAAGCCAAACGGATATGTAAAGTCCAATTCCAAGTCTACACAGATGCCTTATCTTCTTACTCTGCTAGTTTAAAAGTAAGCATATTGCAATGAAAATGAAAAAGACTACTTCCGTCTTGAACAGAATTCCCTCCAGCCCTTCACCTTTCTCAGTCTACTTCCATGTATAAGAAGCTTCATTCTACTGAAATCAATCCAAAGCCCCCTTGAGTTTACAGGTGCAGAAATAGATTTAGTAATAATTCTAGGAAAAGTTTCGCATAAATCTGCAATAAATACTTAAGTAATAATTTGATAACCCCTTTTTAAGCAGCACAGGTAGAAATTCCAGACTTTCTTCCCCTGTGTTTCTACTTCAAGCATGTAGGTAAAATTGTCTGAAAATAAGAGAATAATAATCCAAGCAAATCATAATCCAGCAAACAAAATCAAGAAGACAGTTTCTTGCTGCACTGCTTCACCCATCTTATGTTGGCCACTAACTTCAGTGACTTCACAAAGAATGCCCTCTACTGATCCCACTCATCTATGTGTCTTGCAGCTTCATCACACCAGGATGCAATCACACACAACTACAGACATCATCATTTCCATCCCATGCTAAGAGAAACTAAAACAAAATCTCTTTTGCACACATGGAAGACTGACCTCAACAGGGGTTTCCTCATGTTTGCAGAGCTGATGGCATCTTGATGTCAATATGACAAACTGTGAAGCACGAAGTAGATGGAACACTCTTTAAAAACAAAACAGTAAGTAGATTCAAAGCATAACTGACTAGTCTGCAGTCTTGTTTCAGCCTGTCAGGTGAAAGGGAGGGGGCATTTTATTGGTGCCTTTTTAGCCACAAATTTTCACTTGCCTCTTAGATCATCAGTAGTCATCTGTTTTCTTCCCAAAGACCTATCACACCAGGCTAGGGAAAACAGCTTTGAAATCTTCTCATCCCATTCCCACCCACAATTCACCTACGCTAGAAAGCAAAGTAATTGTGTTAGCACAAGAGGCCCTGAAGCCAAAGATTTTCCTCTTGTGACAAAACTGCGTTATTAATAGTCTGTAATTGGGAAGAAAAGGAATATGACAAGGTCAAAACCTGACTTTGCACTTGAAATTTTCCAATAACTACCAACAAAAAAAACATATACACACTGAGAAGCAAACAAATATTAAGCTGCCTTTTTCCTTGTAAAAAGTGTAAGTTTATGGAAAGACAGAATTTCACTTGAACATGTGACCTGACATAGAAAGGAAAACCAAACTGTGAGTAAAGAGGTTATTCTGCACACTGTTTTAGCAGATTTCAAGAGTCTATTTTATTTTGCTAAATCTGGCTCATTACCAAAGGCTGCAGTACTTTAAAAAATGGTTTCCTAAACCATCCACATAAATTATAATGGTGATTTAGCAATATCCAGAAATGAGAGTATTATTGCAGACAACACCACTCGAGGTTTCCTCTAATTTGATGGTAGAATTTTTAAGAGTCAGTTGGGAACCTGAGCAAATTTCTTTCAGAACATAACTGCCACACATGATCCTGAGACTGCTCACTGCTCTTCTTTGTAATTTTCTTCTACTTTTCCAAATCCTACTTTCACCTGTTAAACTTCATTTTTAGTTATTGGTTTCTTCCACTCTTGAGACAATAATATGATGAAACCAAATGATCTTCTTCCTTAATAATGCTGCTGCCCAGGTGTTAGAGAGCAGAGAAATTCTGAAAATTGTTTGGCTTTCATTATAACTAGTATAAATGCTATGAGCTGTTATGTGATAGTTTTATTTATCATAGTCATGAATAGTCACACAGCAATCCTTTAGGATTTCACCCACACATCACCTATCACCAAAGATGACTTGTCTGACTTTGTACATCTTTATTCTAATAAAACTGTTACAAAAAAGGAAGTCACTCAGGATTATGGTTTTATTTTGTTCTCTTTAAATACAGTTCTGTCTATAACGAAAGCACAAGCAAAACTTTTAAACAGTAACTGCATGAAGTTTTGTTTAGAATGGCCTGTTTTCATGTTCTAGGTATAAAGAAATGCATTGATTTAGCTAAAAATTTCTCTCCTGAACAAGCTTTACATAGCATGATGCGAAAAAACTCGCCTCAAAAAACCTCATGTATGATGCTTTAATTTAAAAAAATAAAAATAAAAATTTACCTAAGATTTAAGAATTCCAACAGTAAATTTTACCTTCCCTTCATATCACAAAATCACAGATAACAATGTTCTGAGTTGGAAGGGACCCACTAGGATGAACCAAGGCCAACTCCTGGTCCTGCACAGGACAGCCCCAAGAATCACACCATGTGCCTTATCACTAGCTCTTTAAATCATACTAGTTATTACAAATAAAAAAAAATGTTTATTGTCTTTATATTCTAGAATTTACTGCTCAAAACATTATTCCTTTGCTATCTTCTTTGATACAAATTTCTAGCTTTCAGTTTAAAATTCAACTGTCATTAAATGTAGGTTTTTGCTTACATACATAATTATGAACTCATGCTTATGAAAATAAGCACAGTACAACACACCATTTTAGCACTCCAACCTTTAAAATACTTGAAAAAAAGGTTAAGCCTCACAACTAGAATAACAACTGAAAGAAATTCTTTATCACAATTTATAAGAACACAAAAAAAAAATTCAAGCAATAACTCTAATTTACAACTCACTAAAATGATTATGCTGTTAAAATGGTTAAGTCTTCCACACATTCACATTAAATTACCCTGCAACATAAGCAAGCATGGCTTGTCATCAGCAGTAAGAGTCTGCAATACATTTACTTGCCTAGCCTAGTGTATGGTATCTACATATTAAAACAAGTCCTGCATGCCACCATTCTACTTAATCATGCAGAAAAGACTTTACCACAAAAAGAGAACAAAGCATTTTATTTAGCACCTCACTTAGCAGGGAATGAAAAGTTAAGAACTGTGAACAGTAACTTATGCTATAACTGAGACTGTTGTCTCATGCTTAAACCAGATACTACTTTAGCAAGTAAAACACTGTCATTTTGTAGAAAAGAGCAGAAGACCATGGTGAGGGAAAAAAAAATCAGAAGACAAATTAAATGTTTATTTGTAGTGCTCATCTGACACAAAAAACCAGAAAAGGACAGTGCAATAAGCAACAACCTCCACTTGGAATAGTTGAAATTATATTTTAAAGTTATTTTTGAAAATTTTTTGCTTTCATTTTTAGATTATTTTTTATCCAAAAACTCAAAAAGTAGAAATCAATTTTGTCAACTTCTGCTAGAACATGCTGTCAACTTATGTCAGTCTTTTATTGTTTGGAGTAGAATTATTTTTAGAAGAATTATATTTAGGACTGAGTTAAACTAACCTGTTCACATTGCACACTGTTGCTTAATACTTCTGACAGTAGCTGTTGTCTTTCTTTTATGGTCCACTTCAAAAAAACCCATTAAGAAAACGACACTCTTGAGATCAGAGAGTAGAGACCTAAAAGTTGTTTAATGGCTGGGTGAATGCAACTACTATCCCAAGCAGTAACGTGGATTGCAGAGGTCAGCAAGGGCTGAAGTGAAATGTTCACTTCAATTAGTTTCTAGCACCTGAAGTTCAAAATGTTCTGACAAAGAGTACCTTATGAATTCCATGAAATATCCATTATACACATGTCACAAGAGAACGTCAAAGTGACTGAAGGCTTTTCAGCTACTAAAAAGCAGCAGTCACAGAACATCCACGGAGATCTTTTTTTCCACCAGAGCAGCTGTCAACCTGAGGGGCTTCTAATGTTGCACCAAAGCATAATGACCCCTTACAGACCAGGCTCCCTCTAGGGCCATTTTGGGTAGGTGTGATAGACCATGGATGGCAAAGTGCTGAGGTGAGAAGAAAGGCATTAGATGGCATTCTCTAAGAGAAGATCGTTGCTGCCCCTTAGGAAAGCCACAGTTTTAGGTATCTTCCTTTCTCCACTGAAAGCAGACAGTGAAATCTATTGTGTCTCAGCATTCCTCCTTTTCAGCTGTGTGCTGAGGGTATGCACAGGAGCACAACTGAGCAAGGATAGTCAAACCAAGCCAGCGTTTCTCCAACTGCAGAAAGCAGATGTTCAGCAGCTTCAAGGAAAAAAAGTTTGAAAACTGCTAGTCTTGGAAAAAGTTCTATTTACACTCTTACTAGTTGCCATCATAGCAGTGGAGGTTTGCAGCAAACCACCAGATTCAGGAAAAAAAAGCTTAAGGATATCAGGCACTGAAAATGGGGAAACAACACTGGTAAGTATCAAATTTTCTGCTCAAAGTTTCTCTGCTGTCTGTATAAATAGATCACCTTCATAAATTTATGCTCCACTGCAATAAAAAAGCTGACAGCAAAACAGCACTTACAGAGGTGACATATTTAGAAGACTGAGAGCAAAATAGCATGACTTTAAACTTAACACATCCAGGAAAGAATATCATCTTTCCAAGACCAGAGTTTGGGTGAAGGAGAAAAGTTTGCAATCACATGCGAAACAGGGTTTCACCTATTCTCATTTCCCTACCAAACCATGATATAACAATTACTGCTCAGCATAATGTTTGTCTGTCCCCAAGCAGCATTCAAGACTACTAATATGCTATAGAAAAAATTCAAAGTACCCAAAATGCATCTAACCACTCCACTCAGTACTGAAATATCAGGAGTGGTGGTACCTAAGAAAAAAAATACCACTAGTGTTTCTTTTGAGGTATACTTAGTTTTTCCAGTAAGTATGCTAAGAAAGACACTATGACTCCATTCCCACAGACACCTAAGTGTGGCAGCTTTCATTTAAAAGATATATTTTTTCAGTACTGCATAGGTAGCTTTATTTTCACAGAAGAAACCCCCAAAAAAATCCATCACAACTCGCTTTTATTTATGTGTTGTGTCATGCAACCCTGCACAATAGCATTTGGTCATATCTGACCATACCATTAAACTCCAGATTTAGTGAAACATTTGCAGTGTATCTACCTGGACAGCTGAAGACAGGTACCTGTTCAGGTGTCTGGCAATGAGTCAGCACTGCCTCAGCCCCATCACATGCGCCCAGCAGTACGGACTGCCTTTCAGAAAATAATCCTCATTTAAGCTTCTAGATTACCAACATACAGTATGATATGAATCTAAAAAATAAATAAATTAAAAAAAAAATCTATGAATGACAGTAAAGACAAGTGAGTTTTATATTCCATCCCTTTTCTAGTTTTCACCTGCCTAAAACCTATAGACAACCTCCTTTATTCACTGAAGTCGAACAGAACTGCTTAAATTCATTCTTTCAAAGAACGAAGCAGTTGCCCTTTTTTTCTCTCACAAAATGTGGCCAGGAGACAGGGTACCCATCTTTGATATTAGATCTGTCCCCTACAAAGCAGAAACATCTTCCCTGGTTTTCTGGGAGTTCAAAAGCATTATCTCCTACTTCCCATGGGGGAAAATACATGTATTAAAAATACATTATAGACAAACACAAACTGGAAAACTATTCACCTTCCCTTTGCCGTTGTTCCATTAAGCACAAAACAATTCAAGAGCCACAAGAGCAGAAAAAGAGCATGCATTAGTGTATGACTCAGCAGTTAGGACACACAATACATCCTCCAGATCTTACATTTTTCAAATAGATCTGCATGTCACTTATTTAATCTTAACTTCAAGGCTTGCATAATTCTATCCAAAATTAACACATCCACTGCAGTGAGACCACCATGTACCAGCCATAAATTTTCATTAAGTTAGGAAAAAAACCCCAAAATGATCTGAACAAAAATATGATTATTATAATTATATTCAAATATTTTATGGTCTAAGTATACTAAAATTTCTGCACTTTTCAAAGGGATCTAACTCTGTACAGGGAATATGAATTTTCTTTCTATAAGACTCCAGATATTTCAACATTCCAAAAGTCACACACAATACATCTTTTTCTGAAGTGTTTGTTTCGAATCAAAGTACTGTTCCCAAGTACAGGTGAATCAGGCTTTTTCACAATCCTTTCAACAACAATGTCCAAAGGGTTGCTCTTCTTTCAACATGAAATCAAAACCATCTATCATTTTGTCTGCAACTCCAGCTTAGAGGTAGCTGAGTACTCTAAAAATTAAGCTAACAGATGTGTATTGGGATCTAAATGAACACTAACATCTTGAAAATTAACAAATCGTTAACTTGCAAAAATGGTACATATGCAAGCTGCAAGTAACAAAACAAAACAAAAACAAAAAAACCCCACAAAACAAACAAACAAAAAACCAAACAAAAAACCAAACAAACAAAAACCCCAAAACAAAACCAAAACAAAAACACAAACAAAACAAAAACAAACGAAAAACATATGAAGCACCTCAAGTTGCAAGTCAGCCTTCTGAGGAAGGTGGGAAATCAAGGTTAAAAACTTACAGTACCTTTTTGAAAGCACTGCAACATGAGCTCATGAATTCCTGAAAAAAGGAGATATAAAATAGGTAGAAAAGAATCCATCCTTGGAAGTCTATCTCAGCCTTCAAAAGGTTACCATCAAGCAGAGTCCTTAGCTCTCTCTAGCAAACATGCATCAAAACAAAAACTGACCAAAAACCAGAACCGTTCATCAATATCCAACATGTTTTATGTCTGTATCGTCCAGCTCTTACGGTTTTCTCTTCTGTCTGTTTTAAAACCATATCCTCATTTCTTTGCAAAGATTCTCTCCGTAATGATACAGGGAATTAAAAAAATTACTATTAGTAAAGAAGCTCATTATAAACAATAATGGACTAAAATGTCTACAATCAGCATATGGTTTGGGATTCAAAAAAACTCAAACTTGCTTCTTACCACATTCAGGCTCAAAAATCAGCTTTGGTAGCCAGCACTCCATGTGCAAGCACTGAGCTAGGGGTAAGCATACATATTTCTGAAAATACTCAGACACAGAAGATGACCCATTTAGATTGTTCCTATACACAAATGGCTTTGCTTTTCAATGTATTCTCAGGAACACTGAAAGACAGAATTAAGGGTCTGTTTTATGTGATAGGGCAAGAGCCTGAAAGTATTCAAAACAACAAGGGATTTTTCTTTACCAATAAGTTATTCTACACGGATCTCCTTATCAAGTATTACTTTAGGACAACACTAATCATTAAGTGGCTATTTCCTATGGGAACTCTCTAGGCAGAGTGGTGTGGTGAGTTGCTGTCAGAAGATCAGAGTTAAGAAAAACTTTAGGTCACAAAAGTATATACACTGATCAAGATGTCCCATCACTGGGCCACAGTGATCCACCACAAGAACGTCATTCCAAGTATTTACATGCTATGCTGTATTAAGCAAATCAACAGACATTCAAAGGAATGGTCCATGCGTTTCAAGAGAATAATCTTCTCACAACTGATCATATCTCTCATGAATACACAGTTAGCAAACTTCTGAGGAACCTCTAGTTTACCAGAAGGCAACCTTGCTTTAAGAATCTATCAAATACGATAGATTTTAAGAATCAATCCCATCTACCTCAATTGCAATGGCGAGTTTGGTATAAAATGCATCAGGTAAGAACTGAGGAGAAATAAGAGTTCCTTTTCCTGTAATATCACTACTATAATTTTCTTTTTATGAATACTGCCAGCACTTGTAAAGATTTGAGCCACGAAGCCCCACTCTGAACCTTCCTGCAGATCAGAGAGATGACCAAAGAACACGTTCCATTATCTAGCCTGGGGACGTAGATAGCACTGTTTCAAGTGGGTGGCTACATATGAAGCTTCCACAGCACTTGAATCTTCAAGACTACGGAATAATGTGAGCTCATTCTGCATATCACTGATATGCATAAGTGTTCTGCCATATAATGCCATTCTTCAGCTGCAATGCAGATTCCTGCAACACCAAACATGTGTTGTACGGTTTTGATGCTTTTTCACAAGAGTGAAGTCAGATCAAACTGCAATTACAGAAAGTTTCATTACCACCTCTACAGCAGCCTCGGCCACCTATCAATTCTCCTGAATTAATAGTGAAATAATTTCTCCTCATGCTGTAAAGATCATCTTAGAACATTTGCAGATGCCCAAAGCAAGATCAACCAGAGCAGGTTGCTCAGATTATTAAGCTGTAACAAATATCACTTGTCTTGTATTACCACCACAACTAACATTTGCCAGATTGGGTAGTTGAGGAGCAGAAAAGTGACTTTTTTTCCCCCCTCACAAATTATACAATTTTTATAAAGACTTTGCTCCTGAAGAGAGGCTCCCAAAGAAAGAGCACCTATAACAAATTCAGCATGTATTTTCAGTTGTGTTCTCAAGCCCACTAAGTTTCACAACTGCACACGGAATCACAGCTGGAAAAGTTTGACAATCACAGCCTTTTCCTTTAAAGTCAACAAAAGGCAGACCCAACTGAGAGTTAAAAGACCTCTATAAGCATTTCTGCACACACATTCAGTGGTTAGTGCCTGAACAAGATTTAACAAGTTAAGCATTTCCTTTTTTTACTGCAAAGCTGACTCTGCATGCCACTTTTACAAGAGCTGGTTGAATTACTTAAGTTCACACATATTATCAAATCATAAATTACTCGGGATTTTCCTAATTTTCTTTTTTAGTTACTTGAAGGCCTATGCCAAAATCACTACAGAAGGTGCTGGTTTTGTCTTATGATAATGACAAGCTTTTGCAAAAAACTGCTTATCTGGTACAGCTGATCTGTCAGACAATCTGTGTGAACCCACACCACCATCCTAAATGTGCCTGGAAGCTAAAAGATTCTCAAACCATGAACAGTGTCATGTTGTAGACATGTATCTGACAACTTTGATTTTGGCTACTCCATAGCCATTATGCCAAAAATGACAACTGGGTGCTGCTGAACAAGCCAATTCAATACAGTATTTTGCATAAACAAATAAATAAAATACTACCAGTAAAGTACCTTAGTGTCAATCGCTCTTCCAGTTTTCCATAACCTATATATAATCTAATATGCAGTGCAGATACTAGAGAAAAGGGTTAGTCTGAAAGATGACTCCATGACCATCATCCTCATAAGCTTGCTGAACTGGCCTAAGACAGCTTCCCTTCATACACCAATTTTCATTCATGATCTGTGTTTAAACTTGCCATCCCCATGCTACAAGCCATTTCCATATTCAATCTGTTGATATAAGAGTTTTTCTTGTTATCCCCCTGTTTTGGACTGTGTAATTTTGTGTAAAACAGTTTATTACATCAAACAGCCAGAGAGATACTCCAAAGCCCTGAAATTACAACATTATTTCAGCTATAGAAAACTGAGAATACCTCACTGCAATGAATATTAATTTGTTTGAGCAGTCATCTCTGATGAGAAAGAACAAAGTTCAAATTATTGGTTGGAAGCAAATAAAGCAAGGAGTTCAAGCTGGTTCTGTGTATTCAAGAGAATTAGTCTAACAGTGAGTGACAGACAAGCATATGGATACATACATATACAGAGAGAAATACAGGTGCATTTAGTGGACGCAGGGAAAGAGTCTGAATTGCCCTCTTCGCACAAAAAAATGTATGGCTTCAATAAATTGCCTTTCACTGATTGCAGTTTTTTTACTTTTGCTATCGGACAGCATAAATTCACATGTATTTTATCATTTCCCCTCCTCACTTTTTTGACCTGTCTTTCATTTTCTTGGGTAAATAATTCCAATCTTTTAATTCCCTTGAAAAAACTCTTCCATATCCATTGTATCAAAGTCTCTACAACACTGTGATTTATCTCTTTTAAACTGACAGTTAATAACACACTTTGAATAGCAGATAAGAACTAATGAATTTGTATACAATGGCACTTCCTTTTCTATGCTTTTTTCCCCTACATGTGATTGCAGCTATAAATTAGGTAATGAGACCATAGCAAACTGTGGGGGTTTTTTTGTTTAGTTGGGTTTTTTTGTTTGTTTTTTGTTTGGGGTTTTTTGGGTTTGTTTTGTTGTCGGGTTTTTGTTGTTGTTTTTGTTTGGGTTTTTGTTCTGAGTTTGGTTTCGTTATATTAATGCTATTAATTTAGGAACTCTTAAGACATATAAATGATATCTTATTTTGTGCTTCCAAAACACAGTGGTTTGCATATACCAAGAAGCAGTTTTACCTGTCGCCCTGCTGTCCTTTCACACAGCTTGTTTAGACCTTTCAGGTGACCTTTCCAGTGTTTCTGAATTTGATTAAACAGTTTTGAATCCTCAGTAAATAATTCTACTTCATAAATCAAATCCAACAGATGATGAATAGAAAATATTGAACAGCTCTCAATTTAAGACAAAACACTAAACCTCCTATAACTTAACATTTCTGTTATTTCCTCTCTGAGATTTTTGTGATCCATGAAATTATTTTACCTCTCACATCATGACTTCTTTTTTTAACAGCCTGGTTTGAGGAACCTTCAATTACACCTTTGAAAAGTATATGCAAATTAGAACTATATTAAAATTTAATCTGCTTGCTATTACTGCAATCAAAACCCCTAGTGAATTAGTGAGGCACCATTGTCATTGCAGAAGCCCTACTAACTACATCAGTAATACTAGTTAGTACTACTGAGACTACCATCACTCTTAGTGGTCATCACATACCTCTATCTGTGGGCAGTTGTGATTGAAAAAGACGAGAATTACAGGTGTTTTTTTTTTTTTCTTTAAGAGCACCCACTGATTTTTAGACTTGTTCCCTATGCAAAGTTGATGAGATGACTTGCAGAGTATATGTTGAAAGCTCTCCTTCGGTAACTTAAAGCATAGCAAGCAATTTTCTACCAAACTGGACTCAAGTACACTGAGGTTCTTCAAATTTGTGAAAACAAGAACCAAACAGAGAACAAACTCGTAGGAAATGAATACAGCTTACCACAGAGCAGGAATAAAGGGGAAGAGCCAGTACAAATGCCCTAGCTATAATAAAAAAGCTTCAACAGAATTTAATTACTTTCATTGTATTCCAAAAATAACACACCCGGCTTTAGATAGATTCTTGTTTTCTAGTAAGTTTCAAGTGCATTAGGACATTTATAATAATTTACTTCTGCATGGAGTCTGCTGTCAGAAGACTAAATTCATGTTGCAATCACAGCATCTAACTAAAAAGTCAACCATCAGCAAGGTAAAAACTCATTGAAAACTATCCATTATTTCTGGTCTTTGGTAAGTGCTTCATTAAATTATAACTACATTTGTTATTCAGTAGCTCTTTATGTGTATAAAATAATTTATTATGCCAACAGACTAGCATAAGTAAGCTATTTATCTAGCTTCCCACCTACCAAAAATATAGGCGACATAAACATATTTTCAGAGATGTATACACTCTGCATGGTACACTTTGCATGGTATCTTCTGTCCTTTAACTGATAAAAAAAAACATGTTTAGAGAATTAAGAAATCCCATATTAGAGCTATGAGAATTTATAAATATGATAATTAACTTTATATTCCTGGAAGTCTATAATTAGTTTTGGTACCTGACCAACACATCATTTGTTCAGCTTGTGTTATAAGATGCAGTTCACAGCACTGTATAAGCACTTGAGTAGTTTGAAGAGGCTGCACCGCTTCCACCCTCTAGGGAAGAATTGGCTCTGAAAAAAAAATTACTTCGTTTGCAAAGTCATGTGAAATTAGACTGAGTTGCTTCAGTCTTATCCCATATCTTTTTTTTCTCTTCCAAACCACACCTTGTAAACATGAAATATATAGCCTGTAATCTGTGTCAGACGACCTCAAGATCCCTCCCAAAAATCTTAGAGTCTGATTCACAGATGTACTGGAACACAGAACTCTTATTGCAATCTGGCGCCTTGGTATCTTTCAGAATCCGGGACATATTCCAAAAAAACATAAAAACTGGAAAAAAGGTATTATCACACTTGCAGCAGACAGAGGCTCCAAGGCGGCAGAAAAAGCAGAACAGGAATTATAGAAGGTGCTTCACTCTCCAAGCAGCTACAGTACATTAAGATGCATCAGACACACAAGCAGGTGGTTATAAAAGAGCCCAATCCAAATGCAGTAACAGTAACCTGATAAGACTTCCATCATGATACCTTTTCTCAGCAGCCAAAAGCATATGAACAAAGGAAAAAAAAAAACCACCTCATTTTTTTTCCAACAGACAATAGACCCTCATATTTTAGTTCAATCCTGTGTCTGATAAGTAGTATGCCTTTCCCCCCCTCCCTTTCCTCCAAACTGCAGACTTACAAGATCTCACTGGATGAGACGTGAGTGTATACACAAGTGGGCTGATAGCAATTTAAGGCTATTAAAAAACATACATATAGAAAAAAAAAAAAAGGGTACGTGGGATTGCATGCATCATTTTCTGCAGGGAAGAAAAACCAACAGAAAACACAGGGTGTGAGATAAAGCACATCCATCATGGAAAGCAACAACAACAACAGAAAAAAAAGAACCATGAAAGAGCAAGTAAGGGGAAAACAAAGTAGGATAAAATACGCTAAAAGCAGAGCAAAATAGATTTCATTACTAACTATAGGAAAGAAATAGACTGATGTGAAGGAAAATTTGTGAAATGCTGAGTTAAAACTTTATATATTTAACCCCAGATTGTTAAACAAATCAGTCTTATACAGGAAATGTTGGGGGCTGTTTGGTGGTTGTCCCTCCACTGGAAAACTGGCTGGCAAAATCCAACCAAATTTGACAGAGGACTAGAATTCTCAAAGATAACTGCTTACGAAAATGTTAAGTTCATGAAATGCTGTGAGTGCCCTGACCAAAGGAAAGGCTACAGAATGCATTAAGACCTTATTGCACATTAAATGATCGACAAAAGGATGAGACTATACTACAAAAATTCCATTAGAGCTTACCACCACCCCAGAGACTTAAACAAAAACAATAAAAAAACCCTCAATAAACACCCACACCCACAAGAAGTAGAAAAAAGAAGGGTGTGAGGCATGCTTTTACTGCTCAAGCAACTACTCTTGAAATACTTATTCCTCTTTCCTTTCACCAGGAGAACAGACATGGTAATACTTGGTATAGCATTTATCATTCAGAACAATAACAAACATGTGCCAAAAGGCCCTTTTTATATGCAAAAGTGCAGTACAAAGTGGGACATTTTCATCTTCCTTTGGAAGATGAAAGCAAGAGAAGCAAACTGACTGCAAGGAAAAACAGCAGTGAAAAAGCAGAATAGGAAGCAAAGCCAAACCACCTTCCACCCACTAATTCAGTCTGCCTTCATAACCAGCAGCATCCAACGCATAGCCGAGTCCATTTTCTGGAACCCAGTTAAAACAGAACACATTTACAGCATACAGTAATTATACATACATTCAGTCATCAATGAGCAGAGCTTTGTAAAAAATCTTTCCATTTCTTTCATACCAATCAAGTCCTTCTTGAAACCACAAATATGCAGTTAATAGTCAGTATGTGTTAACATATCTCACAAGTGACCAGCAACAATTTCTCAGCTTTTCTGACAAAACCAGATTTTAAATAACATGTATATTATCCATCTACATTTTCAAAGTGTAGTCAAGTTGGTTTTTCAAACCCAGACGTGACATCCACGTCTGATGAAAATTAATCCCTGCTACCATTTAAGCAATGAGAAACTTCAGATGGCATTCCACTGAATGCCTTGTCATGTGTTTGCTTATACACTAGCTTGATGGTACCAGAAACACAACTAATTCAAACCAGTAAGTGATTTTTGTAGGTTCTACAGTGAAAGCATCTAAAACCCCAGATGACTACATTTCACTGGTAAGTGATCTAGTGTATGGACACAACATAGCTTGAACATACTCAAGAAAACTACTAAAGCTTTGTGAATTAAACATTCGAAATTCAAGGATAACAAAGCAGAATTAGTGTAAAAGATTTTCAAGACAGTTCTCCAGATAGAGTATCGCAGACTGGTTGCGCAAACAGATCTTGAAATTTTTCACTTTTCTGAAAGCACACCTTGCAACTTTAGACAACACCCAGGATCTGCATGCCAAGAGAAAAAGGAATGCAGTCATATGGGATCAGTTAACAATTATTGCCAATAAACAAATTGACTGCAGTGGAATAATCACTTTTGATACTAATAAGCAGTGATTCATGTGAAGCGTCATATAGCTTTCCTTACTTATCGATTCATCATCCACAGATTAAAGATAAAAAAGTCAACTCATTACCATATGAAATGCTAGTTAAACATAGTACATTTCAGCTGTTGGAAATGCAAACAAAAGGTCTCAGCATTAAAAATGTGGCACTTCACCTAAAATCCTGATTCTAGCATACAAAGAAGAAGTATCTCTGTGTTTAACAGATCTAAACGCAACACCTTGCTCCACTCGACACTATGAACATTTTCTATATGCTCTCTACGTCTGTTTTATCCTTTGTTAAAAAATAAATAAATAACTAAAAACAATCCAAATGATATCTTCTCAAGTTCAGGAAACAAACGTCTCAAACCGTGACTGCTGAGAAGGGTGGAAAAAAAATCAAACTGGAGCACTTAATCAGATTAAATGCCACTGTGTCACAATTAGATGTCACTGTGTGCTCACTTTAATTCTGAAAGCACATGCAGCTCCGAGGGAAGTCACGGCAATGTACCGCTCCAGGTGCAAGCGCGTCCAACGCGCACACCTGGCGATACCTGGCCCCTTGGCCAGCGCTCCGCACTTTCCCATTCATCCTGCCCGCGGGCGCCCGGGAAGGCGCTGCGGAGCGGGCCGGGAGAAGTTGGAACCTTACGTGCTTCTCCTCGCTCCCGGCCATCCCCCGCGATCTCCGAGCGCGCCTAACAATGGTAGCAGTGTTCCGGCGGGCAGCTCTGCCCTGGCATCGCAGCGGATCGAACCCCCGCTGCGCTGCGACCGCCGAGCCCTCCCGCCCCTGCACCGCTCAGCGCCGGTGCCCGCGGCGGGGTCGGGTCCGCCCGCCCACCCGGGGAGAGACGAGGAGGGGGCGCCTCTCCCCGCACCTGGCGGCGGTGACGTCACCCGGCGGCCCCCTGCGACCCCCGGGGCCCCGCACCGGCGCCACCGGCACACGGGGCGGCCGGGACACGGACACGGGCAGCGAAAGCGCCGCGCTCCGACACAAGTGCGGCCCCCTCCGCCGCCTCGCAACACGCCCCCCTCCTGCTCCTGTTCCCGCCCGCGGGGGCGGCGGGGAGACGAAGGAAAGGGGCTCCGAGACGCCCTTCCCCTTCTTCCCTCCCTCCCTGCATCCCTCCCGGCAGCCGCCACCGCCCCCCACGCGGGCGCGGACAAAGGGGAGGGGGCCAACACCTGGCGAGCACCGGTCCCTTTGTGGGGCAGGCGCGTCCCGCAGCCCCGGCGGGGATGGGGAGCGGGGGCCGGTCCCTCCCCGACGGCAGGAGGGGCGCGGGGGCACTTACTCGCCTGCCCTCACCTCGCACCTTCACGCCGCTCAGCCTCAGCCCCTCCCTCCGCGGCCGCCGGGGCGCTGGAAGTTCACGCGGCGCCGGCCATTCCCTGCCGGCGGCTCCGTGTGCCGGGGGGCGGCGGCGAGTCACAATAGGTACCGGGCAGCGCGGCGTGTGTCTCGGTGTGTGTGTGTGTCTGTGTGTGTGTGCGCGGGGGGCGGGGCCTCTCCCGGCGCGCCGAGCTGGGCGGGATGAAGCGGGGCGGAGCGGCGCGGGGGGTGAGCGCTGTTTACCCGGTGGCCGCCCCCCTCGAAACACCGATGCTCGGGCTGGTCCACGTGCCATCACCCCCCCCACCCCGCGGGCGGGCAGGTGGTACAGTCCGGCCCGGCGGGCTCCCTCGCCCCCGGCTCGGGAGGAGGGGCGGGGCCTCGCCGCAGTGACGTCACCGAAGCCGGGTGCCGGCGGCCAATCGGCGCCGGGGGGCGGGGATGCGGGGCTGAGCGCGGAGCAGTGATGGTGGGAGCCCGGGGGGCCGGGGTGGTGGGAGCTCGCAGGGTTGGGCTGTCTGTCCTGCTGCTTTCCGTCGAAGAGGCGGCGGAAGCCCTTTGTGTGCAGGCGGCCGGGAGCGCGCCCCGGGCTGTTGAATGTTTTCCTCCGCCGTCACGGAAAGCGCAGGCGAGCGCCGGGGGGGGGACCCCTCCGTACCATGAGCCGCGCCGCGTTGCATGCCGGAGCTTGTAGTTCCGCCCGAGAGTCCTGAAAGGTTATGCACCATCAGCATCCAAGGGGGTTGTCCCCCTCTCAAACGCTCTTATATCCCATGACGAACTATAAGTTATCCTTTAGAGTGTGCTTTTCGTTTTAACGACCCACGCTTTTGGGCGCAGCCCCAGCCCGCTGGTTCTGCGGGGGAAGGGACGCGGCGAGCCCCGCGGAGCTGCCAGGACCTGCCTGTCCCGTCGTTCCCCGCGCCAAGATGTCGGCGGCGATCGCCGCGCTCGCCTCCTACGGCGGCTCCGACTCGGAGCCCGACTCGGAGCCCGAGGCCGAGGCCGGCTCCCAGCGCTCCGCCGCCGTGCTCGCCAGCCGCGACGCCGTGCTGCACCTCCGGGCGCCGCCCGCCGCGCCCCCGGCCCTGCCCGTGGATGCGGCCCCGGAAGTAGCCGTGAAGGTAGGCGACCCTCCGGGGCCCGCGGCGCCCGCCCTTCTGGCGCTGTGTCCGCACCGCCGACCTCAGGGCGCTCCCGGGGACAGCCCCAGGGCAGCCCCGCGCAGGGGAAGCGGGGCGGAAAGGGTGCGGGGCTGGTGGGGCTGCGGTGCCGCCGCCTGGCCTTGCCCTGCCCTGCCCCGCGGTGCGGGGGCCGGAGCTGTGGAGTGAGGGCGCGCGTCGGGGTAGGTCACAGCTGTGGGGTTAAACTTATTAAAGCGTGTTGTGTCCGTCTCAGGGCGTGCTTCGACTGTAGTTCCTTAGGTACTCTTTGTCTGCTGTTATCTGAGTTTAAGCTGTTCCCAGCGTGGTTTTCCCGTCTGGTGGGGTGAAGTCGGCACTTGACAGGCCGAGTGCCACTGAATCCTGTTCTGAAGGGCAGCCTGAAATCTGATCGGTGATTCTCCTTCTCATTTCACTATTGCTTGGCAAACTTTTATTTTTCCAAGTTCATTATCACAGTGACTCACTTTTGTGATTCTGGAAAGAGGGGAAGGGTGCTGGTTTGGCTTTGGGACTTCAGTACCGCAACTAATCTCTAATCAAAAGCAGGCATCTTGCTATGATAATTGTCACTGTCCCAGTTGTTCTGAAAAGTTTTTCTTGTTGGTTTTCATGACTTTGTGACCAAGAGGTGGATGGAATCTTTCACTCTATTGTCACTAGTTAATTCTTATGCCTCTGCAGCTGATCAGATTTGCATGTGCATGTTGTATTGTATATAGTGACTGTATCTTGTTATCCCTTAGATTCTTAGAAATCTAACTTCTTGAATTGCGGCATCTGGCAGGCTGTCTTGTACAGTCTTAAAAAAAAATGCCTATTAATAGCCGTCATATCTCCTGAATGTGAAGGATTATAAATGACAAGGAGCATTGGCTGTATTTTTCACCACTCTTAGGGCTGCAGCAATGGATTTTCCCTTTGCCAAGCCAGCACAAAGATATATGTAGTTGCTCAGTGGCTGGTATCGGGAAACTGATCTGAATTAAAAAAAAAAAAAAAAGCCCAAAACCAAGTCTTTTGTCCTTGGGTCCCTTCCTTGATCTTGTTCACACAAATGCTGTGCCAGCACAGTTGAATCGCCAGTGCAGAAACAAGCAGCTGGAAGAAAGAGTTAAGTATCAGCAGCCTGTTCAGTTCAGTTCAAAGGTGTTTGCCAGGCTGTGCCCTGGAGGGGGTATCTACAAGCACATCTAGGGTTGCCTGTGCCTCAGTCATAATGCTAACTAAGATAAAAAGGGAGTGAGGTTTCTGAGTATCAAAATGTTTGATTAAAATGTTGTCTATAATTTTTATTTGAGATCACAGATGAGGTTCATACAACTGAACAGAACTTCAAGCCGAGGCTTTCAGAACACAGCATGCTACAACTTCTTTTAACACCACAACATTCTTTGTAGAGCAACAGATGATTTCTTTGTATAGTGATATTAGACTTTCTTTTTGAGTTCAAGAAGTAAGGGTAGGTCTCATAGACAACATGTTCTCAACACCTTCCAGATCTACAAGTGATAACATACCACCAGTCAATGGAAGCTTGCCAGTCACCTCCTCAGGAAGTTACCCTGATTCTTTAGAATTAGAAAGCCTTTACTGTACAAATGTATGATGTTTGAGTGTAGTTCACAAGTGTTCTCTAAGTACAGTCACAGAAAAGCAGCTGGCTGAACAAGTAGGAAAGCAAAGTTCAGTTCATTAGTATCACTAAGCTTGTGCAAATATTTTGACGTGCATAAGAATCAAGTACTGTTAAGTACATGTATTATATAAAAGACCAGGAGTGGATACCTGAAGATGGTGGTAAGAAGGGAGACTAGAAAGGTTAGTCATACAATAAATAAAAGTGACAGCTGCACACAGGTGCATTTTTGGCAGTTGAGAATGCAAATGTTAGGTGGTTGTTATTCTGCATCCTAATTCTAATTGTGGTACCTATTTCTGATTCAGAATCTTGGCCTATTAACAGGCATAGACATTAGACTTATATGTACTTTAAAGAGGAATAGGTCCTCTATTTTTTAGCAAGGCATAGGAGTTAGCACATTCAGCTAACAGCATCTGGGTTACTTAAGTGTGCTTATCAAATACAGCCCTAAGATGTAACTTGAAGATCTATTTCATTTTTCTATAAGAAATCTGAGACTTTGCCTCAAAGTACATCACAGTTCCATAAAATCATATTTCTGTGAAAATAATTCTTCTATAATTGGAAACTGTACTAATGATTTGTAACTATCTTTTAAAAGTGCAAGGGGATGGCTTTTGTTAAATCCCTGCCTTAGTCTGCCTCTTAAAATAGGCCTATTGTTGATGTTAAATTAGTCACAAGATATAACATTGAGTTATAATTATTGGTTACTCCAATCCAGTAATGCTGCTTCTTTCTTTATAAGTTGAAAAGCCAACTAGATGAAGGTTGCATGTTTCTCCTATTGTTTTTAGGACCACTAAATTGCTGAAAATGTTACAGCACCTGGGGGAAGGCAACAGAGGATGTAGGTGTATGCTTTTGATCTCTTCAAGGAGAAAAGGATACATTGTACAGAGAGGGGCCAGAAGGGTTCTGCTTGTGTATGAGGAATTATTGAGGAGGCCAAAACTGAAAAAGAGATAACTGAGGTGAAGAATATTGACAGGAACCTACAAAGTCATTAAATGGCATGGAGAGGAGATTGAATACTTGCTGTCTTGTCCTGTGCAGCAACTGTGAGCTAACTAGTAGAAGCTAGTTTCAAAACAAGAAAAGAATGCAGCTCTCCATGCAACACGTAGCAGGGCTTAGGCCCATGCCAGGAAAGACTGTGTGTGCAAGAAGTTTGCGCTGTTGTAAGGAGAGTCAGGCTGAGTCCTTGGAAGAGATCCGTTGAAGGAAGAGATGTCAATAAATACTCAAATTTCTTCAAGGTCCCCAAGTCTCTGACCTGAAAATATTTGGCTGTCGGGAAAGTGCAGAAGTACTATCATATCCACTTGCCGTGCTCTTGCTCTTCCCTAGATACAGTGTCTCCTTCACTGGTCTGAAGGAGAGGACACTTTAACTTGCTTTGAAATCAAGTAGACTGACCCAGCCCAGTACAGGAACTGGAGGGCCTGTGTTGTCTTTAATGTGAGATGGAGTTGGAAGTGTCAGTTCCCTGTTGAATCTCGTTGACCTTTGGCCAGTTTTACTTCAGGGAAAGAAATCCACTTCTGCCACATTTTTTTTTTTTATTTTTTAATTTTTTTTTAAAAACCTAATAATCCCTTCCTAGCTCCAGAGATAAGATACAAGTTAGCATGTGACTGTCCTGTTAAACAGTGATTGAACATAAGTGGCTTGGGAAGTGCTACTTGTTAGGAATGTTTTGTGGTCTTTTAGCATGGTAGATTTTTCATCTTTCTTTAACACAAAAATATCCTGTGGAGAAGAGATGTTTAGAACTTGTCCTCCAGCAAAATGCTGGGAATCTAGCCTACTTCAACAAAATGGTTTAGCATATGCTTCTCTTGCTGGTTTACTTTTATTCTATTGAAGTTAATGGAGTGGTCATTTACTGTTAAGTGTGTCAATTGGTAGAAAGAATAAAAGCTGAGAACTGCCATTTCTTAATGCTAGAGTTTCATTGCAAATGTTATTTATCTGTTGGTAATAAATTTGAAAATCTTTAGAATGAAATAATACGTATTTGACAGCTCAAGGCGTTTATGCAGGCATTGGTAAGTGACCAACTGCTTAAGGTTTTGTGGTTCATGGAATGTGGTCTTAATTTACCACATTTTAATTTAATCAATAATTAAAACTAAATAAATATTATGCAAAACAGCCTGCCCTTTTTAACAATTTGATTAATTAGCAATTAATTTACCTGGGGAGAATGGAACATTGTGTGTTTATTATCTGAATTGTTCAGAAAAAAATGGAAAAAAAACCCGGAGATATAGACATCAAAACTCTGCTTGAATGAGGTGAAATCGGAAAGCATAAGCAACGTTACATTTTTTCAAAGGAACAGAATTACCATCCAGTGTTGCAGTACATGCTACAACTTCATTTTTTTAATTTAAGGCCTTGTTTTGTTGTCTGTTACAGGGATTTTTGCCTCTTTAATTAAAAAAAAATGTTTTTGTCTTGCATACATAAAAAGAAACTTCTAGCAAGCTTTTTTCACATTTTTAAATTATTGAACTAGTTTGTGTTTTATAAATCAAGTATTTAGCACAGAAAGTAACGGTATTTGTTTTTGACATTCAGGTAGAGGTTGTCTGAAGAAAAACAGGACTGTGGCATGTTTAAGAAACCTTTTAAGAAGGAAAGTTAGTCTGATTTACTGTATTTGTAGTCTGAAATCCCTTCTGTTTCCCGTGCCCTTTCTTATGCTGTTAAGTGGCCAAAGGGCCTTTATGGCTGGGGTAAAGGAGCATGCCTTCGAAGGAGCTAGACATGATCTCTGGGGAGTTATAATGAAGTACCTGCTTCTCTACACTTAGCATCAAAAGCTTCTTTCTGTCTCAAGATAGATTGCCTAGGTAATGCTAATACTCCAAAGTACAGCCCTGATGCCATTCCCCTATAGCAGTGTGATGGTGTGTTGTAGAACAAAAGAGGCAAAGGGAGAGCATTTCAGTAAAAAAAGAATTTTTTTACTTCATCAGATTGTATGTGAACTGCAAATCAGTCCAATACTGCAAGTAGATGTTGCATCTATTAAAGAAAACCAAAACTACACAACCAACTCACTAAGTAAGGTTGGTGATATGACATCATCTGCCTCTTTTTGTCTCTTCTCAGGAGTGATACTTGCATCTGTCTGGAAGGATGCTCAGCTAACCACATTTCAGTGGCTCTATGGACTGAACATTTCTGTCAAATTGTATAATCTGAATCTTTTCTGGGCTGAATTAGGTTCAGTTTAGACCTTTGATCATTCTTGATTTTTTTCCTTAGGAACCTTTTCAGTAGCACTTGTCATGTGTGACATGTAGTGCCCAGTGTGGCTACTGTATTTCAGTTGGGTGCTTGTTACCACTGTAAGAAAAGCAGAGAGGTGACACATAGAGCTGAAGTTTGTAGATCGATTGTATTGTGTCTTTAAAGGTAGCCATACTTAGTAAAACATAAAATCCTAACACCTTCATTCTTCTCTTGCAGGTTATGTGCAGGGTACCACCTTTAATGATATTGCAGCATGACATTAAGCCCATATTTACATAATTTCTGAGTGGTAGCAAACACAAGCTACTTCTCTGCCAGTCCTACAGCTGAACTTTTATCTTTCTCTTGAGGAACACTGTATCTGTTTAAGTTGACAGCTCCTTGACCCCCCTTTTTATGATTCCCGTGCCCTTGAGGGTGGGAAGTGATCTAGGCTATTACATAGCTCATAGCTGAATTCACAGGTGCCCTACTCTTTCAGCTTAACTACTGATCATCTTCCATCCCGAAGAGCCACTTTGTGTCACACTTGCTACATAAGCTACATGATGAATTGCTCACCTTAGGCTTTTAGATAAATCAAGATACTCATGTGACCAAAGGAAAAGCTACATCACAGCAGAGACAAGATCCCTTAGATACCTTATCTCAGTCACAGCTCTGCTAGACTGCTGCTCCTATGATCTCTTTCCTGTGAGCAATGCAAATGCATCTAGAATGTATGCAGTTAGGGCTATTGTCAGCTTAAAGGGCAGTCATAAGACCTGTATTTAGTTTTTCAGCTTTCTGGGTCTTAGAAAGATGATTTCTGCTGGAATGGTCTTGTGGCAATGGATCAAGTTGTACCCAGAGATCTTCACCATGTGCAGAGGTTGCTGATGAGTTCTCTCAAACAAAAACCAAAAAACAAACAAACCCACAGCCAAAACTCACCAATGCAAGTAGCTTGGCAATTTGTGAACTTGACGGGCTAGGTTAATATTTTTTTAATGTTTCTTCTACCTACCAGTGTCATAATATTGTATAAAATGGCATTTATCGGATGTTGACCAAATAATATTTTGTCTGCTGCAATCTGTACTGTAACCATAGACTGGCATTTCAGAATATGTTGTGTCAATACCTTATATTCCTATGAAGGTTTCAATTCTTTAAAATAACTGAGAAGGTAAAGTGGGAAGTTTGAGCACTTTGAAATTATCATATAGTTTAAGGCAAAGTGGCATAGTGAAAAGATAACCATTATGTGCCTCAGCAGCATATTAGCGGATCATCATGTGATGCCCCAAAACATGAAAACATGAGTAAGACCAGAGGTCTTGAGGAGTGTAGCTCTGATAAATATAACATGTGCTTCAATTTCAAGGCTCAGTGGTTTTCACACAGAAAGACTATGCCTGTGGTGGTCTAAAGTGAACATATTGTGTGGCTTCCAAGTGACTCAGCACTGTTCCACCAGCAGCAAAGTAGAACCAGAATTGCTATAATCCTCCAGCAGAGGATCAGCTTTCATGGCACAATCTGTTTCTTTTTTCAATTAGCAAGTGGCATATAATAGAACTTAACAGGAAGAAAAGAGGAGGAAAAATAGCAGAACTGAAAAATTCTTGGCATTTTGGCAAAACTGGATTTTTTCCACTTTTTCAGATTAAAGAGCAGGAAAAAAATGTGCATCTTAATTTCAAGTAAACTGATCACTGCTTAAAAGTCACTAACCAATGATTAGATGCACTTTGCCCTATTATCAATTATATTCATTTTCTCAAATTATGAGTTTGGTGGACAGGATGTATGTCTAGCTGGCAGAGTAAGCTGTATGATGTGACTTGGAAAAGTTGTCTACAGAAAATGTGCTAGGGAGATGGAGCTGTGAAAGGACATGTAAGTGTGTAGGCACTACAGGTTAGGAAATGTTTTTGATACTCTCCTGTTCTAGCTGGAGATGTATCTTTTTTTGTTGCCAAATGGCTGGCTCAGGCCTGCTGTGCTGTTTCCAGGCAAGTTCATACTGTATGGAAGTCAGGGGTGTTGAATGTACCAGTAGCCATTGTCATCCAAGCCCAGTGAATTGAAAAGGTCACGTGATGAGAAAAATGAGGTCAGGCTGAGAACTGGCAGCATTAAGGGTTCATGCAAGATCAGTACAATGAGTGGACCTGCCTGGTAAAATAACTGATAGATGGTGAGAGCAGAGCTTTCTTGTAGGACTTAACGATTCTACTAAGCCAGTGGCCTTAGTAGAAAAACAATTGATGGGATTGCTGATGTCATGATTCTTTTTTTTTTTTTTTAAATGCCTTTATTTTTTTAACATCCTTTTTTTGTTGTTGTTGTTGTTGCTTGAGCAGTTTTAATCAAATATATTCAGATAGCAAACCAAATATGTTTAGGTACTGATTTTCTTTTCTGTGTTCTAGAAAACCAGGCTTTAAAAATCTTTAAAGCCTTGCATGCATGAGGAAATTTATAATTGACCTGCTGTTGAACTGGTGAGAAAAAAATGTTCTAGGCACAGCATGTCAGAGAGTAGCTAACAATATTAAACAAGTGAAGAATGTGCCATTTTTCTCTTTCAAGATACTATAATACAAAGCAAGATTGAGTTTGTTTGAGGTAATTTTCTGTTAATGAAGTGACTGCTAAAGTTTGATCCTCTGTTGTGCCACTTCCTTCTATGAGCCACAAATGCTTTTGAATCCTGCTATAGGTAAGCACTGATTAATTACTCATGCTAAGATAGTTTTTTATAATATAAATTAATTAATATAATTTTATTTATATAATATAATTTAATATAATATATAATTATATAAATTATATAATTATGAATATATATTATATAATATAATTTATTAATTAATATAATAAATAATATAATTTATAATATAATTGCTAAGGATGTTATCAATATACCTGTGAGTCCTTCTGCTATTATTCTACAGGATCTTCCCGCATCTACAGGATACAGGAAGAAATGCCATTAATAATTCTGAAAAATAGCATTTTCCTTCATTAACCGAGTTCTTGATAAGGGGTAGATACTGTCAGTTTAGAAACAATGTAAATGAGCCTTCATATAGCTCTGTGAAATCAGGTCTTTTTGAGCACTACTACCTTATCAGCATTTTTTTCCCCTTCTTCTC
>VXAU01005682.1:458861-468955 GCA_013399695.1 Formicarius rufipectus
TCTACCTTCTATTTCAGCTGCCCTGAGTTTTTCCCTTTGATTTGCTTGAAGTTATTCTTTTGGTTAGTCCCTCTTTCTTGTCGCTTCGTCTGTCAAGTTAGATTTTTGTCACAATGGACTTGGAAGTGTGCTTAAGTACTAATGTTGAATTACATTTATATCTTTTGGTAAAAACGTGGAAGCAAGGGATTGTTGGATTCTCTGAAAATCATTGTTATGCTTGATGTGCTAATGTGTAGTTTTTTTCTGCAACTGCCTTTCAGAACAGTTATTTGTGACTTCTGCCTTCTACCTTTTGTAGAACTCTCTCTCTCACACCTTTATATTAAATTGGTGGCAATTTTAATTGGTTCTTCTTTACAAGTCTGGTTTTCAACCATCCTCAAAAAAAAAAAAAAAGCTTTCCTCTCATCTTGCTGTTCTTTTTAAAATGTGCATATGAAGTCTTTAAAAAAATTAACAATTCACATGCAAAATTCTGCATGTGCCTCAGATGAATTTCTTACGGATGGACTGACACTAGTTTTGTCATCAATATGTTCTAAAAATAGAAACTTTGGCTGTGGTACTCTTTTCCTTTCATAATGCTGAAAGTGTCAACTTGAACCACAGCCCTGATTTGGACTGAAAGAAGGTTAATGTCATGTATTTACAAGTGTACACATAAAAAATTATTAATATGTCTGTTTTATTTCAGGAAGATGTGGAAACAGGGGTCCACCTTGATCCTGCGATCAAAGAAGTTCAATACAATCCCACTTATGAAACTATGTTTGCACCTGAGGTAAGAAACAGTATCAGTCTTTAGAAAAGAAATGCCTTTGGCTTAAAGGACAGAGGTTCAATAACTTTCATGCAAATTTCCTGTAAGACAACTTCTTTGGATACTTCCTGCATTTTGGGATCTAGTTTGGGTATTGGGATCTAGTTGTGTTGGTATTTTTAATGCTTGAATTTTAATATTCTGTGTAAAGTTCTTCTAAGGAGATGCCTAAAGTGTTTATCGGAATTATAGCTATGAAAATTAAAAATTAAGCTGGGAAAATAGCATTATAAAGATGTTGAGAAAAACATGAACTGCATTAAAGTGGTCTTTTACTATTTTCAGATTTTTTTGGTATTTACTCATCATGTTCCTTAGATCAAAATGACCAGTTGTAAGTCTTGCAGATAAAAGGCTTTTAAGATGAGAATTTAAAATTAAAATCAAGGTACTTTCTGTTTAATTATTCACATCAGTATTAAGAATTTTAGTAGCTTGAGCTGTGCTAAATATATATGGTGAAAAATCCTTTTAGGCTGAATTTAGACTGCCAAGTGCCATATGAACCACTTTCCATTTTATTATAACTGACAGGCTATCTGAAAGATAAAAACAGCTATTCAAACATTTAACGTTTTTAGTATTTAACTTCTTTGTACAATTTGTCTTCTCTTAGACTGGGAGTTAGCATTCTGGGTAGACAAAGACTGCAGCAGTCTCAAATTTCTCCATTATTTATGCTTTGTGTTTAGAAAACATTTTGTAGAACCACATAAACTGGTCTTTTCATTATGAGCTTGTGTTTTGCAACATACCAAAGCCATGAATGTATGTGAGCAAAAGTACTGATATAAACTTAGATTTACATGCAGCAGCACTGTAGTTTTAGTGAGGGAAACCTATTGTGGGAGTGTCAGGTGTTTACAAGTATGGCTGACAAGCATAGGTGTTACAATTACAGTTAGTTTGATATTAATCTCAGTGTACTGCATTTATTTGTAGCCACTCTTCTCTTTCCCTAGCCATGATAACCAGGAAGACTGACATTTGTCATCTTGCAAGAAAAAAAGAAAAGCAGGATTTCATTGGGCTTTTTTCCTGGAGTAATACAGCAAGTCCCCAAGTGCACAAAAGTATTGTTGGCAGTGTAATTTCTGAATTAAATCTGAGTTTAGTAGGACCTGATACACCTTTTTTGATGTCCTCCCATTACAAGAGACAAGACACTGCAGTTTTGTCTTCTGAATGCTTGTATTGATCACATAGAGAATGACAGTATGTGTTGATACTGTCAAGTAGTTCATGTTTATTCTCTGTACCTCTAATATGGGCTAGAAAGTTCAATCATGAAACAAGCTGTTCAAAGCAACTGTGTAAGATAACAGACTAAGAAGCTTATTCAGTAAGCATAATATAAATTTGCAGTGATTTTGTTTTATAATTTTTGAAAGATGAGTTGGGTTTTTTCTGTTTTTTTCTGAAAAAGTACATACACAAAAATAAGAAATTACTAATTCTGCTATACTTGGTTTTAACACTCTTTATGTAGTTTGGACCAGAAAACCCATTTAGGACTCAACAAATGGCTGCACCTAGAAATATGCTTTCTGGATATGCAGAACCAGCTCACATCAATGATTTCATGTTTGAGCAACAAAGAAGAACATTTGCAACCTATGGTAAGTCCTTAACAGTGGAATTTACTTCCACCTTTATTATGCCCAGGTTGGACCAATTATGTGGTTCTCAGTAGAACAGTTAATAGGATTGCAACTTCTGTGAATTGCATTTTATCAGACCTACTAAAATGGGAAAAGGTCTTTGAATGACAATCCATATGCCTGAAGATCATAGTAT
Source organism: Formicarius rufipectus (assembly GCA_013399695.1). Taxonomy (NCBI): domain Eukaryota; kingdom Metazoa; phylum Chordata; class Aves; order Passeriformes; family Formicariidae; genus Formicarius; species Formicarius rufipectus. Next base: position 461,482 of record VXAU01005682.1, read on the forward strand.
TTATTTGGAAAAGCTAGTTTTTTAAATTCTCTTTAAAAATGCAATCCATTGTATGATCTCCTAGCAAACTGCTCTTAATTAATCCTTTCATTAGTTTCATGGCGTAAAAAACACAAATGAAAATTTCACATGTTTAACGTGAATAGCTGTAGATCTGTTACACAAATAGATTCTTTCATGTGATTCTAACCAATGTTTCATGTGATTCTCTTTCAAAACCAAAAAGAAACCTTACTGAATTGTCAGGTTCTTCATAGTGGTTGTAGATACTAGCTGAATGAATAGGACTTGCAGAAAATCGGAATACATTACTAAAATGGTCCTGGCAAACACAGACTCAAAGAACTCGGTGGTGGTGGTCACTGTAGTAGCTGCTTTCTTATCTTGAATAATATTTTCACTTGCAAATGCTTGCATTTGAAAAATAAAACATTTGAATCCTGGAGAAGCTTGAGATTCAAAGATACTTTTTATGAATTGTAAGAAAAATAGATTTTTTTTTTTTAATAGGAAAAATGTGAAAGAACTATAGATTCTAAGCATTCTTTTGGACACATTTGAAAGAACAAAACTGCCATGTGTTTTTATATAACAATGGTTAATTTTTTTTCTCTGTTTCATTATAAGCTTTCATTTCTATTTTCAACTTGATTGCAAGTGCTTGCTCAGTTGAAGTATGACTTCATATTCTTCAAGTTCAGGTTATTAAGCAAGTTCTGATACTTCCTATGTAAACTTAAAATGTCACAACAACTTTTTGCACAACAGGTTTGCATCTTTATTCTCATTTACATTCAAAATACTACTCATTACAAACTTGCTTGCCTCAAAAATCACCTCCCTAAACATATGTGCGTTTAAATTCATTAGGCTGGGTATTACAGTGAAAAAAATTTGCCTAAAATAACATCCTCAGTTTTTCCTTGTATTTGACTTTTATTAGAGGTTTTCTTGTAAAAGTTAAGAAGGGAAATATATTTATAACAGTGTTTCTTATATATTTTTAGCTCATAGGTACTTTTCACTGTGTTGTTATGATCTGGAATATAAGCAAAATGCCAATATTAAGAAATTAATATCTAGTTCCATAGCATAATTTTAACTTACTTGGCTATGTTTTTGTTGTTAGAACTTGACAGACAGTGCAGATAGGAGTCTCTTCAGGATCCAAATAGACAGATTAGATTTTGTTCTGTGAAATTAAATGTAGCATTGTGTGGGTTGTGCATTTTTGTATGTGTAAAAGAGATACTGGAAAAAATGAGTTTGTAGGCATTTAGTGTTTGGTTTGATTTTTTTTTTTTGTTTGAGAAGTTTAGTTGGAGGGGGGGAGATAGAATTAGTAAGTCATTCAAAACTCTTGCTATTGGTTTTTTATCATCACTGCATAGCAACTGCCTTGCTGTATTACATGCAGGTATAAAAATGTATTTTTAAGACTTGTAACATTGGCAACTATCATATTCAGCTTTCTAGAAATGTTCAATAGATAATGATCTGGGTACAGTGAAAATGGAACTATGAAAAGGCTGAGACACAGGCAAGTGCAAGCATTGAGAAGCTGAAGTTCAAACTAAGAGATGCAGTAAATGAGCATGATATTCTGGCTCAGTAGAAGATGTATTCAAAACAGCATTCGTTTAAGTTGTTAAAAAGTTATCTATTAGAAAAGTCAATATTCCCTTTTTCTATCTGGAAGGATATAATAAGTAGCTTCTTAGAAAACACCAAGTGTAAAAACCAAGTAAAATTGATAGGCATAAATCTAAACTGTACATCTTTTTAATGTCTAAGACATAACATACTGGAAGAACAGAGAACAAACCTCTATTTTAAATGCTGCAGATCCTGAGACCTCTGGTCTCTGTTACTCTGCTTAGCACCATTACACTAAGGCAGGAATTCTCAAAGAAGTCTTCAATAGCTGGCATGTAGATAAGCAGTGACTGTAAATGAAGGACAAGAGTGGTAAATGAGATCATGTATCCAAAACAGCTCAACTGCCTCCATTTCTTTCACTAAGAAAAAAAAAAAAGGCAGCTTTGTATTATATGTCATCCTGAAAGTTAATATATATTCAGTGAGAAACCTGTATATTAATCACACATTAAAAAAAAACCAACAAAAAACCACAAAACAAAACAAAAAAAAAAAAAAAACCCCAAACAAACAAACCAACCACCACACAAGTATGTTTTGGCCAATAGTCTTTTGTATTTACTTCTCTTGCAGTAAATATTTACTATTGAAAGTATGTTTTCCTTGTGATGCTCTGGTAGCTGCGAACATCCATACTACCATTGACTGGGGATCCTTCCAGCCCTTTATTCTATTAGACCAGTGGGCAACAATGGGTACCTACTGAGGAGCAGAAGAAGGAAACAGTGACCTATCCAAATATTTTTTCAATACGCAGTCTCTCCACCAAGGACAATGCTTATGTATTTGTTAATTTGAAGTGAGTTTGTTTGGTTTATTTGTTTTTTTCTTTTTGACACACTTATTAAACTGCCTCTTGAGCCCGTATAATTTTCCTATGTGTATAGTAATCTCTTGCAGGCAGCTCTGCAGCTTACCAGTACCTTGTGTGAGGAAATATCTCTGTTTTGGACTCGTGGAATTTAACAGCTTTCTTGTTTGACTTGAGATCCCTTAGTCTCTGGTGCTGGAAGACAAAATAAGCAGTCATTTCTTGTTCACCATTTCTATGCCATTCCTTATTTTATAGATTTTGGCTGTAACTTTTTCTCAGTCTGGTTTTTTTGTTTGTTTGTGGGTTTTTTGTTAACCTGGAAAGGTCTGATCAATTTTCTTGTTCCTCTCTTGCAGTCTTTTCGTGCCTGTGGCTGTCCTTATTTCTCTTCTGTGTCTCTGCTAGTTCCGCTGCATTGTTCCCCAAGATGAGGAGCAAAGCTGTGCACAAAGTTTACATGTTAATCTTATTCTGCATTTGTTCTGTTGCTTAATAAAATGAGAGGCTTTTCATTTTCTAAGAATTCTTAACATTTTATTTTTCTCTATGACTTCGAGTAACTTTCTCAAAGCTCCTTGCTGTATTTTTTCCAGATCATTTGTCAATACATTGAACATCATGGTCCAGAGCATAGACCTGCCAGCAACTTTCCTGTGCTGTGCAAGCCAACCATTCTCGATAGTGTTTTAATAACTTTGCATCAACTGACCATGTAAAGTCATCGGGCTTTTTAAGTGTCTCTGAGGCAGTCTCTAACCAGTCTAATTTGGTTTCCTGAAGATATCCAAAATCAACCAGGCTTTGATATTGGCACCTTAGAGATATTCTGGAAGTTTTGTCATTGTAATTTACCTATCCACAATAGGTGGGTTGTGCATTTTTGTATGTGTAAAAGAGATACTGGAAAAAATGAGTTTGTATTGTCTTTTTGTCTTTATTGTCTGCTCTGCTGCAATATATAATGCTCATCCAAGTGCATATTTGTTTTCTTTGTTATAGTTTCTGTTCCTTCAGTCTTCTAATTATACAAATGTCTGACAAATTGACCTGTAATCTGCCATATCTTCTCTGAAGTGTCTTGTGAAAGATGGTGTTGTATTTGATATATTCCTCTTCTGTCATATTGAGATGATAGCAGGTGAAAGTTTTTGTGCTGTAGTTTGGCTTTTGATCTCTTGGGTGACTGCCATCTGGTCCTGGTGTTTCATTATGACTTTCTTGATTCTTTAATGTCCTCACTTTGAGATAGATACTGTGTCATGTTACCCATAAAGAAAGGTTCTGTCACAGGAGCCTACCCAATCTCCTCCATATTGAACTTGTGTTTTAAAAAAAGCCTCATTGGTGCTCTCTTTTTGTTCCTTGATCATCTGTTGGCCTACATGTTGTCTGGTATGCTTTCTGTCCCTGCAGGTTTTGACAAAGGACCAGTATTAGTTTTTATACCTTTTATGATTTGCCCCTCACTTTTGGGGGGAGTCTGCCTTACTGTAGTATTTACTTTGTCTTCTAGTTGGTCTTTTGTATTTGCCACATCTGGATGCAACTTCAACTCTTTGAAAAATAGTTTTTTATTTCTGATAGTTTAACTTTCTGTACTACTGAGCTGTGCTCATTTCCTTCTGGTCACTTTAAAGTTGTCTTTTAGTAACTGACAGGCACTTGTTCTTTTTCTCCTACATGGTGACTTTGAAGAGCCCCTGCATTTGAAAAAGGCTTTACCCGTCCGTGCTCACTTTCTGTTCCTTTTTAAAACCTTCTTATTTCATATAGCCCTCCTGTTTTGAGATTGAGATCATTGTCATAAATGTTTTTATGGCTATCTTTGCTTAGTTAACAATGTTGATTTTAATACCCCATTGTGGTCATTGATAAAATGTGTATCCTTAGAAAGAACACCTTAACGTCAAGTTTCCTTCACTGTTCAACCGGCTTTTATTTCACGTGACTCTCTAACATGACTGCTTCATGCTACAAGTACATTGTGTAAAAATGTTGTGTCCATCATGTCTTGTGTGACATTTGCACAGTGTGCTACAAGGAGATGACTAAAATATGTCATTATTGCTGTGCTTCTTTCTGTAGCACCTATTTTTTTAATCTCTGTTACCATTTCATGGTTATTGCATTTTCTCTCTGAATGGTCATAAGAGAGTCCTAGCAACTGTACCCACCACTACTTAAACTTGGAATTTCAATCCAAAAGATCCTTTAATGCTTGTTAACGCTATTAACTTGTTAATCTGATTTGTCTTTAAGCTTTCTGTGGCATATAGCAGGTTTTCCCCACTGGTATGACCATCTTATTTCTGTATTCATTCTGTCTGGTAAAGCATGTATTCTACCCAATTATGTCAGTATTATTTTAAAATAAGATTTTCCATTTTTACTACGTATTATTTTTAGCCTCTGCCATTTTGCGTGCATGCTTGCGTTTTCCATTTCCCCGCCCTCTGTTTAAGTAGGATTCTGTGCTTATTTCTACCCCTGTTATCTGAGGTTTCAGATTTCTGTGCTACCTTTTCCTTGAGGGTATCATTTTCTAAAGATTGTGTGTGATTGCAAGTTGCTTATTTTTCTGTAAGTATTGACTATACCCGAGTATTTTATCAAAAAGCACTCTTTGAACCTCAGTACCAACAGCTTTTTAGTCTAGATGAGACCTACCCATCTCAGTAAGGTTTCCTTCATCTTGGGAGTTTGGGAAAGTGAAACGGACACAGGCACTGGAAATGTTTTCCACATTAGAGTTAAGATCTGGGATTGTTTAGCCTGGAAAAAAGGAGACTTGGACTGGGAGGAAAGCCTTATTTCTCTCTACAGCTGCCTGAAGGGAGTAGGCCAGTGGCATAATTCATAAAAATATTGAGTAAAATCGTCCAGGTAGGCCATTTTATATCCTATATAAGATCCTGTGTATGATCGTCTCCCAGTTTAATGGAAAGGTATTAATAGTTGCTCTGTGGGAGTCTGACTTTTTTAACTGATAGCCAGTTTTGCATCTGCAGTCATAGTTAATCTACCCTATTTTGATTCCATTGATGTAACTCACTTTAATTTAGGTTTATTTCGGCTATTCAGAGAAGGCTATCCCTGTAGAAAAATAAATACTTCTTCACAAGCCATTGTGTTACAAAATTCCAAAAGCTTAACTAACGTTTTTCCAATGTTGTAGTCCTTGGAGCCTGGCAGAAAAGTCTAGGAAGTCCTAAAATACAAGCATTTGTTTATTCTTCTGTATCTGTACTCTCAGCAGAAGCAGACTCCTTTCTTCAAAATCCCTTTTTGAGCATTGTTAAAAAAGGCATTATGCTCTCCTTAATTATATTAGCATATATATGTTTTCAGAAGCAGAATTAGAGATTATTTTTTGCATGCTGCACTCAAACTGTTCATGAATATGTTAGAAAAGCCATTTCATAGCTATTTCAGCATCAGTGCTCATCCTAGAAGTGGACGGCTTCATTCATGCAGCATTTAGTATTTTAAAAATCTCTTCTTCACAAGACATTAATGCCCTTTTTAATAAGAAACAGTCTTCTGTCCGTGAATCTCAAAGCTCTTTGTAAGTACTCAGTAACATGGTTATAGCAGGATTACTTCATCACTAATACTGATATTTTAAGAGCTTAAAAATGACTGATTAGGAAATAACACTTGTGAATTTATTTTTTTTTTCAGCTACTCATGTTACATGCAACACCTACACTCACTATTACCTCTTACAATTATAGGCACTTTATTCTCTGATTACTTTGATTCTGCAGAGGTGCCAGTACAGTCAGGGTGGTAGTCCAGCTGTATTTTTCCACATACCTGAGCTACCTTGAGTCTCTGTATGCTGCATTGCACAGTATGGTGTAAACATGCTTTAATTAGCTGACTTTCTGGAATGCACATCAAAGTCTGATTATTTAACTAACCATTTTCAGGTGCACTGAAATTGTGGATGTAGGTGGAATTGTACCTTTCGTTGCTAAAATGTTGCATGAAATAACTGCCTCCTAAATAAAGCTGAAGGAGTCATAGAAGTCAGGGCACATTATGTGGGATACCAGCTGAGAAGGAAAAAAGCAAGCTGTCTTTTGCAGCTGCGTTTAGGAGTCCCAGCCAGAAAGAAAAGATTCTCTTTCACATATCCGCTAGAAAGTAGAAATTGTTCAGAGCTTTTCTATGAGAATTATGCTGGACCAAGTTCAACTCAGCTATAAGGAGTCTCTGCTTCCACGGGAAGCTGTACTTGGCCCAGGGGCCCTATTCATTGGAATACTGTCCCTCTTTTACAAGTACCAAGCAAATAGAGTCTCAGAGATGGTGTCTATACAGTTGGAGCACAAGTAAATCACTGTATTGATTTTGACATAAATCCAAAGTATTATCTATCCGCTGTTAATAGAAACCTTATAGCTCAGGAGAGAAGTCACTGGAATAGTATCTTAACGAAAATCTAATTGCGATGTCTGCTCAGTTTGGTTATCCATAAAAAGTGTTTAGAACAAAGAGAGGATGTATGTTTCCTAAGAGGGCATTGTTATGTATTCCTCTGCCTGTATCGTGTTCATGGAACATCTGGGAATATGTTGTTCCATGGCTGGGCCTTACCAGGTTTGAAACTCTAGAGCTGGTCAACAGATGGATTGCTCTATTTGGATGGGAATACCTGCTGTGTTCTTGGAATGGCTCTTCTTCTAATTTCAAATTTTTTTCCCCAGCATCTGAAAAGAAATAAACTAGACAGTGTTCTGGGACAGTAGTCTTTTCTGAAAAATGTTTGGGGAGACAATCTGCTTTGGCTACTGGGATGGCATTGACAGGTTCTCAGCTTGTATGCACTCAAGTGCTTTTATGGGCCATTAGTCTCTGGGGCGGACTGAATAATTTCTCACTGTTCATGATTGTCTCTGTGAATCAACAAAAATACAGGAATTGGATTGTATGCTGTAGGATTTTGTGTATGCAATTACATTTACTGGTGCTTTAATATCTTTATTCTTTGTTTTT
>VXAU01005682.1:469000-683273 GCA_013399695.1 Formicarius rufipectus
CATGGTGGTCAGTAACTGTTCAGTGCACCTGTTCCTTGGAAATCAGTTGATTTTGTCTATCTTATCCTCATAAGATCATGTTATCCACTTCATGAGAAATGGAGAAAAAATGTAAGGTGTATTAAAATGAGAACCTCACTATCAAAAATTGTAAATGTACTGAATATCTATGAAATGTAGGTATAGTTTATAAATTATTCATAGGAGTAAAAGCAGCAGATTTTGTTGTGGTTGGGTTTTTTGGAGGTGTATTTGTGGCTTGCTTTTTTTTTTTGTTGAGACTCGATAGGTGTAATCAGGAAATGGAGATGTGACTATTTCATTCTTTTAAAAATTAAAAGCCATTACTGCTGCTTCTGATACCATCCACATTAGTTAAAGCCACTTCTTTCAAGTTGATGGAACAAGCTTTTGCTATTCTGGGAGGAGGGGGACTAAATTTCTGCTGGGGGAGACAGAATATGCGCAAAGCCCTAGAAAACTTGATTTGCTTTTATTTTTTTCACATCTCTGTCTTGTTCCTTCCAGCTGCTGCCATCTCCAAGAGTGCCAGAGATAAGTAGCGCTCTACTTGACCCAGCAGAGGTAGTGAGCAGGGCAGAGGGCTTCAGGGCCAGGTGCTGCTGCTGGAGCCAGAGGGTTGTCTTTGTGCAGCAGCCATGGGCTGGTTTCTGTGTGACTCGCTGGCTTTGCAAACCAAGGGACAGTGCCCTGAACTAAAGTAGCATCTGTTTAACATCACGTGTCACTAACACAGGGGTTTGAGCAAGTCTTTTCCTTATACCATGTTACAACAAGAAGAGGTTACTCTGGCACTTCAAAATCTAATGTTTGCATAGCAGCAAACTGGTCTGCATTCAGTGTTGACCTTGCTTGGAGCAGGGTGTTGGGCCCTGCAGGGACCTCCTGAGGTCCCTTCCCGCCCAAAAGATTCTGTGACTACCCTCCATTTGTATCTCATGGTAACTGTTGCCTTTTACATTTGTTTGTTTCTCAATATTGTGCAAATTTAAGCATTTTGACAGCAGTATGTACTCAATGGCCTCAAGGTATTACTTCATAGCAATCTTTACACTCAGGCCAAGTGAAAAATGGATGGGATTCCAAAGTATCAATCCTTCCTCATCCCTGGCTCATTCAGAGTCAATAGGGAAAAATTTGCAGGGGGCAGAGTAATAAAGGTTGTACAAAACTGGAAAGCTTGAAATAACAGTGTTTTTTTTCCTTTGGTCCTAGGTTATGCATTAGATCCCTCTATAGATAACCCTGAAGTTGCTACCAAGTACATTGGTTCTGTAGAAGAAGCTGAAAAAAATCAAGGTAATTTATTCAGAATCTTGTATAAATGACTTGCAGCTGATGACTCTTTTCATTTTTCTTTACTAGGAAATGGAATAGGTATTAGCAAAGGAAGGAATTGTGGGAGACTTACACATGTCCAAAGACAAAATTAGGAAAGATGTGTTGCAATTGTAATGTAAAGAGGGAAGAGAGTTATTGGAGTATTTTGTTTTCCTGAAGTAGCAAATGTTTCAGACTGTCATGACAAATTTCAAATAGGATTTGCAATGTGTAATTGTGCAAATAGAATTTATCTGTATATTTGAAAGAAGCTTTTTGGTCCTCTTAAATTCTGTGTTGGCTGACATTGTCATGTGTATGCATCAGGATTACCTGTATGTCGGACTAATCACCATAACTGTGCTACTCAGGAGCAAAGTGCTCACTCTGTGCAACCTCAAACACTCCTGTTGGGAGCTGTGTGCTATCTCTGCTTAGCAGAGTTAAGCTCTTTGGGTTATTTGGAAAAGAAAAACCATTGGAAAGTTGCCAAATGATAAAGGCATGGCATGCCACTTGGGAGGATTGATACCAGAAGCATGGGGTTTGTAATTTATACTTTGATACAAGATATTTTAACATTTTAAGTGGCTTGTTTGCACTGGAAAACAGTACCTGTGTAAACTTTATGGTTATGCTTTCCCTTGCATATCTTTTTCAAACATCTTTTTCACATATGTATACAAAGGATCTTTATGTCCTTTTCCTCAGAATATATCCAAGGTTATTTTAGTCTTTTGCTTCCAAAGGAAATGAGTAAGATTAAATAATTTAAAAAAAAAATTAAAAATTAACCTTTTCATAATGGAATTTAGTAATTAATTTTAAGAAAACTTTTGATCAATGTACAATTCCTTTGTATGATCACTACTTCATATTTTATATTGCCTGTTTTCCCCTTTGTTTATCTGAAGCTCTTTTTGCACTAAAGGAGTATTACCGCTGCTGTAGAAAAACATTGTTTGAAAATGACACATAATTGTATATAGAAGCTTTTGAAAAACTTAAAAGATATTAAAGTAATGACTTAAAGTTCACTTTTTCTCCCATATCTATATTGTTTAATGGTTTTGACAAATAAAATTCTTTTCACAACATTTGTGAAAAACTACCATCTATATGAAAGAACAAAAGAGTGTTTGGAGGTAGATGACTGTGTCCATAGTGACAGACTTTTTAACACGGTCTATAGCAACAGGACAAGGGTAATAAGCTAAAGGAGGGTAGGTTCAGAATTATAAAGAAGAATTTTTTTACAATGAAAGTGGTTAAACACTGGAACAGGTTGCCTAGAGAGGTGATGTCTGCCCTATCCATGGAAACATTCAAGGCCAGGTAGGATGGAGCTCTGAGCAACCTGATCTGGTTGAAGACATCCCTGCTCATTGCAAGTTGGTTGAATTATGTGACCTTTAAAGGTCGTGTGCACCTCAAACCATTGTATGATTCTGTGAACTCTTACTAAATGGAAATGCACGGTTTTGGTTGGGGTTTTGGGAGACTTGTCTTACTGTCATTTTAGGCTAGGTTTTTTTGAAAGTGTGAGTGATAAGGGTAATCAGAAGCCAATTGTGGACTCTAGTTTCAAAAACTGTGCTAATTAAAATATGAAAATGAATGTATTCTTACAGTCTACAGACTTACTGTTAAAAATTTAACATGATTAAATAACCAGCAGTGATACACAGTTCAAGTGGTTTCTTTGTTACTGTGCAGTTAGCAGTGTCCATAGCTGGAAAAGTGGGCAGTGTTTTGGCCAATTTTGCTCAAATGTTTTTACCATTTTTCTGTTTGTATTAAAAGGAATAGTGGTGGCTTTTTCTTTCAGTCTGACTATGGTGTGACCTGTGTTGTTGTATTCGGTGTTACCAGTTAGGCAGTGTATTGTTTCCTTCTTCAGGTTTAACGGTGTTTGAAACAGGACAGAGAAAAATTGAAAAAAGGAAGAAATTCAAGGAGAATGATGCTTCTAATATTGATGGTTTTCTGGGACCATGGGCAAAATATGTTGATGAAAAAGAAGTAGCCAAACCATCAGAAGTAAGTGCTGCTTTAACAAAATTGATACAAATTGTTAGTACATTGCAGTGGTTTTAATGCAGGTCCGTTTGCACTAGTCATTTGTCCAAGTAGAAGATCCATGTTATGTTTTGGGGTGATAGAAGCATTTAAGGTGATATATCTAAATCAGGTATTCCAAATATTCTTCATTCTATTATATGCAACACTGTTTGGACATAAAATTTGCTGTATCTCTGTGTAGTATGTAGGGTCTGATTAAAAGGTTTTTATAGTCAGAAGCAGCTTGGAAAAAAAATTACAGTAAAACTCTTTTTCAAAAGAAAAGAACAGCCAACAAAAACAATAACACCCTCCCCGAACCCTCCAACCAACGTCTGTTCATCATTCTTGTTAAGTCTGTGCTCAGCTGTAGTCTATGAATAAAAATATAATAATTCTCTTCAGTGTACATAGATTTTTGAGCTATTGTTTTGATAAAGGTATTCTCTTTATTGATGCTTAGAAATATTTCTAATCTCATTTAGCAAATTAATGCGTTCTTGTTAGTGAGTAAACAGTAGTACATTTTTGGATTTTGCTATGTGATTCTGAATACTGACTTTTTAAAATATCATGTTTTATTTTTTCCAGGAAGAGCAGAAGGAATTGGATGAAATAACAGCTAAGAGGCAGAAGAGAGGAAAACTAGAAGATGATAAACCTGGAGAGGAGAAGACTATATTACATGGTAATGGCATCTTCCTGCATGTTCTCATTTTCTTGCTCACTGTGTTTTCTTGCCTGCTGTGTTAATTAGTAAGGATGGCAGACAGCCTCAGTTTTGCTGAGGCACCTTGATGTTTCCGTATTGGAGATAATGGCACTCTCAGGCATAAGCATAAAGGACAGGGAAAGAAATAAACTTGGACTAACTCCACTTCATACTGTGAAGAGCAGCATGGGAATGTTGATTTTTCAGGGTTCTGGTTTTATTTATTTATTTTTAATGTTACTAGATGCACATATCCCTTTCCTATTTACAGAGCAAACATATTAGTTATGAATTTGGTTTAGTTTCAGCTTCAGAATTATTGCAGTTTTTTCTATCAGTGTTCTCATTAGCAGGTAGTGCTTTGAGTTATGGCTTGTGTGCAATTTAGAAAATCACTTGGACTTTATACTTCCTCAATTGTTAATGAAAATGTTCTTGCTGTCATACTGTGAATAATTGCTTATCAGTTAATTACTCTGTGGAAGCCTATAGTGTGTGATACCTTCAAAGAAAATGGTTCAGTAAGTAAGTAAAATTTAGTAATTTTTTGAAACTGTTACATCAACTTGCTGCATGCAAAACAGCCCTGCCTAATATTACTTGGTGTAGATAGTTAGATAAACAGAGTCTCTCTTTGTTCACCCGTTTGTACAGCCAGGCTCACACACACAGAAGGTGTGAGCATCCTTCCTTGCATTAAAGAAATGGTGGCTGTGAGAGCAGCGTTGCTGACATTAGTACTCATTCTGTTTACATGTAGTAGATCATGAGAATATTTACTGAACAGCATTTAGCACAACAAACGTGAGATTTTAGCCATTGAGCTTCCTTTAGAGTAATTATTTTATATCCAACTTTTCCTGCTCTGTACCTGAAATTTTACAGTGAAATGCCTTGCAATATAGATTTTAGTTTTCACAGACACGCATTCTGGAAATATGCCATTTTGTAGATATGTAATGTAAATGTAAACATGACAGAGTGTAAACATGGATAATGTTCAAGAGGTCATTTGTACAACCTGAACTGCCTTAACAACCTTCCAGAAAGTGAGAAATTAATTTAATCAGTGTACAGCTTAATGTCATGGCTATGCAACATGTGTCTTCTCGGAAATATCCATTTCCATCCACATCCGTGTATCTCTGACTGTCCAATCACTTCTTAAATCTAGTTAAAGAGCAGCTGTTAGCTACTGCTGACCAGTGTTGGTTCCTGCTGATCAAATGCATCTTTTTTTTCTATGATTTGTAATTCTCTTGTCATGATTAACACAGCACAGAGCTGGCTGGAATGTGAGTTGCAAACAAATGCCAGGGTTAGAGTTCCATGTTTTAATCTATATAGAGTTAGTGTAAGCAAGCCCTTGCTGGTAAGGGGAGCTCTCTTGCTGTTTCGTGATGAGTAAGATGTGTAGAAAAGAGATTGTCTTAATGTTCATATTATTGGATTCCAAGCAGACTTTGCTGAAATGACTTAATTTGATCTTAACTGATGTTAAATGAGATTCCATGTCCGTATTCCATGAAGTGGGTTTTTCTTACACCCCACCTCTGCCTCTCCCTCCACTCCACAGCAGAGCAGCTGTGTTGAGAAAAACTTTGTGTGTGTTTTTCAGCCTTCCAAAGATTATAGCCTCTTAAAATACAGGATCTTGGATTCTCAGAATTCTGTGTTTGCCTTTTCAGTTAAGGAAATGTATGACTATCAGGGAAGATCTTATCTTCATGTCCCTCAAGATGTTGGAGTTAATCTCCGTTCTACAGTGCCACCTGAGAAATGCTATCTTCCAAAGAAACAAATCCATGTGTGGTCTGGACATACAAAGGTAGGAATGTTTCTGAGCATACATCGTAAAACCCACATAATTTTGTGTCTGCAGCTGGTAATTTCTATGAAACTGATTCTTCAGTAGAAGGAAGGAGTATTTTCATCTTTACCACATTGTGTATGTATTTGATTTCATTACATGCTCACATAAGGTGTTTGCCTGCTCAAGTGCAGGTGTCTAGCTGCATATGCTTTTCTGTTAACATTGTGGTTCTACCTTAAGGGGAAGAGTATTATTCAGTGAGTTTTATGAGATTTAGAATTATTTCCTAAACTAGCACATGAATAACAGTAGGGCTAAATCTAGAGATTTGTGAGAATTTTGGGGGTTTGAGGTTTTTTACAGCAAAAGTACTTCAGGGCTATTTTGCATCTAACCTATGAAAAGTTACATAGGGTTTTTGATCATGATGCCATCAGCATTAGAGGTTTCCCAAATACAGCTGTTACCATTGAGAGGTGTGTCTTGTTAAGAGTTTTCTTTGTTATTACTTAACATGCACAGTTTCTTCTTATTAAGAGACTGTAACTATATACGTACTTTTGGTATTAAAAAGGTGTTCCACTGTTCAGGTTGGTAAAGCTTATATTCAATTTACTGCTTCTTTTGTCACTAATTTTCAGTATTGCCTGAGGAGAATATGCTGCACTGCAATACACAGCATCTTAGTATTTGAAAGGTGGAAGGAGGACATGGGGAATGTTTTTAGCTTCTACCCTTTTTAGTTGAGTCACAGATCTGAGACCTTTATTGATTGCTGCATCAACAAGCTTGTAGCTGCAACTATGAGGGCTTTACAGAATAACACCTCCCCAAAGCTCTTGTCACTCCTCTGCCTATTATCCTATTACAGCAGACTGATGCGTAAAATAGCCTTTTCCTTCAAACAAGATGAATAATGAAATCGATGAAAGAAGTAAAAGAAAGATAGGCTGACAAATTTAGAAAAGCTAGAGCATAAAAGTAGACAATAATAGGGAAAATAAAGTACCCAACTCCAGCCAAGAGTAGGAGGGTGAACTGGATGGCATATGAATAGAGTAATTGACAAGAAATGGAAAGGAAGGACATCAAGCCATGAGTATTGGGGGGTTCTTTGGACTTCATCTGAAAGGATACTTGAAATACAGACAGATGGGAAGGTGCTGTGAAGGGAATCTGAGTTCAGTGGGTGGAAGCCACTGATAGTATATATAAGAAATGGAACTTGGCCAAAAACTTTTTTTGTGGAAAAACTTCTCACCTGCCCCACTTGAAGAGGCTTGTTATACAGAAAGTCACCCAAACCCACAGTTTGTATTTATTTCCTGTGTTTGCTGCAGTAAGGGTGTGAATATTGAAGGAGGCTGCATATGCAGCTGTTAGTGAATTGATTTGTTGCCAATAACAATTGCTCAAAATGCATCAGTGTTTCTAAAAGAGAATGTGGGTAAGTTATTTCTTTTCAAGATGTAGAATCTGTATATTTTATGAAGATGAGCTTTAGCTTTTTGCTTGGAAAACACGGCAAATGAACTGAGGAAATATCTAAATGATCCACTTACTGTTTAATTATGTTCTTATTTACAGGGTGTCAGTGCAGTTAGATTGTTTCCTCTTTCTGGGCATATACTGTTGTCTTGCTCTATGGATTGCAAAATTAAGGTAATTTTTCTACTTTAGTTTTTATATATTATACAAACCTGGAATACAGACAGTGGATTTTAGGATACATAAACATTTGGTACTTCTACTGAATACCTTTCATCTGTGTTACTTTTATTTTTCTCGCTTGATTTGTGAATTACAATTTAATTGGAACAAAGACAGAAATAATATATAAGACTATGGCTGTTAGAACATTGTTAATTGTATAGTAATAGCATTTAGAAGGTCAGAAGTATCTCAGGATATTGCCTTGTTTTATTAATTCGTTTTCTGTGAAGTCTAGTTTTACAACGTAACAGTAGGTTTCTGCTGAAATCTTTTTACTAAAGCATTTGTGGTTTTGAACTAATCTCACTTTAGTCTAGCATATACCATATTATGAAGCTGATGTTGTTGGGATTTTTCAGTGGCAAAACCTTAAGTCTTTAAAGACGGAATATGGTATGGAGTTTGAGTTGTTTTAAGGGGGTTGTGCTAACTGAAAGGTGACAGCATTCTTGTGAATTTCTGGATAGATGTGATTAATCAGTAGATGTCATATGTTTGTAATGAATTTCTTAAAAGGTGTCGCCATATATGTTTGCACTTAATTTCAGCATCATTATTGTTTAACAATTGACATATTTTCTCTCCATCCCTTTTTTCCAAGCTATGGGAAGTATATGGTGATCGAAGATGTCTACGAACGTTTATTGGTAATAATCTTTCTTTTAGATTGATTTATGTTTAAAACAACTTAATGGAAGAATATGATGTAGGTTAGCTTTTTAATTTATCATAAGGAGAATTTGTATGCATCTAAGGCAAAGGATATTTGGAATGACTTTGGCAGTAAGAATTGAAAAATATGCAAGTTTTTAACAAAATGTTGTCATTATTCTAAGCAATTTAATGTAACAGAACTAAATAAACCAAAATGTTATTGTACTGCAGTCATCAATACTTTATACAGGAGCCTTTCCAAAGGCAAAATTGTGACATAAATTGCCCCATCTTCATGTTGGAAACAGCAGCCCTCTGTATTTACCCAGTGAGGGCTTCTCGTGGTCTGATGATCCCACCTTAAATGGGTAATTTCTTCTGTACTGAGTTTCTAGTGCAAAAGCATGGGAAGCTTTTTAGGTTCAGGTGCTGTCTTTGTTCATGTTAACAGGTGGTTTTTGAAGCAGATAGTTCAGAGAAAGAGAGAAATGCAAACTTCTTAGCAGCCTTGAATGCAGAACAAAAGCAGCTGCTTCTCCTTTTCAAATGGGAACATTTCTGGAACATTGTGTCAATATATGTTGAGTAACAATAAAGAAGTCTTTTTTCAGTTAATATTTCTGATGACAGCAGTGTGGCAAAGATGATGGCTTCTCAGTGGACTGCTCTTTCTATACAGTTAGATTCTTTTTCTCAAAAGGTCCTTATTATCAACAAGATTCACCTTTTATTTTGCTATATTTAAGTTACCGTGCCAGTATTTTAACTAAAGACATCTACAAGTCTGATATAGTGGTCTGATGAAGTTGTTGAGCCTGAGGGTTAGCAAGATTAACACCAGATGAACGCATTCTTAATTTTTGGATCCAGTATTTCCTGTATTTTTTACCTGTTTTCTCATTGTGAATATTTCTCCTTTAAATATGTCTCCTGTAGTGTTTGTCTCTCCTCTTTTTCATTAAATGTTGACATTTATTAGTGTTTTAAATTTCTCCTGAAATTCTGTTTGTGTATTAATTTGTGACACACAGTGGTTGGTTCTGTGGAATGCTTTTGTTTCTCCAGTGCTTTTAGAGATGTGAGTGGCTTGGAGTTTTATTCTCAGTGTTCTTTAGACATTATTTTTTTTCACGTGAATTCTTTACTAGTTCTCTCTAAGAACTTCCATAAATGATTGTCTTGTTCTCTTCACATTGTTAGACTGGAGCATTTAACTAGAGTTTTTGTTTGAAAGAAAAACCCAACACATTTGTTCTAAGCATGAATGCATGAAAGTTTATGATCACATTTTTTCTATTTTGTAGGACACAGTAAAGCTGTGCGAGACATCTGTTTTAATAATGCAGGCACTCAGTTTCTTAGTGCTGCATATGACCGCTATCTTAAGCTCTGGGACACTGAAACAGGTAGGCTTGTGTTTGTAAACACTGTTATTTAGGACAGTGTTTAATTAACATTAATATTTAATTATCATTCGGATTGTTTCCAAATATCCTTAATATTGCCTTGTAGCTCAGTGTTCAGGCTTTCATTACAGGGTGAATAGTCTCTTTCGCATGTATGTTTTGTTTTTATCTGTAATGGTGCAGTTGACACTGTTGATGTACCTGTATTTCATAGACATTTTCATTTGAGAAGTCTGATAGTTATTTGTAATGCTAGAACAGTTTTCAGTAAAAAAGACAACATTTTGCTAGATCATTTAATTGCATGTTTACATTTCCAGGCATAAAATTACTCTTTAGACCTAAATATGCTTAATTTAGAAGAATTATCTCACTTGATCTTCCACTTAACTTGAACTTGAGGGATAAGAATAGGAAACTGAGCTTCTGGTATAGTAAGTTGGAGTACAGTTCTGATGTTCTCACAGAACGACCCAAGAGATGCATTCTGCTACAAATAGTTTCTGAAGTTAAAGTGTCGCTGCCCAGTGCAGAGGGATTGGAACCAGATGAGCTTTAAGATCCCTTCAACACAAACCATTCTATGGTTCTATGAAGTTAAAAAAAATGCAGAATATATTTTGTCAGTATTCTTTTAGATTAAAGTTTCTTACTAAGACAGGAAGTTGCCAGGTGTGAAAAAGACATTGGCTTTCTGAGTTAGCAGTGCCACTAGTCTTATACAGGTGATAGCCAGAAAGGTATAAGTCAAATTCTCCAGTCACGAGTCTGAACTCAGTTATTTAGACAGAGCTTTTGGATTAAAAGGAGTCCCTGTAAGTCACAAATAACATGTAATTAGGGTGTTTGTGGCTAAAGGTATGAGTGGAGGTCAGGGGTTTATTTTGCAGTTGAATTACCATTATCCTTTTCTAAGTTTGGGCTTGAGGAATTCTTGCCTGAGTTTACATCTTTTGTTGATATGACATCTGCTCCTAAGGAGGTGATGTTTTGCAAATACAGTGATCAGCATGTGATATCCTGACTAGTCCTTATGTTCTTGATATACCCTGGTGCCATACAAGTATTGAACAGTCATATTGTTTGGAAAGCTGTAGTATACTTAGAGAACAGTTTGTATGTATGTGTTTACTCAGATGCTTGCCTACAAAGTGAAAGCAGGTCTAATCAAAGAGCAGGGTACATTCTACCCTCTAATCTTCTCAAGAACTTTAAACCAAGTATTTTCTGCTGTTAGTAAAGTACTTTTTATCAATATCTGCAAACACCCAATCGGCCCATAGAGCTTCCAACCTGATGCACTATGAATGACTTTTCTGTTGCAGGACAATGTATTTCAAGATTCACAAACAGGAAGGTTCCTTATTGTGTCAAGTTCAATCCTGATGAAGATAAACAAAATCTCTTTGTTGCAGGAATGTCAGATAAGAAAATTGTGCAGGTATGTATACTCAGTATTTATTTCTCTAAAAATTCTGGTACTTCGTGAAAAACAGGTTCTTATTCTGACTCCTTTACTTGTAGTGGGATATTCGAAGTGGTGAGATTGTGCAGGAATATGATAGGCATTTGGGAGCTGTCAACACCATTGTGTTTGTGGATGAAAATAGAAGGTTTGTGAGTACATCTGATGACAAGAGTTTAAGAGTCTGGGAATGGTAAGTTTAAAATTTTGAATTTTAATTTGAAGTACATTATGAGAAGGTATACATAGCGCATAGTCCACTAGAGTGTACTGAGTTCCAGCTAACTGAGGAAAAGCTTTAAAATCCTGTTCTGGCTTAATACTTGAGTCACTTCATAGATTCCCTCTTCCCCAAAGAAAACATAAGACAGCTCTATCAGCCTGTAGCATGCTGCACTCTGTTAGTGGTTTGAGCTCTCTCTCCTTTCACTAAAAGTGTATTAGTCCTTAAATTAACCTTTTAAAGAAACATCTCCTCTGTTACAATTAGTGTGTGTTGGTTTTGAATGCTTTGAACTTAAATGTGCATAGAATTATATATATTTGGCCCATGTTTGAAATAATCACTCCCATATCTTCAGATATTCATTTCCTTCTGCTGTTCACACATGCAAAGCTGTTGCATAATACAGACCCTAGTTCAACAGCTCTGTGACTAATCAGTTCCTTCCCAGCTTTTGGGGTTTTTTTTGGTTTTTTTTTTTGGTTTTTTGTGTTTTTTTGTTTGGTTGGGTTTTTTGTTTGTTTGTTTTTGTTTGGGTTTTTTGGTGTGTTTTTTTTGTTTTGTTTGTTTGTTTTGTTTTGGGTTTTTTTGTTTGGTTGTGGGTTTTTTTTGGGTTTTTGTTTTTTTTTTTCTTCTTTCAGCTTAGACAAGAGACTCCAATCTGTGGTATTGGAACATTACCCAAGCAGCCAGCTAAATCCTCGGCATGTCTGTGATCGACTGCTATCATTGCCAGTAGCAGCAGTGGGAATGACCAAAGTCTGGGAACTCAGGCTTAGGCTAGACATAAAATGCTGTCACCATATGCCACTCTGAGGAAGCCTCTGTTCAGTAGTTCATAAGTAGGCCCATGCATTTACTGAGCTCCTTAAAGAAAAATCTTTACAATACCATGTCGACTAAGGAATGCCTTCTCTCTGGTGAGTGGGAGGATGATCTCGCTTGCACAAATCTGTTGTTTCCTTGAGATTGGATTGCCCTTGTTTTGTGAGCTTTGTGTTGATGGCTGAAATAAATAGCAAAGTGGGTGGATTTAGTTGCTCTGTGGGGAAGAGCAGGAAAGGCAAAAAGGTTCTGGCATGGGAACATCGCAACCTCATTGTTCCAGTAGCAGAAGTTTTTTTCTTCCAAAGAAAAAGATATGTACCGAGCTTGTATGCTGAAGAAATAGCTCCCTTGTTGAAACAGGAAACTCAACTATGGACAATACTCTATAATACAGTTGGTGGGGATTTTTTGTTTTATTAAGAGCAAATGTAATGTCATCTTTCTGGGCATGACTTGAAAGCCTTTCCCTGCAACCTGCTTGTTATATATTAATCAGTGTGTAGGCATATTTCCATAATTTCAAGATCTAGATTTTTAAAATGCCTTAACACTAAGTTAATACATTCACTAAGGAAGCTTTTTGAACTTGAAAACTTGGCAAATGATTTCTGAAATCCTTCTTTCCTTAGGTCATAAAGCAAATTATTTGCTACTTTGGGTGATTTGGTTACTGCACTTGTTGGCACTTTTCTTCATATGTTATTCAGAACAATATTTCTTCAGTATCCTACAGAAACAAAGTGGAAGTAATTATGACCTGAGTATGGCCTTAAAAGCCAGTAATTAAAAGCTGGTCTAATTGCTTAATTTTAATTGTCTAGAGGAATTTTGTAATGTGTTTTGTAAACACTGACTTGGCTGGAGCTGGTAATAGGATGTCATGTCTGACTTCATTACAGTGAGGAACTTCTGAGAATTTAAATCTCCTTTCCTCAAGAGTTCATCCCCTGCATAGATTTCACTGTGTTGTACACTGAATTGCAGTTAGTTGTTCACGTAAAGTTACTGCAAGTATAGCACAGACTCTTGCAGATCAAATGGTTTATTTAGGAATATTAATGGGAGTACTTGAAAATTTGTCTAGTTTTGCATTTCATGTGATTAGGATATTAACATTGGCATAGCTTTCTGTGTATGGATATGTGTATATGGATTCTGTGTTCTCACTTCTGTAAATGCAGAATGTTACGTGTCTTTGTCTGTATCATTTATGTCTGATCCTACTTGGATAAACAGTGAAATGATTTGGGCATTTGACTTTGGAGGCTTTTATTTTCTTTTATCTCCAAGTCAGTCAGCAAAGAAAGGTCTATAGAGCGCTAACTTAGCTACTGTGCTGACAGGCTTGGAGGCTTGTCACCTCTGTAAAGCTGTGCCCCTCAGGAGACCTTTTCTGTCCATTGTTCTTGGTAAAGATACTGCAGTCTCCTGAGAGAGTTCTTGTAGGTCCCAAAACTGGATTGGGTTAGACTTGGAGGTTTGGTTGGTTTGGGTTTTTTCTTCAATTTTGTTAAAAAGAATTTTTGCTCTCATCTTGGGGGAAGAAGTTGTATCAGAATCTCAGAATATAACACTTCTAAATCTTGGCTAGCAGATACCACTTTTGATATTTAAAACTTTCCAGCCTTTGAAATTCTACAAAGTGGGGAAAGGACTTGAAAATATTTAAATTTAAAAAATTCTCAAAACAATATATAAGTTTTGAGGTTTGGCAACCATGATGGCATCTGTCTTGGTAATTTTTTTAAGGGTTTTTTCCTAAGGGAGCGGGCTGATATTACTTACTTAGCAATTTGAAAGTAAGTGTGAAACATAAATGTATCCCTTTATTCTGCCTAGTAGTTTAATGCAGCATATCCTGCGGTTATCCTGGGTGTGTCTGGTAGATAGCAACATAAAGCAGAGCTGTTATGGAGCAGGGGGAAGAGCAACCTGTGCTGCATTTCAATTTCTAACTGCAGTACAGTTCAGCATTGGAGATGCATCTTCTGTGATGAGACCTCGCTTAACAAGAGATTGGTTGGGTTAACAGTGGGTTGGTTTTAGCTGGCATCGAGGATTCCATTGGTAGTCTGCAGAAGTGTTGGCTGGTGGGAGGTACCAGGACCTGGCCTTACTGCAGCAGTAACCTTGTGTCTTATTGCAAGTGGGGTTTGAAACTAGGTAGGATGTGGCACTTGTGCTACACTTCCTGTGCTCTTGCGTTGGTCAGACTAAGAGATTATGTGAACTTTTTATTGCTTCTTTACAGGTTTGCTGCCCAACAGTAGTTTGCCTTTTTAGAAGCCAGATATCGCTGAGCCAAAGCAATTGCTTTTATCCACGGAGTGTATTAAGTGGGTTACCCTTCTTATGCTGAGGGGTAAATGATTTTAAAATTTAACTCTTAGCAGCATTTGTGTCACTTCCTGACAACGAAGCAGCTTCTCACCCTGCTGCCCATATACATGTTGCTTAATGCACGATGATGGGAAAGAACTTGCTCTGCAGTAAAACAGGATTGTAATTACCTTGCTAATGTGGACCGTGTTGCCATTCAGCAAGGCTCAGGCAGTTCCTACGAGGCAGCCACCCACACTCTCCGCTCCGACAGTGTCTCAGCAGCCCTTCTGCTGTGTGAGTTAGACAATGAAGTCATAAACATCCCCTTTCTATTAATTAATGTTGCTGCAGAACATTTTCCATGTGTTTTCTGCTGAATGCATTAATCGAATCTATTTTCTGCTGGAGGTTTATTTTGCTTAATGAGAAAGCCATGTGCATGCCTTCCCTTTTTTGCCAGTCTTCTAGTGTAGGATATGAGGAATACTGTGAATATGCAGAAACTGTTAGTAATTCAATTTATATAGTCAAAACCAAATGACAGTTCTGTGGAGCAGGGATTAGACTGTACGTGTTTTTTCCCTAGGCCTTTGTACAAGACAGTGTCTGTTCTTAATATACAGTGGCACAGTCCTGTATGGGATTGAGCCTGGGGAGTTCACCATTCAGTTCAGCTGTGAACATTTGGAATTAGTTGTCATCCCATTTGGGGAGATCAGGAGGAAAAGGACATTGTCAGAGAGACGAGAGAGACTTCTGTTTTCTCTTCCTTTGAAAAAAAAAAAAAAGAGGAGGAAAGAAAGGGAGGGAAAAGGTAGAAATATTCTAGTTAAAACAAAAGTTAGTAAAATATTCTAGTAAGATATATGTATGTATCAGTCTATTCTTGCTACTTATGTAAGAATTTTGTACAAGCAGCAATTATAATAGAGGCAGTAAAGTATTGTGTTACAGTTTTATTCTAAACAATTGGAATTATGATTCTTCTTTAGACTCTGGGTCATTTGAAGTGGATGAATTCATGCACTCGGAGGTTATGCTGTGAGTGACTCTGCAGCTAGAGCTCTCTAGGTGGACATGCATCATATTTTTGCTCTTTTGCATATTCTTCCTTTGGACACCACAATATGTTCTCCAGGGTTCGGTCGCTAACTAAATCAGCTGACTTGAGACAGCTCTTTGGATGGCCTCCATGTCTTCCTAAAACACATACTTCTTCCTTTTGCAGGGACATTCCTGTAGACTTCAAGTACATAGCAGAACCGAGTATGCATTCCATGCCAGCTGTGACTTTGTCTCCAAATGGTAGGTTAACACTTTACTGCCTTCTTAGGCTTAATTTACTAGTCTTACTGATTTTATCCCTGTAGTGTTGCTGTGTTGCATCCTCCTGTCAGCCACAACTACTTTCCTCACCAGTCACTGTGTGCAGTTATTCCAGGGTTTTGATTTAAAAGTCTTAAGAAGAACAAATAAGTCAAAATGGGGGTTTATGTCAGGGTAACTGTCAATCTAAAATTAGACATTAATCCAGACAGGGCAAAAGGATTCTTTCTTTTCACAGATGTACCATGTGCTCTTTGCTGTATTTAAAATATTAAGGGAAACAATTGTGGGAATTGAAAACAGTGGCAAAGTACTAAGTTCAGTAGTTCTTGTGGTGCCACTGTTAAAGCAGAAACTGATGATGTACATGATCCTGTTTCTTTCTGTTCTGAATATGTCAGTGTTTCATCATGTTAATGTTTCACTGGTTTGTGTTCTTCAACTAGTATCATACTGCAGGAAGATAAAGGTTTAGTGCCTCAATCAGTGAAAATCCTTCTAACAGAACAAAATCTATGTTATCTGTTTTGGCCAAATTTAAATAGTTTTAGTGTCACCATTACTAAAGTGTTGCCAGATTTGCAGTTAGCAGTCCCATTATGCTGAGTAGTGGCTGACCAGCTTATTGCACAGCTGACAATTTCAGCCAACTATCAGCATCAAATTGCATTTGCTTTGCAGTGTAAATGTTTTATTCTTAACAATAGAGGTGAGTTCCTAATTAAAAGGAAGATTCTGAAGAAAGAAGTAGCTGCATTTGAAAATGTTAGCATCCTAAGCTGGCCTTTTTCAACATTTGTTTTTGAAATTTCATAACTTGTTCTGCTTTAATGTCTTCTGACCAGTGCAGAAAACAGACTTTTCTTAAAGTAGAGGAAGAGAATAACATGCTTGGTATCCACACTTCATTTGTTTCTTTGGGAGGCTGAAGAAAATCCTCAAATTCTAAACTAGTAGCAGAAAGTGTGATACAGTCAAGTCAGCACATTTTATATTGCCACTGTTTGCATAAAAAACTGTAAAAGTAGTGACTATATGTAGAGTTCAAGACAGAAGTCTCTGTTCTAGGTGTTCTGTAGCATATCATCTTCACTGGTTTCTCAGGCAGGAGTTAATGCGCTGCCAAGATGGAAAATGAGGTAGAGTTAAGATTAGAAAAGCCTTTGTTTTTCTTTTACTAAAATATCTTTATTAATTGCATTCTAATAAGCAGTGAATACTAAATAGTTACCAAAATGTAAGCATTTCAAACTCCTGAGTCTATTTTAGACCTTTTTTTCCATAAAGAAAATAAGAGATGACTATCTAAGAGTACCCAGAAAAGAAGTGATCAAATAGATTGCAGCTAGATGGATTTTTTCCCCCTGATCTGAGTAACCTGATCGTGTGCAACCAACAAGTTTACTCAGTAGCTTAAAGCTTAACAATAAGTCAGTAGGATTGGTGCAGCTCATTGCTGTAACAGCCAGAGCTTTACTAGAGTCCTGAGTGCCTTTTGTAGGAATAGGCATCACAAATCCTGTCAAATGTAAGGTTTCAACTCTTGGCAGTTGTACCAGGCAGAAGCAATATCAGCTGCTACCTGAAACTCTGCTACATAATGAAAATCTGGATTAAGATAGTGCAAGAAAAATTATAAAAATCTCTTAAAACATTCTAACTAAGTCTTTCTTCAAATGCAGCACCCTGATACCACCTTTTTTTTATTGCATTTATAGGGAAATGGTTGGCTTGCCAGTCAATGGATAACCAAATTCTGATTTTTGGAGCTCAGAACAGATTCAGATTAAACAAAAAGAAAATTTTCAAAGGTCACATGGTAGCTGGCTATGCTTGTCAAGTGGATTTTTCACCTGATATGAGGTAAGTTTTTATGGGAATGAACTTCATCTTAAAACTTGCAGGCGCAGACGCCGAATTTCTTTTTGAATCCTCTACAACATTCATGTAACTCGCCATCAGACAGAGTTCCCTAGCCAAGCAAAGGAACAGAAAGTTTAATCTTAGCAAAAGATAGGACTGAGTTATACTTGATGATTCCTCTGAAGAACATTTAGAAAACAGTCTGTGTAGTCCAGATCCCTCATTTCCAAAAGATAATCTACATTGCTGTTAAACCATCCAGAGACTCCCCTTGTTTCGCCTCGTTCTGGTGCAGCACAGGAGGCTTCCACATCTGACTTGCACAGGGTCTGTTCCCACAACATTGTCTAGAGTACCTGGGGTTTGAATTCATCCAGTTTGTAGGTGTAGTGTGGGTATCCTCATTTATTGTTGAGACAACCATCTCTTTCTTCCTGTTGGCTTAGTAATATGCCCATACATTTACTACTGTATGTACATAAGACATCAAGTACTATAAAAACTGGAGAATAACCTCAGCAAAACTGAAGGGAAAAGTGTCTATAAATTTTAGAGGAACTTCTGGCACTTTCTCTTTTGCTGATGTATTCTCTTTGGTTCCAGTAACACAGTGTATGGTATAACTGCATTGCTTAGCACATTTACCTCACAGTTGATGAATCACCTTCTGCAGGACTTGTGTGCTCTGGAGCACAGCGTGAATGTTAATTCTCTGGTAGGGTTGTTTGCAGGCTGTCAGGCGGGAAGCTCTTTCCTCTTGCTCAGTGTAATAACACAAGCACTGTTCACACATGATACAACTTTTAATTCTCTTAATATAGCTATGTGATATCTGGAGACGCAGATGGAAAACTAAACATCTGGGACTGGAAGACGACAAAACTCTACAGCAGATTAAAAGCACACGATAAAGTCTGTATTGGTGCAGTGTGGCATCCACATGAAACATCTAAGGTCATTACGTGCGGCTGGGATGGTCTTATTAAGCTATGGGACTAAAGGGCATGCTATAGAGACCTAAAGAAGCAAGCCCTGTATACATCTGAGACTAGAGTGAATTCTGCTGTGAGGATGGGTGGATGTGTGTAATACTGCAGTTCTCAGCTTGCTGTATATATGCACTAAAATCCAGGAAATCTTCAGAAGGCCCAAATGAAGGGATATAGTTCTAAATATGGCACCCGGGTATGAGAAGCAGACGTCATCTGAAGCATGCAGAATCACATGTTAGTTTGTCACTGCTTGTGAAAAACACTCTTGTAAAATAAAACAATTTTAAGAAAAACTATTTTTCAGGTTCTGGATGTCAAAGATGTGAGTAGTTAAAGAAGAAAACCAGCAATTGTTGACTTTCATCCAAAAAAAAAAAAAAAGAAACCTTTGGTACCTCCTGCAGGAGCTGAAAAAGATGCATTTGTTTACCTGGTTTTAGGTGGAATTCTGTTGTCATAAAAATGCTTCTGCCTTTATAGAGCACAAACCCACTTGCTGAGATTTGTTAATTCACAATAGAAATGCAGGTCTAATTGGAAGCTATCAGGTATCAGGTAAATTGTGTCAACTGAAGGCTGCATTCGTAGTCTTAGTTTTGTCTACAGAATCATGATGACGACTGGCTTTTACCTTGGCCAATAGTCCTCCTTTTCAAGATTTTTGCTTGTAGTGACTGTGTGCCATGTGTTGGGTTTTTTGTCCTCCCATATGGTATTTTGTTCCAATAAGCATGATATTGAAAAAAAAAAATAATGTTGCTTGTTCAGTTTGGAATAGTTTGTATTATAAGCCCCATTAAGGTTTTCACAATTTAATGTATATATGTCACACTTTTTCTCTTTAAAAATGTTATTTTTAATAAATCTTTTTATAAAAAGTCTGCTTATTTTTATTCAATCTTTCTGTTTTGCAGTGTTTCTATAAAATATTTCCTACCATTTGGTATTTTAATTTGCAATTGTACTGGAATTCAGATAAACTCATTCTCTTGCAGTGTTCTTTCAAAACTAATGCAAGTTGGTAGCAGGAGAAAAAAGTATTTTCAGCTCCTAGTCTCCTCTCTTTTTTGAGCACATAATGGAAATAAAAGCATGCAGCAAATTTTATCCCATTGATCTGTATTTCATTACAGTTTTGAATTATACTATATTGTTTACTCTAAATCCAATCTCTACTCATCCATTATCAAGAAGACCAAAGGAGCAATTGTCTTGATTGACAGCAGAATAGATGCTGAGGCAAAGAATCCCATAGGGTCTAGATGGAAGGAAGTGGGGTGGTTGTTTTGTGGGTTTGGGGTTGTTTGACCAGTTGCAAGACAATTGTGGTCTTTCAAAGAGGGCTTACACATGGTAGGCCCCTGTGAGCATAGAGCTTAGGGATTTTTAGCTGAGCTTGATAGTCATTCCACTGTCAGTTTGTGCTGTCATGTAACTGCACCAAGTGTACATGTTTCTGTTTACGTAACCATCTCAGTAGCTTTGTGCGCCTGAAAAACTCCACAGTGTTTTCACAAGCCACTGTACTGGTGGTAACTGGGCAGTGCCCAGCCTTGTACCCCTGCAAGTGCCGAGATAGGGAATGGTAGAGCCTGGAGAGACAGGAAGAACCTGGCCCAGCATGTCCTAATGACTGATCTCCTCTTCAAGGAGAGAAGAGGCTGTTCTGTTTCTCTGTTCTTCACGATGTGGGCGGGAAGGAGCTGCTGCTGTCTTGCAGAGGGTGAATTTCCAACAGGGTGCTTTTCACAGGGAAGGTTTGATTCCTGAGCTGGGAGTTGAGCTCTGGTGTCTGCTGTGTCCCAAGTGCCGCTTCACGAAAGGGAGCTGAAATAATTTGGATAGGTTTTTCTCCAAATACATTGTGTACGGTGTGCCCTGACTGTTAACAGCTTATATGTACAGAGAAATGGGGAGGAGAGGAGGAATAGAGCAAATACAGAAACTTCTCACAGGAACATGTATTAGCTTTCACATCAGAATAGCCTTTCCCAAATGCCTTAAAAGCATTTAAATCATAATATACACACTGCTTGCCTCTGTCATTGGTACAGTGTTATTCCATGTGTCCCCTTCCAGGCAGAACTTTAGATATGTATTTATAAAATATATATATTCAAAGTATAAAAATAAGTGCATAAACTTGCACTAATACACTGGGTATTGTCTTTGGAGGAAAAAAAGGAAATGTTTCAATCAATTCTGCTGGATTTGATGTGGATCAAATGTTTGCAGCAAGACCAGAATCAAAATTCCCCTAGAAACTTTCAGATAACATCCTTTGTCCCTCACTGTTGGTCACTGCGCTAATCTTTTGTGGAATTTCTCACATCTGCATTGAAGCCTGCAGGGGGAATTTTTATGAGGATAATTCCCTCTTGTCAACTTGAGAGTTGCAAACTGCAAAGCTTGCATTGTCAGCTAGTTTGTTATGTACAGGGGTGAGTCTAGACTTGACTTTCCAGCAGCCACCTGAGAAGAGATTTCTTTCTGGGCTAATCATATCATCTCCTTCTCTTCCCCACTTCATGTTTCACCAGAAATTGCTCTGTTACAAGTGTTGGTCAGAGCAAGGCCAGTCTGAGACTGAACTAGGCTGAACTGAGCTATGAGCAGACAGAGCCAGGGAACAGGCAGCATTAGGAGAAAAGGGAAGTGTGCATTTTGGGTTCCCCCAATTTAGTCTCCTCTGACATTAGGTGGAGAATGCAATATAGTGAATCAGGCCAAAAGGAGCATCTGGGGAGGGCTGGAGACAGGTGTGTTCTGCTGCCAGGAGGGAATACAGGCAAGCTAGAGTGCAGGGCTGTTGTCACAGCATCATGATTTTGTTCTCCTTGATCGTGTATCTGTAACTTTCAGAAATGACATGCCAATACGTTGGTACTTTTATTAATACCAATTACATTTTCAGTGGAAGTTTACCAGATCAAGCAACTATCTCCATCATTCTTGGAGTTCTGCCTGGGAAACTTGACAGTTTTTTTGGCCTTTTGCCAGCTTTTTCTTGGACTTTTTTCATACATGAGAGGGGGAAATGTCCCACATACCCTCGTGCTTCTTGCTGGTAAGGAGGCTGGCTGTCTTGAAGCAGATGGTCTTGGCATCTGTCTTGCTCAGAGTTTATAATTGTCCCCAGTAAGATAGGGCTTCTCAATCTTTTGCCCTCATTATGAAGAACAAACGTCAAAATTACTGTACATCCAGAGAAGTCCAAGATTGTCTTGTAAAAGGCCAATTTTTAGCAGAAAGCAGATGTTCAATATGCAGTTCGACACTGTCGTCTTTAACGGCTGATTTAAACAGGCAGCCTTGCAGCTCTGACAGCCCAGTAACACGATGTACTTTCCTTCTTTCTACCAGCTGGTTATTACAAAATCCTGCTCCCATTTGCTAGGAAGACTCCATATGACAAGCAGCCTGCACAAGGGGGAACACGTGGAGAGTGGAGGAGGGAGGGGAGTTTTGCTTGGAAGGCTGCATAAACAGTTGAACCTATACACCCGAAAGAATCAGTTGCCAGGGAGGTTGTTCCTCTGGACACTACGTAAGGACTTGCTACTGTAGGTTGACTTCACTAGCATACACTCAAAATTTAAGCCTCGTATCTCGCAGTAAAATGTGTCTTTTCTGCTAGGCTTGCTGATAAGCCAAACAGACACCACGGCTGTCTTGCAGCACTCAGAGAAAACTGCTTGTGGCAGGACTGTGTTTACAGAATCTGCTTGCAGAGTTTAACACTTTCAGAAACAAGTTGCAATGCTTTCAGCAGGCCATGAATCTGTAAATTCCCCAGGCACACTGGAAGTTTGACCTCAGATCTGCTTGTTATCTTGTATGATGGAACATTTAAACTGTGTTAAATGCTAAAGCACTGAGCCTTTCTAAGCATCCTTTTGACCAGCTGTGCTTCATGCCACTGGGAGACTGCTCAAATGAAATAGTACTGCAGATTCCCTGTGTTGGACGGTAGAGTAAGAGATTTTCATTAGGCCTTGGGTTTTTCTGGTTACTCTGAAAGAGGTCAAGATTAACCCAGCCTGCTTCTTTGGTTTGGGAAAGGAAGACAGCAACACAATTCCTCTAGGAGGTCATTTCAGTAATAGGAACTTTATGGAGCTTCAAGACCACTGACAGTTATCCAGACAATTCTGGCAGCTGCAAATCTTTCCCATTCTCTCATTGTAATTGCCCCACAACTGGTGTCTTGCTCCTATTCCCCAGCAAAACTCTGTAATTGTGGAATAAGTCCTTTGTTGTTGGTTTTTTTTTCTTTTTTTTTTTTGGTTTTTGTTTTTGTTTTGTTTTTGGTGGAGGTTAAACTCTTGCTAAGCATATTAAAAGAAAACATAGTAAAAATGCCCTGTCCTAGAAGATCATTACCAATTTCACTTCTGACCATAGCCTGTACCAGGTTGATTTCCTCACACACCTGGGCCTTTGCTCACCCAGGTGAGTTGTTTCTATTTTGCTTTGGCATCCCTATGCAGTCTTGCTCTTTCAGCTCCTCCTAATGTACTCTGTAAAATGCTATCCCTTCCAGTATCCCTTGGAGATAAAAAGGGAACTTGGAGTCTGAAATCATTTGTTAGGCCAGACATCTAGAGGAGACAGAGGGAAGGCCCATTCCCTGGAGTTTTCAAAACCATGTTGTGTTTTGTCAGAAGAGCTTCCCTGCAGCGAGCTCCTTTCTCTGCCCTGCTTCTGCTCCTTCGGGAGTACCTTGGTGCATCAGGGCAGGTGAATTTTGTTTGCTTGTTGTCATTATTCCTCCAATATTAAACTAATGGAGTAACATTATTGGTATTTCCTCAGATCCTGAATTCTATTTCTTGGAGCAATTTTCCTTCCCTTCATAAAGAAGCAGTTAGAAGGCATTTCAGGGCCTCTCCTGCCTGGCAAGGCAGTTTGAGGGATCATTGTGGGTTGTCTGGTGAAGTCTTGGCCCCTGCATCTTGGCTGCTCCTGGCTAGTCTCCATGGAGAGATGCAGATCCTCCCAGGGCATAGGTCCTGCTGCCTTAGAGGTCTGACACTGGTCAGGCAGCCACTCCCACCTCTCTGAAAGGGTGGTGGCACCCCGGGTGGTGGCTCCACTCTAGGTATCTGAAGGTGGATGCAAAGGCGGGATTCACATTGTTTGTGTTTGATTCAGAATTTCAAATATAGGGGAAGAAAATACCAGCTGAGGTGCAGAAGCACTTTCATTACTTGCCTAAGTTTTGTACTGCATATGGCACTGCACTTCCTTTCAGGAAACTGCTTAAAACCAAACATCTGTGATGGTAATCCACCAAAAAGAGCAGGGACATGGCAGTGATACTCACATTTGAGTCATCATTTCCAGACAGCACGAAGTGGACTCCTGTTTCCCCCTTGTATACAAGGTGCTGCCTTATCAGGATAAGGGACATAATGCAGGCTGTCTGCAAAGGTCACTTTCAGGACCAGGTGAAAGTCTTTACAACAGGCAGGTCAAACTGCACCTTGAACAGGAACTTCTATTTAAGGAAAGAGATCCATTCATTGTTGCAGGTGGTTGCTTTCAAGTGCCATGCTTGCTCTGCAGATGCTGCCCCTGAAAGCCAGTGGAGGAAGGCAGGTATAAATGTCCCTGTGTGTAGGTCAGCTCTGAACTTCCACCGGCACTAAACCAGGTCTCTACTGACTGCAATTAAATGTCACATTGTGCTAACAAGCAGGAAAAAATCAACAGTGATTTCCTGCTGAATAACCCTGAGGATCCTTTCAAGGACAAGGGAGTGGCTAATGAAGCTCATGAAATCAAAGTTTTGTAATGAAACAGATGGTCTCAGCTGTTGAATAATTCACTAGAGAGAATGAATATTTCTTCAGGTGTGCTATTGGGTGATATGTCTTCTTGGCATCCGCCAAGAAAGGCCAGACATATGTTCCTTTTATGCTTTCTTTGTTCTTTCACATTTGAGAGGGTCTCATGAAGAGCAACCCTTCACAAGTCACTGATGGGATCAAAGCCTGAGGCTAGAAGTGCATGCAATAAATGGCAGGTTTTGGAGTGCAGCAGGAGGTCAGGCCTTTCTTTGGCCAAGTTTGGGAAACTCCAAGGAAGGCAGCATGGTATTCAGAAAGAGACCAGTTTTTCTGAAGGAATGTGTTAGTGTTTTAACATGCTGCCAGGGACTCTGTGGAAAGCTCATGTTGCAGTATTAACTGTGATTGTTTTGGGGGATTCACATCTGTTGCTGCTCTTCAATAGGTCACAGGCAGCATCTGTAAATTCTGAATCATAAATGTGTGTGATAATGAAATCCCTGTGGCCCCCTCTAAAAGGGAAACACCCTCACAGAAGGATCTGTGCAAATAAAGCTACCCCAACACATGGATCATGTCTGCAAAAATCCACTTTACACTGAGCTGAAAGATCTCCTGGTGGAGCTGTCCAACTGATGCAATTATGGCTTCACATCAGGAACGAGATGTGGTCATTCTGTCTTTGTTAGCTGGGGTTGGCCCTTGCTGTGGCCACCATGAATGACCTGAAATGTAGGCAGTAAGGAGGCTCCTGGGCTGGAAGCAATGGGCTGGCGGTTCTTGGGGAGCAGATGTGGATGCCTGCAGGGAGCATGGGGGAGATGCCCAATGCACCTGGGGATGGCAGGCCAGGAGTCTGGGAGGAGAGCAGGCCTGGACAATATCTCTGACAATGACGCTGAGCACATCTGGGGCTCAGTCTGACTTTCCTCCTTAGCTGCTTCCGAGGGAAGGGTCCTGCAGTGGGTCTCTGAACAGCCATCTCTCAGACCAACCAGTACTACATTCTCTGCAGGAGATTCTGGGTGCTGCCCAGGCCTGGCAGCCTTTTAGCAATGCCAAGACAAGCCAGTGACCCTTTCTCCCTGCCTGGGCATGACCATGCAGTTGCCAGTCTCCAGGCTGAGGCTAAAATGGCAAAATGTCCTGCCCATGCTGGTTTCAATGGTGCCCTCTGTACTTAGGCTTTGAAGGGGGAACCTGTGGTGGTTTCTTTGCAGGTCTGATCTGGGAAGAGATGCGGTGTGCCACACTGGCATGTGGTTACTGCATGGAGATGGTCTCAACAAGCTCATCACCTACTTCAGTCGTTCCAACAGTCAACTCTCCTCCAGAGCTGGCCCTAGGCAGTGGAATGCTCCCTGTAAGCAGTCAAACTACTGGAACAAGGCCAGCTCAAACACAGATGCCAAGCATGTACAGGTGTCCCTGAGGTAGCTGGTCTGGTTGAGAGGCAGCACGCAGCAGTACATCTGGTGGGGGTTGGCTGCTGGATCTTCAGCTCTGGCTGAAGCAGCGTGTGCCTGTGGATGACAGAATTCCCAGATCCCTACCTTTCTCTCTCAGCACAGTCCATACCAGGCTGGAGATACCACCTGAGCAGGGTGTACAGCTGGGACCCTGCAGCATGCAGGGGGCAATCGTGCCTGGGTACAGCAGGGGGTGGACACAGACTGGGTGCACACACACAACACCCCTCAGCACCAGCCTGTCCACGGTGGTAGAGTCAGCCAGCGCTGGCTTGTGTCCCTGTGCACGTACCTGGCAGCTCATTTGTTAAGAGATGGGAACTGAATTCACTTAAGGGTCCCTCCTTTAGGTGAAAGAGATCAACAAAAGAGCAGGGGTAAGGGCACAAAAGCAAGACCTCAGAAAGCAAGGCTGTAACTCTGCTCTAAGAGATGCAAAGTAGAAAGGCACAAATAGTGCATTAAAGAAGCACTGTTCCTTTTCTCTACAGTGTCACATAACTGCCTCCAGAATGATAAATGGCTTTTATCTATCCTGTATTTGAGATAAGGTTTTCTTTAAAACTACCATAGCTATTGGAATCTTTCTTGCAGAAGGTGAAGCCTGAAGTGTTCCTGACTCTACCTGGCAATCCTGAGCAAGACATTAGTTTAGGGTTTACCGAACTCTCTCACTAACCAAAGCAGAACCAGGATAGACCTCTACTCCACTTCAGGAATTTGCCTATCAACATTTTTACTTCAGGAAAATAAACTATGGAAGATATGCATCCCTTTGGAATTTTAACATCTGAGAGAAGTCAGATAATAAATTTAATAAATAAATAAATAAATAATTTATTAACCTCTATGATTTTAACATCTATGGGTTTCTTAAGCAAATGATAATAAGCTACTAGGTTACTTACTCCAGGACTAGTTAGGAGGAAAAACAGGTACAGTGATAGAGCATATATTTTTATATTTTATTAATAAAGCAGGACTCACAGCTGGACTTCTGCCACTCCATTATTTGAAAAATTGGAGTTGAGCCATTCTGCAATGCACCAAGCGTGATCATTCTGACAAGCGACGTATTAGTTTAGGAAATCCTGGCAGCATCTTGCGTGTTGATGAATCTCCTCATGGCCCTGCATCATTAAACAACCTCAGTACTTAGTGTATGAGGGTTAGAGGAAGCATGGCTGACACAGAGAAGGCATTTCCTACTCATTTTCTGAGGTTGTGAATCTCTTGGGTTGTGTATCACCTGGCTCAGAGATAGCAGTTTGGCCCTGAGGAAAGTGCTTTGCCCGACTCTTGGACATGGGAAATTTCATGCATCTGCAGCAGATCATCCTGACTTTGATGTAGAGCTGAGGATGTCATGGGCCTCCACAGCACCCTGCTCTGGGTGACTGCAAAACCCCTTGCTCCCCAGTCTAGGCAGGATGTGCAGGAACAGAAATGGGAGCTACTTTTATAGAATCATAGAATATCCTGAGTTGGAAGGGACCCAATAAAAATCATCAAAACAAATTCACTGCTCCTTGTGGGCCTACCTAAAACTAAACCATATCAGTAACAGAGTTGTCCAGACACTCCTTGAACTCTGACAGGCTTGGTGCTGTGATCACTTCTTAAGAAGCCTGTTCCAGAGACTGACCCTCTTTTGGGTGAAGAACCTTTTCCTACTTGCCATCTGGACTTCCCTTGACACAGTTTCGTTCCATTTCATGTCACTGGTAACTGGAGAGAGGAGAGCAGCATCTCCCCTTCCACTGCCTCTGTTGAGGAAGTTGTAGACTGCAATGAGGTTACTCTTCAGCCTTGTCTTCTCTATGCTGAACTAGCCAAGTGACTTCAGCTGCTCCTTGTAAGCCTTGCCCTCAAGACCTTGCACCGCCTTGGTGACCCTCTGGACACACTCTAATTGTTTGATGTACTTATATTGGGGCATCCAAAACTGCACAGAGTACTCAAGGTCAGCAGTGCAGAGCAGAGAGGGACAATCACCTCCCTTGACCAGCTGGTGATGCTGTGCCTGGTGCTTTTGGCTGACAGGGTAAACTGCTGTCTCATACTCATCTTGCCATCAACCAGGACCTCCAGATCTTTCTACAGGGCTGCTCTCCAGCATCTCATGCCCAGTTTGCTGGTAAAACCAGGATTATCCCCTCACTGCTGAAGAATCTGCCACCCACTCTTGTTAAATTATACCAGAAAACAAAGTGGCACCAGGAGGTATTCCTTAGCCTTGAGACAAACTGGCAAAGATGGCCTGACCATGTCCATTTACTTTCAGCTTCCCAAACAAGGTGGCTGCTTCCAGGCTGGCACTGGCTTGGGTTAACCCATGGCTGTGCCTGGGAATCATCTGGGAGAATCCTAGATGGCCTGAGCCAAAACTGTGCAAATGACCTTGTTAATTAATCAGCCAGCCATTCCTGTGAATACTGCCTGTCATGGCTAAATTTACCAGCACAGGCATAGCTGGGATCACCACCTGTCAGCAGTCCTGGTCCAGCAGCACCATTCACCTTCTTCCCTAAATGAGGCCTTTGAAGCCCAGGTTAAGTCCCTTCAGAATTAAACTCCACTTCAGCAAATACTACTGTAAGTAAAGAAGTAAAGGGATTTCTTTTTAAAAGTAAAATGAAATGGGGGGGAGGGCAGGAAATCAGAGACTCCACAGGACACAAAGAACTGTCAGCATGACTGAAAGGCACTAGATTGAAAACCAGCATGAGTTTGTTATAAAAGAGAGTTTGACATGGAGCCACAAGTTAAACTTTCAAATATGATTAGGAACACTGATACAAACCAGAACACATGAGAGTACAGAGCTGGCTTTCACTGAAGAGGTTAAAACCATTTTCACTAGCCCCTCACCACTGTAGTCTTTCACCAGTGAAGGAGGGAGGGGTGTTTTCTGCATCTTACAGAGCCGTCCAGAGTTTGTGACCTTTGTGGTCAACACAGATGTTCAAAGTGGGATTTGCTGCAGCAGTTTCAACCCTCACAATGGCTCAGCAGGTCAAGGTGGGAGGCAGGTGCTGAGGCCAAGCTCCCCACAGCCCCTAAGCAAAGGCAGTGGGAGGAAGGCTGCCACCCTAACAGGGTCACTTGCCTGCTGACCTCTTCTGGGAGAAGGGGAGCTGAGCTGAAGGGCTGAAGCAGTTTCTGCTGGGGAGAGTTGTCCCTGCCCACCCTGGGGCAGGCAAGAGCACTCAGAAGGGTAGAAGAAGAGGAAAACAGATGCCTGGCTTGGAATAAAGCCTGGGGAAGGCAAGGGGAACGGCTCAATACACCACTGAGGCAAAGCAGGGCATCTGTCTGAAAGGAAGAAGTTCCTGCCTCTGGCTGCTTGCTGAGATCCTATGGACTCGTTGGGTCCAGCACAGGTTCCTGCTCTGGGAAGGAGGGGTTGAGGGAGGTGAGGCAGCAGAGGGGTGAAAAAGGAAAGAAGGGTCTGAAAGGAGAAACGAAAATGCCAGGACTAAGAGAAAGAACTGCATGGGGACAGAGGGAGAGACTTGTTAAAAACAGAACACTGTGCTGAGGCACATCAAGGGGAGGGACACTGAGCCCTGCGGAAGTTAGAAACCAAAGGTAGTTACAAAGGCTGCATATTAAAGACATGGAAGTGGCAAAATCTTCTATTTTAATGCAAAGTTTAATTTCCAAATTCTTTTAGATATAAGAAAAACCCCAACCTGCTACATATTTTTCAGTTCCTCCCCTTCCTTAGCTCCTCAGGGAATGCCAAAGGCTGGCTCCTTGGGGGTGCACTGCAGACAATCCACACCCCAGCCTGCAGACCCTCAGCATAGCAGCAGACCAGGGCACCTCCCTGAGCCCCCACCTCTGCCAGCATCAGTGCAGATCCAGGGCCTGGCCTCCTTGTGCCAGGAACAAGCAGCTGGGCCAGGGAGGTGGTGAGGAGGTGTAGGCATCCAGGAACAGCGCTGGAGAAGGCACCAGCAAATGTTGAAAACCAACAAACAAAAAAGACCAGGTTTCACTTTCATCTCTTTCAGGTAAATATCTCTCTAGATGAAAAGCCATTTGCTGCAGCCATTGCAGGACTGATTTAAATCAAGCTGGTTTTTGAGCAGGTGAACTAGGGAAGCTCTTTCTTCTATGGCTGAAGACTATGGAGGGTGACAAGGGGGAGCACTGTCAGCAGCTGAGTGTCTCTGTCACACCATCTCCTGATTCAGAAGCATTGAACTCACTTCATGAAGCCAGACTAGCTTAAAGAGCCACAGTCAGAGCACTCAGAAGCAGCTCAATGAAATAGGTAGAAATTTAGTTTCGTGGTGAATTCTGCTTCTGCCAAATTCAACTGAAATTTGCCAGTGGGTTCAAGAACACACTGTTCTTGACTAAGATTTCTTCCATAGGAAACAAGGCCAAAGAAAAGAAGGTGCAAATCAAAGACAATCGCTTTACAGAGAAGTAACACTTGACCATTTCTTAGAAAGGTACCTCCTCACAAGCACTCTCCTGCCCAAGGGCTGGCACAGCTCAGCCAGCAGAGCTTCCCAGGGCAGCGCCAGAAGGATGCCCTCCCTGCCAGCATGCTCCACCATGGGGCAGCCTGGAAAGCCTTGCTGTTAGCTCCCCCAGACAAACATTCACAGAAACCTCTGTGCTCTAAGACAGGGTAACCCACTGGCAAATATATTGCTAGACAAATCTGCACCACGTATCTTCTCCTAGTGCCAGGTCTTTTGGCAACATATGAACATGAAAGCCAGGCCATTTTGTTAGCAGTCACTGTGTGAATATTTAGCAACTTTAGCCAGTGACGCCAAAGTCCTCTTCAATAACACTATGGGGCCAGATGGCTCGCAGTCACACATCATAAAATCCTTTCTGCTATTTCCATCTTGTATTTACCCAGCTCAGTGTGTAACAGCTACTGGCGTTGAAGGCTTCCTTTTTCAGAAACATCTGTGGTTTTGATAAGTCTTTGTAGGTATGGAAAAGCCTGAAGTCCTTCAGCTCCAGCTCCCGGAGGAGACTGTACCAGTACCGCACCACAGTGCTGTCATTGCCGCTGACCTCAAACCCAGGCCAATGGATGTGCACCTCAAAGACCAGCTGTCCTATCTGCTCAACAACATCTTCCAGGATCAGGTTTTCCAAAATTTTCCACTCGGCACTCTCCACATCTGCCTTGAGGACATCAATCTGCAACAAAAGAACCATTGCTACGTGAAAATGAGAAACTTTGCAATTATAGTCACTAACACCTGAGGCCAGGCTTGACCATTCTTTAATATACATAGCTGTTCGTATGTACAAATCATTTTTTATTAAAAAAAAAAGTAACTTAAAAGGTCTCGGAGCACTAACACGGGCAGTACACAATGTTTCATGCTTGTCTGTTCACAGCCCTTCTCCTTCCTCCAGCTCCTGGTCTGAAAAGCTATGGATCCTGAGGTGCCCATGCAGCTCCTCCGACAAACAATGAATGTTACTGTTCCTTCACAATTCTTGTGGTGGCATCACAGCTATGAAAAAAAGAAACCTACCTAACTAAACAAAGACACTAAGGCACCATTGTTCCTTATTTCTCCATCACAAAATTCCAGGACAGTTCCAAACGCACCAACAGTGATTTACTTGCACCACAGTCGAGCGGGGTCCTCGTGAGCTCCACACAAGTGCAAGACAAGGTCAAAGTGAAATGAATGCCGTGAACAGCTCAGGTCACCAGCTACCCTCGGCCAAGCTGCTGGCTGAAGCTCTTGCAGGCATGGCTACAGATGCTGAGTGAGGAGGACCAAATCCAAAAATAACTATGCAAAGAGTCTATCGGGTTTTAAAGGGCAGCTCCCCCAAAGAAAAACACATATCTGGAAAGAAGGTGTGAAGGCGTTTAAAGGGAATAACAGCTCTAATAGAAGAGTTCCCTGTTTTAGACTGTTATTTAATTTTGTAGTGACATATTCAGCAATCCAACTTCTCACAGCCCTACACCACTGCGGGTTGACTTTGCCTGGAGATTAGCTAAGGGAGAGGAGCTGTACGCTTGAACGAAAAAAGAGCGTTTCAGCACCGTTTCACACCTCATAGAAAACAATGACCGCAGTGCAGTAGTGGTCCCAAGCTGCTCAAGGGTCTGAGTTTCCCAGAGCCACGCAGGGGACATTCCCGCACTGTGAGAGTAGGGTTTGCCTATGCCAGTTCCACCTGAGCTGCTGCTTCTGCCCATCCGCTGAATCTCAAGATATGTTTGAAGTGAAAATTTAAGACTCTAAACACAACCAAGAATACTAAAGAAAAAAAAAAAAACCACACAAAAAAAAACACACAAAAAAAGCCAACAAATAAAACAACAGCAAAACCCGCGAGAAAACCCCACATTGTCTCTGGCAGCCACTGTAACTGTGGTGGCAGTGTTGAAAAAGGCACCTCTGCAGGTACAGGACAGAAATTTGTGTGGATAACGTAAAAGAATTGCCAAGGCAATAATTTTCCTAAGCTGCACCATCCCAGGACACCTCTCTGGTGTCATGCCATGCCTCATCCATGCTGGCTGGGGCCCTGGCTCACAGAACCCAGCGTGCAGTGCAGGGGTTGTGCTGTGAGCATGTCTCCTGTACAACCAGGGCTCTGCTTTGCATGGGCCATATCCGGAAACCACAGATAGGGCTGTGGCAAGGGGTGACCACATCTACCTTCCCTCGTTCTCCAGATGGCTGACTGGAGACACCAGGGGCTGATCTGCTGTGCTGGCAGCCACATCAGCGCTCCTCAGGGGCTGTGCTCCAGCACTACAGATGGGCATGGGATGGCAAGAACCTGTAGCTGCTGAACGCTTGCCCCTTCTGGTCTCCATCTGTAAAACATCGGTATTAACCACTGAAGCCCTCTGCCGAGTGCATGGGTCATGCCCATGAAGGGCTGCAAGACTTCAGAGGAACAAGCTGTAAAACAGCTGAAGACAACACACTGCATTTTTGGAGCAGGATTTGTGAGAATGGGACTTGAATGATGTCCATGGTCACAGCCTGAATAATAATAAGCCAAGCTGCTGCTTGTCTGCTCATTAAGGCGGCATTGTGCCTCCTCCACACTGTGGGAGGCAGGGGGCCAGTGGAAAATGACTGGGGGATTATGGAATTAAAGCCCATATTGTGGTATGTCCACATGGGGAGCAGAGAGGAAGGTTGCACAGACAACCTTAGCTCTGGTATTTCCTCACTTGACTCTATAACAAAGAGGTTGTCAGTCTGTCCATCCGTGGGTCAGTGAAACAGCTGAACATAATGTTCCCTTGGGTTCAAGGGGAGGTTGAATGTAAATGATGCTGCTTGTGACATTTTCAGCTGAGAACTACTTCATGGGTGAGCTCACTTGTTTTCCCTTATATGTTTAAATAGGTTATTTATTTTTCAAATACAAACTTGCATCTCTACCTGTAATGCAATTTTGTAGGCAGTTGATTCCACATGGTTGCAACTGCCATAGGAGCACACTGCTGCACTTAAGATACCAAAGATGTTTATCTTTGAGAGAATTCTAACTTTGAAAGCAGACAAATTACTCAAAACCTTTTTTTCTTGGGAGAAAGGGTGAGGGGTGGATGGATAAAGGAAGAAACGCTTCTACTAATTTGCTTTTGGTTTCCCATGATCTTACTTTATGGCAACAGTAGGACATCTTTTTCCCAGGGTAATGTTTCCAGTCATCACCCAGGTTTGTTTGTTTTTCTTTTGTGACACTAACTGCTGCTCTGGCTGCTCAGCAGGCGCTCTGCATGCTCTGTGCTGTATTTGTGAAACCGATCTGGAAAGTGGCTGCTAACCAATGTTTCAGTAAGAGAAAATGAGTTATCACAATAACTGCTTAAACACTTACTGAAATGACCGGGAAAGAAACACAAGGCTAGTGAGGATGTGATGCATACACAGACCAGAGGCTTTCTGTTGCCTTTAGTGCTCTGGAGACCTGGAGGGACGCGGGTACCTGCCTCTACCCACCGACTTCTGTGACTGCCTTCCAGGCAAGGTGCCCTCCTCAGCCCAGAGTCTCCATATCATGCCATAGATAGTGTAAAATAAATGGCAGAACAGCTACGTGTCAGAGTATCTGAGAAAATAACAAGCATCCTGCTAACACAAAGTGCAAGTTTTGTGATGATCAGACAACTCAGCTTTATTTACCATCAGTGATAAGAAGTGAACTAGCAACAAGAAATACACCACCACACCTTCCAGGCGCCTAGATTCAAAGTTCCAGTGAAAGGATTAGTGGACATGCCTATAAATTCAGAGCTCTAATTCAGCTAGGAGTGCAGCTGAATTCTGCTGCTGGGAGTAAATCCTGGAGGGCAAAGATCTTCAGTGCCTGAAGGTAAAATACGGTAGTCAGTTGCAAGCACTCACAAAGCTGGTTCCTCTTATCTTCCACAAATCCTTTTATCCTACACGAACTAACCAGGTTATCATAGATAAGTAAAAAATGTGGATTTTTAAATGTTTTCTCAGTTTAGCTCCTTTGAAAAAGCATTGCAGCATTATACCACTTATACTCGGAGGAAAAAAAAGGACCTTGCTCATGCACAGCCAAGCACAGACAACAGCTAAAAGAAACATGTTTTAGTTAGTGAAGGTCAACACATACTCTATGAAGGCTCATTTCTTCTTTTCAGGGTAATGACTTGTTACAACCGTGCATCATTTCCTAAAGCAGAGATCAGATCTCTGTTTGCCTTGATCACTTTTGAAATACCAGGGTTAACGGGAACTTCAGGCTCGGTGCTGCCCTGTGGGCACCATTTAAAGCTCCCCATGGAGAAGAGTCAATTGAGAGTGAATAGCTGGAGGAAGCAATTTAGCTGTATTACTTCCAGCATGAGCTCAGCATGTGGAAGTGGAAGCCGGGAAAGGCAAAAACAGCGAATGCAGTACAGGTCAGGTAAGGAGGATCCCTCCTGTTCTCTGGGAGCGGGTTTGCAGTGTAAGCTGCTGGGAGGAGGGAGAGCAGAGCTGGTTACAGCTTTCAAACACAGGAACAGAGCTCAGAACCACCCCGGCCTCCTGAACCACAGGGCCACCCTCATGATTTGAGGCTGGGAGAAATAACCCTCTGCTCTGGCTCCCTGATACCAGGTCACCATTCTGAAAGCAGCTGTACAGTGAGAAAAATCGCTGTCTCGTGCCTCAGTTTTTTCCCCTCTCCACCTAAGCACAATTCTCTACTCTCAGCAGACAAAACTCTAGAAAAAGCTGTTTAATTCACATTTTGATAGCACATGTCTTTGCAGGTCACAACAGGTTTTTGAGTGTGGTGTTGGATTTTTTGGGGCTTTTCTTTGTTTTTTTTTTTTTAAAGGAAGCTTCCCTCTTACTCTTTTCACATCTGCAAATTTTCAGCAAGGTATTTCCCTCATTTTCTTTCCTCTCAAAATACATTCACAGCCCTTCCTCAGCAGCGGGAGATGGCTTGGATGTTAAGTCCCTTTCATTGCTTTTGATGCTGAGCCGAGGCTGTAATTGATGGCAGACAGGATGCCACAAAGCCTAATAGCAAATTATGCTTCCAGCAGCTTCTGACTGTCTCTCCCTGTGCTCCCTGCGATCGGTGGGAGGGGGAAACATCCTGTCTCTCTCTGAGCCACCCACTGGGGAGACCAGGACTGCTGTGGCCATGGCTTGAGCAACACGGGTACTGAAATAGGGAGAAAAGTCAATCACTGCTGATCAGTGATGTACAGCTCCAAACAGCAGCACTTCTCCTTCAAGTTACTCCCCTTCCTTCTTGCTCACATTTACACTTCTCTCTGCAGCAGTCGGTATATAGCCAGTTTCAAACTGACTCTGGGACAAATGTGTCATTTGAGATTATTCACTCCCAGTGTGTCAGACAGGGCACATCTTCAAGTATCTGCTTAAGGCATCAAAGTCACAAAGCTGATTTGTGCAAGTGGGTGCTTTCATGGTATTTGGCCTTTTTTTCACAGGAAACTGTCCAGCTGAAGTCGCTCATACAATATACACATCTCTGAAACAGAAAATCAGCAATGAGTGCAGGTAAGCTTTGTTCCTCTGCTCTCACCACCAATCCTCCACAACCTTGCAAATGACAGAGAAGTCTTTTCTCCCAGTTCTGGTAATGTGCTTCCCATTAAAGTATTACACAGCAGGGGCAGGATACTAAGTAACTTTACCACTTAAACTAGAGAAAATGTCTCAAAATCAAATTAAAAACCCTTAAATTCTCTCACAGCCAACTGTCAGTAAAGCAACAGCTTGCCAGATGCAGTCATGACCCCCGACAAACACACCCATCCAGAAAACCCACCCAGCAGGCACCAATCTCAACTGCATGCTGAGGAACACTGTGAGCACTTTGCCCATGCTCTCCCAGGGGGGACTGCTCCTATCAACAATCCTTGCAGGCACCCCGAGTAACTTCCTCCCACAGATGCAGAGTCCAGTTCTGGGAGCACCTGGCACCTTCACTCCCCACTTCTTCTCTTGGTCTCTGATCCAAAGACATTTCCCAAATACTCTCTCCATCTGGAAGCAATTCCTCTCTGAGGACCCCTCACAGAGAAAAATACACCTGCTCTAGTCCAGTTAACTGGACCAGTTAAGCAATGCCTCTTACTCTGGTGGACAGGCAGACAAGAAGAGGCGTTTTAGCAGACAGGAGGCTTTTTTCAATGCACTTTACCAATGGACAAAATAATCCCTGGACAAACAACCATGATCTGATATGAGATCAGCATTGCCTGACATCCTTTCTCCCTGGCTGTACTTGGTCAAGAGGCCACAGGTAAAACCCTGTGGCCTTTTGTCATCACAAACATATTCCTTTGCCAAAGGACTAGTTATTGGCATCTTCCCATCTTAACTCATGCTGGCACTGACACAGCAGCTCACTTGTTAATCATCTTCTGGTCACAAAATAGTACAGGTCCTCAAGCCTGAACTGATTTTTCAGACAGGTTTGATGTGTTTAGCTAGCCTTACACCATAATAATCTTAAAGGCAAACTTCTTGTCTAGCTTGCTACCCACCAAGACCAAAGTTCCTCTACAGTGACCTAGAGAAGAGGATCTACAAGACCTCTGTGTAGAGCAGGCCAACACTGCACGGAGAAAATGATGAGGGAGAAGACCTTCCTCTCACAAAATAATTGAGCATCAAAGATCTTGGTTCCCCAATTCCTTAAACTGAGATCAGTCTCCAAAACGGGCAACAAGAACTTCACCACTAGCCAAAGACTCAAAGTGATGCCTCCTCAGAGGAAACAGGGTGAAAAGTCATCATGAGAACGTAAGCCCCCAAACAGTGACATCCTCACCTGCTCAGTGGCAGTAGCTCACAGCCATGCATCTCTGCTCAGAAACACTGTGTCCCAGTGCACTGTGTTACCTCTTTCAATTTGCACGGCTGTGTTGTTGTTAGTGTACAACATCCCCTCACCAG
Organism: Formicarius rufipectus; assembly: GCA_013399695.1. Taxonomy (NCBI): domain Eukaryota; kingdom Metazoa; phylum Chordata; class Aves; order Passeriformes; family Formicariidae; genus Formicarius; species Formicarius rufipectus. The sequence goes on from VXAU01005682.1 coordinate 506,413, forward strand.
ATGCCTGAATCCAATGGCTAGATTGCCAAAGTGGTAAAAATACCACAAGGGAGCCGCGGAAACCCTGACCTGAAGTTATTTAACAGCTGATCAGCAGCAAAAGATCTGTTTGCCAAAGCCCATGCTGCAAACAGACATTTTAAACACTGCATTTATTCCACCAGCAGTCAGGTTGGAAGCGCAGCCCCTCTGCGCGCAGCCCTGGCCGAGCGCACAAGTTGCTCTGCAATGAGCACACTCAACCATCTAATCTTGCAGGAGATGTTCTGTTGCCCACTCCCCCTACAAAGGGGGGGAAAATCCTTTCATTTCTGTTCTTTTGATCTTCTCTGCCAGACGCTGCTGGACGCCTGTGGGAACGGATATTTACTCAAAGGAATGAATGGCACACGCTAGACCCTCAAGTCTCTTCATTAGAGGGGAACAAACATTTGCAGTCTGTTTGTGTTGCCTCAGCACCAAGCAAGGACAGTGGGACCCAGCTCCATGCTTACACAAAGCCAGGCTACCTCAGTCTTGCTAAAGGTGAAAGCCAACAGCGATGGGAGAAGCACATTACAAGGGGGTGAGGGGGCAGTCAGCACAGGAGGTTTGCAACAGAAGGCGAACAGTTAAGCAGCAGTTGATTCCAAAGCCCTGAGGAGCAAGACCTGTGAGTGTGTGAGTGGGCTGCAAGGGGCAGAGGGCTTAGGCTACTGTAAAACAGTAACACACAGTAACCAGCATTTCAGCTGCAAGACCTGCTATTGTTTATTAATACAGTGCCCATAGGGGCCTTCAAAATGTAAGCAATTGAAGAAAGGGATCAGAGGGATCATCTTCAAAAAATGTTCGTCACACCTTAAAGAATGTCTCTTGCAGGATGAGAATCTGCAGCCCTGATATAACTGGATAGCTCCAGTTAAATTTGATGGAAGACTTGGCTCCCATATGCACTAGCCAGAGTAATCTTTAAGACAACACCTTCCTGGGGATCTACTTATTTCACTCTACCTCTGGTCCAAAGTGCCAACCTGCCTCTCTTCTGGTTCACTGTTTGTCCACCCTGCTACTTGATTGTAACCATGACAGGAAGGAAGTTGCACATTTCTGAAAATATGAGTAAGAAACACCCCAAAATGCTTGCACATCTCAGATTTCATCTGATTGAGGGGCAGGAGAGCTGCTGAGCCTTTGACATCTGGATTTCAAATTTTTGAGAATGGAGGGGTATCTTTAACCGCTGTCAAATCAAAAATGAGATCAGAAGGAATCCAGACACTAAGATGAAAGTATTCAAACAAGATACATCCAATTCCAGTGACACGTATTCATAAACCATGAAAGAAGGATGTATGAACTACTGAGGACAAACATGGGGGAAAAATTAGAGTACATTCTTCATAGAGCTTCTAACTGCTCTGGATAGGACATTTCTCTAAAGAGCTTGTTAATGTCAATTATTCCCTAGAAATTGTGAGAAAGACAGAGGGGCAGCAGAGAAAAAGATGCTTATGAGAAAGGTGTTGCTCTCAAGTCTCATTAAACCAGCACCATGTCATGGGCAACCATCCTGTGCAGATATTCAGCACCTTGGCCAAATGAAAGCCATACAGATTCACACTACTGTGTTTAAGGCAGTGTTAATGACTTAAGCAGGAGCTGCGCGGCATGAACACACATCTGGTACCACCTTGGAAAACAGTGTGGGTTCCTCAGGCTCCTGCTGAACTCCAGTTATGGTGGAAGGAGGGAACCAGGACTGACTGCTTTCCTACAGCAGCAGCATACCAATGATGACTCCAGAGTGCCTGTAATGACTGCCCTGTTCTTCTGAATGCAACTGTTTGACACTGAAATAGTGGTATGCAGATGATGATGCTGTTGAAAAGAAGGTGCCATTGAACATAGTTTGCACAGCCCTCTAGTAAAGCTGGGGAAAGCAGGTTTTTAATACCTGATTTTTTTCTGAAGTGTCTTAATAACCACAACAAAAGCAACAAAAAAAATAAAAAAGGGAAATTAAACCTAAAAAAATTGTCCTTGTCTTTTAATATGCTTTGAAAGTGCCTTTTATTTTTTTCAAAGATGACCTGCATTAAGTTCTGTTTCAACAGTGCAATATTTTAGTACTTTCATTACAATTCAGGCAATGCACTAGCCCTTTTCCTAGGGGGAGAAAAGGCTATGGATCACATTATATTCAGCCAATGGTAGCATAAAAAACATCCCTCCTCCGTGCCTGGCAATTGCATATTAAACAGCACCTTCAGGTCACTCGGTAGAAACACCAATATTCTTAACAATATCTTGAGAAGTGCTCCTGGTGGAGAGAATTTTAAATGAGGCAAAAGGAGATGTAAGGGACCAAGAGAAAGCCCTGTAAATGAGGCACTGCATGTATACAACGGAGAACAAGAGGTGGTGAGAAGTAAATCATTATCCAAAGATCTTCACTTTCAGAAACATGAGGATGTCAAGCCCATTTCTCCTTGCAGCCAAACTCTTCAATCTACTTACAATTAAAATACTCTAGGCAGCAGCAGTCCCAGCTGACAAAGCAAATAAAGAGCTATTTCCACCTTGATTTCATTTTCCCTAAAATGAAAAAAATATATACACCCAGGAAAAAAACACTGTATTGTCAGGAGCTTAGGGATTACTCAGGGGCAACTTATTACAGGGTTACAGAAGGTAGCATTTCCAACTGCAGCTGGAAACTTCTGCACTTGTTTGTTTGCCTCCTTTCAGCAAGTCGAGTAAAACTCACCAACTCACTGATGCAACCCCAAACAAAAAAGTTCACCCAGGGCACCAGTTAATACCCAAACTGCAGCTCTGCTGTCACTCCAAGGAAATTGGTTACATTTCACAGAGAATGAATTTGGCCCAGCCTCTACAAAGATACCCTCAAAGTGCATGTCACTGGAAGTGAGTCTCGCAAGAACTCATAAATCAAACTGCAGAGCTAGAGGCAGATGCTTTATCACAGAATAACATGCTCACCAGCACTCCCCGCTTTTACTCCAATTGGATGATTTAAAAAAAAAAAAAACAAACCACAAACTATTACATATTCTGGCTAACTTGCCCACTGTTATCATCTTTGGCACCCTTCCTTTCAGCACAACCAGCAGAGAAATCAGGTGTGTGAGACTAGTTTGCACAACTTTGAAGTCCTGATCTCAGGATTTGCCAGATAAATGCAAAGCACAGAGCTGAGTCTGTGGAAGAGTCACTCAAGATCGAATGCACCTCATCCATGAGCCTTAGACATCTAAACACAAAGCAGTTGCCCAAATCCCCTTGGACAAAAGACCACAGAGATCAACAGAGAGTTCTGAAGGGCAGTTTGAGATGTACAGGCCACATCATCCAGCCTGTTTTAATTATCTGCCTTTGAATGAGACAAACTGCACCTTAACAGTTTCACTTGAGTTTGTACAGACCTCAACAGCCATCTGAAATGTAGAAATTTAAGTTAATGGAGGTGAGTTTCATGCTCCTCCATTCTGTGGCAGGCCATTTATTCAGACTATAAGCTCTAAATGCTATGGTATTGCATCTCTCTGGTGCTAAAGGGTCCAATGCTAACACAGGACTTTACTATGCGGAGTTACTCCTATTACAAATAGGTCAGGACCAGCCATTTACACCCTTAAAAAAAAAATCAGTATTCTGTGACAAAACTCTTTCTACTGTGCCATTCAGAAACTGATATAACAAAGAGACAGTCTGATGGGTCACAGAAAAGAAAACAAGATGACAAGCAGTAACAGTGCAGGCATTTCCAGGGAAGGATGGGTAAGAAGGCAGTCAGAGCCTGAGCCTTAGCAGAGACACCACTGGGACTTCTGAATAGTACTGATTGCTGATGTTCCAGCTGCATGACAGGCAGCATAACACTAATAAGATATTATAGGAAACACAGGATCTCTCATGTCAAAGAAGTCTTAGAAAGGCCAGTATAATAACCCTACAAAAGCAAAGGCTGTTCTTCACAACTATATATGAATGGTAAATAACAGCTGTAGATAGAAGGCCACTTAAGTCTAAGACCACTGACTGCACAAGAAAACTTGGATGTGAAAATAATGAGGATAAAAATCTGATGCAGGGTCATTTCTTTTCCTTCTAGAGCGGAGATCTTGGAAAAACCCCAAATAGGCATAAAAAGCAAAGAAAAAATTAAGCTCTTTCAAGACAGAACTCCAAACATTTACTTGATGATTTGTGATGCAATGATTCAAAAGACCTGGCCTCATTTTTTCTTTCTGACACTCAGTCACATGTAGCGGGGCAGATCTGAACTTGTGCCTCCAGCTCCAGCAAGGCAAAGGGGGCTGTTCCCCGGCTGTAGCAGCAACAGTGACAAGGACTCACCTGCCTCCAAGAGATCTCAGGCTTCTGAGTTCCTGGCTTCTCATCCCGAGCTCAGGCTTTCTTTTCAGGACATAGACCAGTCTGTAGGTGCTCAACATCTGGTACTGAGGACCTTCTGTGTGTTAAGACGACAGCTGAGCTGAGCGTATAAACCCTGGTGGCATCCATACACTGAACTTGGACATGGCAGCCCCTCAGTGAATGCAACTCAAACCGACAAATCCCAGGCTCTCTGTGCAATACCTAAGTCTACCCTTGCAAGGGATAGTCAGAGTCAAATGATTTTGCCTAGGCAGGATCAGGAATTCATAAGCCTATTCTGGCCCCTGCAGTCCTGAGGTGTGCATCAGAAAGCATAATTGCTTGAATTGGATGGCTATAAAACTTGAACATGGAAGTTTCCCAACCTGAAGAGTTAATTTTTCATTTTGTTAATTAAATCTCCATGCACAACTAAGCAGTTATACATTTTCTCTGAACTTCTATATTATTATATTACCCACAAAAGAGCCATTTTTGAATTGAAATTGTAAATCTTTAATATTTGCTCTTTCAAACCAGTCTTCACAAAATGAAAGTGCAGCACAAAACAGACTCTACAGTATCTGCTTTAGGGGAGGAGTAAGTGATAGATTACTTGCCTAGGAGGAGACAACATTATTAATCAAAATGACTTCTGGGTGTAGTGTTTTGAAGTTCTGTTGAGCATTAAATAACAGGTGAAGGGAAGGAGATTTTTCCTTTTGAAATCCTAAATCTAAGCCTGTTCAATAAAATGAAGCAGATACCTGTTAGCCAAGTTGTCACAGAAAAAAAAAAGTCTTCATGAAGAGACAGTGTAAATTAAAGCCTTGAAACCAAAATCAGGATGTAAAGATTGCTTTGCTTTTCTTTTCATAGTGAACAATAACACAGTTTGGTCTCTTACAGAATTTGTTCAAGATGTCTTCAATGACAGGAGTCGAATGCAACTCTGCTGCCCCTGGGAAGTTTCAGCTATGAGCACTTCCTGATTAAATGAATGTTTTACTTTGAGTCTCAGAGTCTCCCTTTCAGATTAATTTATTTTACAAGAAACCATTTCATCCACTGTTGAGCTATACTGACTGCCAAGGAATACAAATTCATAGCACTTGCTGAAGGCATAATGCAAGACTTGTCCTACAGAGCTCCAGAGAGAAGAAAACTACTACTGAAATAAGAGTTTCTGTGTGTGAACATCCATGCCCACTCAGAACAGAATGAAGTCTTGCTTGTTTCTGATGCTTAGGGCCTTTCTGTCAAAGGCTTTTAATTGTGCTTTACAGCACAATCTTTGGAATACAGAATACAGGTAGTACCTTCTGAGGACAACACTGACACCATACACAACACCAATTCATGTTGGGATTAGGCGAATGGTTTATTTAGACAGATGACTTAACCCCCCTGTAACTGAAATTAAGTCTGATGATTGCCTTGCAAGACCATGGAACCAGCTGTGACTGGTCTGGAAGGGAACTGGGATATATACTCGATACTCTCTCCCACAGTAGACTGGTAACCAAGTCAGAACCTCGTAGTCTGGATGAAGAGAGGCAAATGGATTGTACTCTACCTGGAGGTCACTCACAAGTAGAGTGTCAGCCTATACTTGGATTCATCCTGTTTGACACCTTCATCAGTTACCTAGAGGAGGTGTTAGATGACGCTTTGCCATGTTTATGGGTGACACCAAATTGGTGACACCAGACAATAAAGACACACTAGGGCAGAGCTACTCTGGACCAACAGGCTGGGTGGGCTGACAGGAACCTGACGAAATTCAACAAGGACAAACACCAAGTCCTGCACTTGGGGAGGAAGGACTCCCTGCAGTGATACAAGCTGGCAACTGCCTACCTGGCTGGGAAGCAGCTCTGCAGAAAGCACCTGGGTGTCATAGTGCAAAGAAAGCCAACAGCATCCCAGAACACATCAGCAGGAACACAGCCCATAGAACAAGGAATGTGATCATCTCCAGGTACTCGGCACTGCAGCTAGTTTTGGTACCCACAACACAAGACACGGAATGATAAACTGAGGTGAGCTCAGCTGGGAGCCACCAAGATGGTTGCAAGGAGAGACGGGGGGAAGAGGTCTTGTTCAGCCTAGCCAGGAGATGGCTTTGTTGAGCCTACAAAGAGGTCGTCCTGACAGCAGAGACAGGCTCTTCAGAAGTGCTTAGAAGCAGGATAAGAGACAAAAGGCATAAACTGAAATCAGGGGCTTTCAGACTGGATACAAGGAAAAATATTTTCATGATGAGAACAATCCAGCATGACAACAGCTGACCCAGAGGAGCTGGGCAGTGGGTGTTCTGGAGAAAACTCAGTGTTTTTCAAGACCAGACTAGACAAAGCCTTGAACAACCTGGTCTGACTTCACAGATGGCCTTGCTTTGAGCAGAGGACTGAACTACAGGCTATTTAAGACCCCTTCTGTCTGGAGTTATCCAATGGCTCTGTAGGAAGCAAGCTCCCCTTCCACTCCTCACTAACCCACAGGGAACACCAGCACTGTAGCATCCTTAGCACAGTAGGTAGTTAGAGAATATGAAAGTGAAAGCTTTCACAAATTTGAAGTCCACCAAAACAAGAATCATGTGCACCTTTTTTCCACTGTTCATCAGCAGTACAGTACAGAGTGTGCACACTCAGTAAAAAAAACCTGAGTGTGGGAATGGGGGAAGGGAAGATCCATTTTTACATCTTTATCTTTTCCTGTGGCAAATAAAATACTGCTCTTCTCAGAAGATACACCAGTAAATTTTCAGTTTAGAACTGTACAACAGGAAATAAAACTTCTATGACATTCTTCAGAGATTATCCCAGGTCTTAAGAGATTTCACACTCCAACAGTTCCCAAAAATACTCAGACTACATGTTTCCTTTGTTAACTGCATCCTAATATAGTACTAGATAAGTACTCTACCTCCAGGCTGTTTACACTCTTCAGAAAACTGAGCAGTGTTATGCCACACAGACAGTTTGAAAGATGAGGATCATTTAATCTTTGCTCACATCCACTCTAATACCAAAAAGTGTTTGTATTTCTTGCCAAAGTATCAGGATGGGTGTTTCCCTTTCTGTGGATGAAGTCCCGCCCCTGCCCACAGAATAGCAGGTGTGCTCTTATCTGAGTCAGTGTGTAAACAAGCCAATCCAAGTTCTTTGGTTCTCTTGCACACAAACCCCCCAAAATGTAAGTTTTCTTTTCAAGGCCACGACAGCAAGAACTCCAGGAGGCCTTGTCTGTCTGTTTTCATCAGCCTGATTTTCTAACATCCGTGGAAAGAGTTTCAGTCACTTGTAGGGTCTTGGATCAAGCCCCAAATCTTAAAGAATAAAAGCAAGGAGAAAATAAGGCATTAACTTCAAATGCAGCTGCCTAGAATTCCTGCCTTGAAGTGGGAATGGAACAATGTTGAGGGTAAGTGGAAGGATTTTTTAAATTAAAAAGAACGATATGAAGAGCATGTTTTAACTTTCTAATTGAAAAAAAAAAAAAAGTGCTTTGGAAAATATTGTGTAAAACTGTTTTGAATTAACTTATTTATTCAGTCAAGGGAATATTCCAGTCACATTCACCGGAAGAAGGAAAATTTAAATGTCACAGTATTTACTTTGATACTCTCTTCATAAATTTGAGCTTATTGATGTCTTTACACAACATGCAGCTTCTCAGACCGCCTTCTAAATTGAAGAAAATCTAAACAGAACAATGTGAGGACAGTCAGTCCATTCAGGCATTTCACAAATATATAGTACCAGAAGGCTGCAAAATGTGTAACGGCTTTACCCTCACTGGAAAAAAGTCAGCTCCCAACTTCACTAAGCCACAGTTTTGCACAGGGGAGCTACTCAAATGCTAACAGAGCAAGAGGCTGTACATGCTGTTCACAATGCGCCAAAACTCAACCAAACCCCATGTCATGTGGACACAGCCCTAAGAAAGCCGGGTTGCATGTGTTACATGTGCACTGCAATCCTTGGCTGCCCTCCAGCCAGCTGATTTCATGTCAGCTAACCCTCGCCTGGAAAGTTACACACTCAGAATTCATGGCTACATCCTCCTCGTTCACAGAAGGTCTCTCAGTATTACCAAGATAACCTGCGACTGACTGTTCTCAGCAGGGCTGGTCTATCACAAGACTTGTACACTTTTTCTGGATGGGGTCATTAATTATTTTCCTCTGTGACTAATTCTTCTAAAATCAAAACAAACAATGTAAGGCACACATCAAAGAAAAGACATGTCTCTGTCTCCCCAGATGTTTTACTAATGCACAGACCAGTGCAGTTACAGTGTATTTAAGAAGTAAGAAAAGGCTTCTTTTTTCTGCCCTTATCTTCAAAACGGTCCAATCAGTAGAGCTAAGCAGAAAGAAAATACTAAAGAAAAGCAAAAAGTGAACTGAAAAGGACATCTTGCATCTTTTCTCAACAAACAAACATTGCACTGCTTGCTTTGTAAATCTTACAGAAATGCTCCTCCTTTGCTCAGGCTGCCTGTTTCTTAAAAAACAAAGACAAGCAGAACTAGCTGCAGGCAATGAAGTACATTAGCATTTGAATTCATGTTTGTGTATCCTCTGAAGGAAAAAGTCTCTTAAAAGCAACCTAAGGAACTTCTTCAAGTGTATCTGGCAACATTTATTTCAGACTTGAAGACTTCTGAAGTCTTTACAGTTCCTTAAAAATAAATCGCGAAATGCTAAAAAAAAAAACAAATCAAAAACCAAAAAAAAACACCCCCAACCAAACAAAAAAAAAACCTAAAACCCTACAGACTGCTGCCAATTTCAAAACAGGATGTTTTTGTTGTTGATGACTGTAATTAGGACCAGTGACCTTGAAAATGTAAACAACCCATCCGTTACTTCTCTTCTCTTTTAATCACTGTTGCAAATATTTTTTCCTATTTATAAACTTGTCTATGTGAACGGTTAAGTGTTCATAGTCAGGCAAAGATCAGAACTTCCACAGTACTAAAACTGCTAGCACCCAATGTTACCAGCTAGTTCAAAGGAAAAGGAAGAGAGGAGGAGATGGAAGAAAGTATTTAATACATAGCTAGTGATTTAAAATCACAGTGGATGTTATCAGCACACAGAAAAAGCAAGACAGAAAAGGCAGCCCTACAAGAAGTGTGTTACCAGTACTGCTGAAGAAAGACCCATTATCAGGAGAAAACCCTGGAAAATGCAGTCTCCTCAGACAGAAGTTCTGAAGCCTTGCCAACATGTAATCTTGCAGTCAGAAACCCGACACCCGAGTCCTTACTTACCTTCTGGTGTCCAAATTCATTCAATATTGTGCCCAGCTTCTTTGTGTTGCTGTGAAGTTTATGAGCAGCAATGGCTGGATTGGGATCCCTCCAGTCAATGGACAGGCGATGGTACCAGAGGTGCTGACCCTCCTGGATGTGTGCCGACTTGATGCTGGGGTCAAAGCGATGCACCTCGCACCCACTGTTGGCCATGCCAATCTCAAACTGGTTGTCATCATTGCCTAGCCTACAAACAAACCAAAAACAACAACCAAAACTCAAAAACAAATAAACAAAACCCATAAACATAAAGAACATATGTAACTACTAGTGCTGCAAGAGGAACTATTAGTGGGTAGGACATTCTGAGGATGAACTAACTTAACCAGTAAATTTAAGCTCAGTGCAGTAGGATAAGAGCAAAGGGCTCCTTTTAAGTCAAGAACGAAACCGGTTTTAGCCAGGCTGATAACTTTCCCAAAGATATTTTTCTTAATTCAGAAGTTGACAAAATTTATAAGAAAGTAAATTAAATGTTGGAATCTTTGTCTGGTTGTTATTTATAATCATATTTTATCTCTATATATATTTCTTTATTTTCAATTTGCCTTTTTTTTTTGACGAGTTCACAATACTTTCCTTAGTTCCCACTGCACAAACTTCCATTAAGCAAAGCTTAAGCAGAAGAGAAAATACATCTATAATGTATACAATACTGTTTTGTAAAAATCTGGCATATTTCACACCATGTCTATCATCTGCCTATCAAATATGAGCCACAATGACCACCAGTATGAACAAAATCCAAGAAACAAATGCCTCTCTTTCTCTGCAAAAAGGAAGACACAGATAAAAATAAGAAAATTTTAAAATAACCACTTTCCAACAGTAGCAGAGTTGTTACACAGACTTAAGAGAAATAGTGCTGCTAATTTGGTGAAGAACCCAAAGTAGGAGAAAAATTAATAGCCCCATTGTGCAGCAGTATTGTCTCAGTCCCTGTCTCTGTGAGAAGATGTATTTTACAAGGCTGTGCCATACTGCCACCTCCTACAGCCCATTGGTTCACACAGGGTGCTCTAGAACGAAAAAAATCTGGTATCTGTCATTGCAATCACGTGTCTGGACCGCAGGTTTTCCCTGTTTCATAAAATAGGATACTGTCTTCACTTGTACTCCTCCAAGCTTATTCCAAATGTGATTCAAATCATGCACTAAACATTAAACTTACACAAAATTAATACACATGCAGCATTAAGAAGAGAATCAAGATTTTTAAACAGCATTTCAGCCAGCTGCACTAATTGGGACTATCCACTATGGTCTAACAGCACAGCATTTACCTCTCATGCACAAACCATTATAGGGCAGTACTCTTAGATGTACTATCAGAGCACCTGCCACATTACACCAAAGTCATCCTTAGTGTGAGTCTGAAATAATTTTGGCTACTTGCATCAATATGTGAAACGCAATGATTAATAATTTAAATTAAAACTCAACTCACAAGACAATGCTTGGGAGAGCATGTATGTTTTGGAAGTTACCACTATGGTGTGACACTCGCTGTAATACCGGTTAAGCACAGCGCAGTGACACCCTATGAGGTGGCCTTCTCCTCAACCATCTTCCCTTTGCCAGTTCCCAGGGAAGTGGGAGGAGACGGGGCTTGCAAAAGTAGCCTAGAGTGCTTTTAAGAACAACTCTGTTTCACAGGATTCCAACCCATACAGCCGTGTAGGAGGAAAAGAGAGGAGTTTTATTTTAATACATTCAACGCACATTAGGAAAAAGTTCAGAAGTTAACTAAGTGAATCAACACATTTGTTTGCATGTGGCTTTCTACGGAAGGGACACTGATGGACAAAGACCAGTGTAATCCTTTAGGAATGAGAAGCTGGCTAAAAATGAACAACATGGGAATTGTTGGGGGCAGCTACAGCATTAGAGTGATGAGCCTACCAGCAACTGATGATACACTTCTAACTGTACCAACTGGTACAATCCAGAGGGCTGGATGCTTTGGTGCAGACAAACCTCAGGCTTTCTCCAAACAGACTGCTACTCATGTGGACTGCAAAGGGAGGTTAACAACAGTGGCGGAAAACAGAAAAAAAGAACACAGATGAGGGTAAAGAAGGGACTGATATATCTTCTGACACTCTAGTTAACAGCTCAAATCTATGCCTGAAGAGACATTTAGCCAGCAACAAATATTTAGGAGAGAAAATAAGGAACTGGTTTGAAAAATGCCTGGCTCACATGCGATCATGCTAAGGGATAAGGCAGCATGAAAAAGATAAACAGATTGGGGCTCCTAAGAAAGATTTTGTGTTACTTACAAAGATATCTTGATTTTAAAAGAAAGGTGTAGAGGCCACAGAAGACCTGAGAGGCCATTCCCCATAATTAGGACAGAGCAGCTGCTGCCTCCATCAACAGCAAAATAAAACATGCCAAAGACACTGGTCTATTTTTACTGTAGAGGAGAAGGAAGCTCCATTACAGAGATGCACAAAGTCCCCTGCAGTGGGGGTAGGGGTGGCCTTCCAAACAGCAGAAGCAGCACCTGCAGGACTGTCCCTCTCAGCCCGTGTGCAAGTGCAAAGGCAGGGCTTGCTGGCACCGCTCCCCTCTGGCAGCAGGGCAGGGACGCTGACCCAGGACAGAGTGCAGCACAGCAGGGAGCAGTGTCCCTTGGCTGTTCCCTGCTCCCAGGGTTCACAGAGGGTCATGGTACACAGAGACTTGCACTAAGAATAAACACTGTGCCGCAGCTCGCACCGAACAAAGCCTCACACTGGCTCCCGTATCATCCAGGAGCGCAGCGAGCACGCAAGGGGCACAAAAGCTGCCTTGTCTTCTCCAGCACAGCTCTAGTGGGCACCTGTAGATGATCCAGCCTGATAACTGCAGGAACTCCAGCTCCCACAACCATCACAGGACAGAGCTATAAACACATGCATGTTAAGGTATAGCTTTCCCTTTCCTGTGCTTCCCCTCCTCCTCTTCTCTTTCAGAGGATGAAAACTGAGCTCTGCAGCTCAGGTTAAAAAGAAGCACCCCTTGCCTGGATCATAAAACCCCTACACTTTAGGATGCACCTGAAATGGCATTTATACTGTATTGCAGCGAGACTCTTTAAACCTCCACTACTAAGTTTCTGAAATCCTATTCATTTATGTTATCCCAGCTTGAGTGCCTGCCTGTGGTGTTTGTAACTGACTTAGCTTAATCTAAGCAGATTTAGCACTAATAACTAGAGCTCACTAATGCATAGTGCAATTATGTATCACTGGGAAATCCTGTCCTCGAAGCAAAAACATTGCTGCCTCCCAGCAGTGGAAGCAACTACAACTAATCTAAAAGGATCCCCAGATGTTCCAGGCACTGCTTGCTCCCATTCACAAGTAACCTCTTCTATAGCATTTGAGGAGGCAAAGCCTAAGCAGCATGTTTTGTTCCAGTTTTAGTGATATATGGATTTAATTCAGGATTCCCAGTAATACTCACACTGAACTTTCACATTTGTCCTTCATCCATCCTCTCCACAGAGAATGCTCTTCACTGGAAGCAGCTGCTCCCTGTTTGCTCTTCATGAAGCGTATGAGATAACAAAAATGTTTAATGGGTTTTTTGTCTTACTCATAACAAAATTGCTTCTCTGTCTGTTATAAACTAAAGGAAGAGAGTCTGAAGGGAAAAGTGGTGGATTGAAAGACTTCTCCTTAACCACAAGTATTTCCTTTTTATTTTTTAACCTGTTTCATGTGATGCATCATGGTTGGTTACTAACTGCATGTGTGTATCTGACGACTGATGGGAGAGCCAACAGCAATTTGAATCTCTGCTAAGCCCTACCGTGCCATCAGTACAGAAAATCTGGCATTGAGGCTCCCTGGACCTGGTGCAAAACAGCACCACATACAAAGTACTGGTATACATACCTTAGCTCAGTTTTGTTCAAAATAATTAGCAAAATAACTCTGTGCTGGTCAGATTCATGCGAAATCCGTATTTCCTAGCACAGATGAAATCAACTTTGTGTTGTACCTATTTCAACAAAAACACCACTCTCAACCCACACGATGCATAGCAACAGGGAAAAGACACATAAATACAGGAGCTCAGGTCTAATATTAATGATCATGCAGCTTGAAGGGCAAGGTCTAAATCAATTCCACTGAACTTTGAGTACTTTACCCAGAGATCTAAAGTCAGCAGCCACATTGTCCAGACTTCCTCTATAATCAAAGGAAAGCTACACCTACCTCCAGAATGTTATTTAGCTTAGTTGATTTTCCACATGAATGTGCCTGTCTCTCCCTGCTCACTACTGTAAGGGCCCTCAGGCAGTAAGTCAGTACTACAGTCAAGCAGGTAAAGTCTGGAACAGAGCATCTCTCCTAACTTCCACAGAAATGGAAAAATCTGAGAGGAATAAAATCATGTAAATCTCTATTTGGCATTAATACCAGGTAAGTATAATTTGAAATAGGTTGCAAAGAACATTCAGAAAATAGGAAGCAACAGCAATCAAGAGGAGTCTATATACGATTTGTCTCTAAGGGGCACCTTATTGTTTTGTCACTGAGCAGTGCTGCTGAACAAAACCGGAGAACCCCTCAGCCTCTGAGGATCTTGGGCTTTACAGCTCAATACAAACTCAATCCAAATACAAATCCACCCAAATTAACAAAAAATGCTCTCTTCAACTGCAGCGCTCTCTGCATCCACTTAATACTAATTGCTGGTGTTAACTGACGTGTATTTATCACTGAGAAATGACACCCAGGCACTGTTCCTTGCTATCCACCGTTTGTAACCCACAGCAGTAAAATCACAGAAATAAATCATGCCAGCTCCCAGGCCAGCAAAGACAGTTTCAGACAGCAGCTATGTGGAGATCTGTGTGAAATGAGATCCAGAACCCAGCAATCGTTCTCCTAATGCACCTGTGCGCTGATGGGTAATGTAAAAGGTGAGTGACCTGACATACTCCTAGAACTGACCTCCCTTGGGAAGCAGAATGTTTTATTAGCAGAGAAACAGGCTGAATATGTGGTTTTGCTACCTGTGAAAGCACTTTTTCTGTGCAAAGTAAAAAACTTCAACCTCAAGTTCTGCAAACATCATAAACACTGCAAAAGTTCTAAAGTAAAGCCACAACTGGTTTTATTACTATCACTTTGGCACATGTCACCCCTGAAGTGTTGAGCAAGTGCACTCTCATCCAGAAATGTACTATTTTGTCCCAGAGGTAGGTAATGAAGTTTTATAAGTTATGCTGCTGGAGTATCTGGCAAATATGCAAGTCATTCTTGCTCAAGGAAGATGCTGTAGGCTTCTCAGTTTATCTCCTTAATTTTCATCTTTCCCTATATGAACTACCACTCACAACTCGCCATTAAGCAATCTGTTTTCATACCAATATTAGAAAAGCAAAGGAAAATAAAGACCCTCATAGAGAAAGGTTTTTCCCTTAAAAAAGGTTTACAGGAGTAAATCAACATGTAACAAAGTCTATGTTTTAGAAGACAACCTAGTTGCAGCCTGTGTTGCAGGGCTTTGAGAAGTTACCTGTCATAAAACAATTTCCTGTCTTTTAAAGAGAGCACTTACCCAAGTGAATACAGCCGGCATTGCTTGCTTCTGATTTGGTGAATGAGGCTAAACCTCTCGTCAAGACAAACTGACCAGGGCTTTTTTGACGTTTCAGAGTACCCTTTCAGGCTGTTCAGGTTCATGTGTTCGCATGAAATCTGTTCAAATCAAAGGATGTTTCATTTTAAGACAGGACTTTAAATTTGTTTTTTATTTGCCTTCTGGGGAAAGAGTGGAAGAAAGAAAAATGTTAATTGGTTTCATTTAAATCTGTCAATTTGATACATGGCTACAGAAATTTGATCATTTTTTTCCTTGTTCATCTGTTCTGCTTGGTGAAATTTATGATTTACATAATCCCACAGAGAGCAATGCAGTTTGAAAAGCAAATAATTAAGCATTAGTACTATAACCAACATCACTTCTCCACAAGGTAAAGATGTTTCAGCATTCAAATCTCTAATTTTTTTTTTCAAACCTTGGAATGGATTCCACATCCTGAATAATGTTAAAATCATGTCAAGATTCAAGACTGTAATTACAAGCTGCACACAATGTAAGCTGTATACCTTACCCAGAGTGTCCTGGATCTCAGTTCCAGAAGGGATTTAATAATTACCCCAACACATGGCCTCTCCAAAAACAAAGGGATTTAAGCAAATGCTTAACTAAACAGAGGAATCATAGCATGTGTGTCTATGCTGAGCTGGCTTAGACGTCTGGAGTATGAAGCCAGGATAAAAAAACCCTGCAAAAGAAGAGACAGAGACCCTGCAGGGAGGAACACTGTAAGTCAAAGCCCTTGTACAAACCAAGAAAGCAAAAACTGAAAACACACTGGGTTCACCAGAATGTGTCAAAAATCACTAAGCTGAGGGGTGAAGCGAGCTTTGCCAGCAGCTGAGCAGCAGCCTGCAACAGCCAAAATACAGTGGTGCCTGAGCCCACCCCACGGCCCTGTGAGTGACACCCTACAGAGAAGCCCCTGCCTGCAGCACCACCTGTGCCTGTCCAACCAGCAGCTTGGGCCAGCGTTTCACCCCCACAGCCACATCATTCTGCACCATCTTCTTCCTCCAGGCCCACTCTGGAAAAGGTAGGCATGGAGAGCATGGGGAGCACTGCACCCTTTCCAGAACTCAGGAGCCAGAGCACAGCAGGCGATGGAGAGCCAGAACGACTCACATGACTGTCACCTTGGCAGTGTTAAAGGAGGTAAGGGGAAGCAGAAGTAAGCATCAAAGCTGTGGCTACTTCTGCCCAAGAAAGGCTGTGCATCAGCATCTACGGTTGGATCTCGAAGGGCTTTCCAGACCACACGCAGCACACCCATCAAGTTCAGGGGTTGCAGGGCACAGGCTGCTAACATCCAGATAGGAAAGCAAGGACTGAGAAGAGCTGCAGGAACTCAGATAAGACATCATGATGAAAAGCTGTTCTCTGTGCCCAGTACCTACCAACCCTACCTGCAGGAACGGAAGCTGGCACTATCAGAAAGCCAACAAGTAAAATGGTGGGAAGCACAGTAGTAGGGACAAAATCAGGTTAAACATTAATCCTGAGCAGACTGTTCTCATCTTGCTCCTTCCTCCCTCTGCAGCAGGCTGTCCAGGCTCAGTTCTCAGTTTTAGCCAAACAAAAAAGCACAGCTTTGGTCCCACCTGGAACCACAGAAATAAAGCAATTTTACACAGGGGTGAGAGTAAAAACCGGAACCCTGCCTTTAAATGGGGTAGGCACTCTCCACCAGGTACCTTATAATAAGTAAAAAAAGCTCAAATTCTTTAAGAAGCTTATGTTCTGAAAGATCATTACCTGAAGCATCACACTGAAAGAGCTGCCACACTGTATCACCATCTCCCTGCTCCTGCTCAGCTCATCATGCCCATGGAAAACTCAAACTAATATAACATCTCTTCATACTGTTCTACGGATTCACTAAGTTTTAAGCAATGATTTGCACTGCACCCAATACTCATTTCCCTTCAGTCACATAACAATCAAGGAATAAATGGCATTGCAATAATAAGCACTAATTTAAGACACCAAAAAATAATGCACTCACTACAGAAAAGTAAGATTCTGCAATGCCGCCACTTAGGTGAGTCATGTCATTATGAGCAATTACAACAGTCAGAATTTGGAGCAAATTTAACAGCTCTTGCTACTTAGTTGCTCTTGTTATCAAAAATAATAACAAAAACCAAAACCAAGACATAATCCCACCCCCAGCCCTGAACCTGCCTTTAGCACCATCTGTTGCATGATTTACAGACCCTGAAGCACTGAGCTCATGTTCAGAGCTGTTCGGGGCTTCTGCTCACTACCATCATACAAACAAGAGCACAAGAGGGTTCTTCTGATCATCAGATACCAACACTGAAAAAGCTATTTCTGGCCACACCTCGATCCTGCTGACAGGGCATCTTCCCCCTCCAGCAGTTTAAGCCATTGTACACTAATGGCAGGGAGCTGAAACCAGAAACAATAATTAGTAGACACTTGCTCACCAAACAAAGAAAATGAGATCCCATGCTCATCTACATAAGCAGGACCCCATTTTCATAAGTGCTCATACCAGTCATGGTGTTATCCAGTCAGTTATTAATTGTGTAACATCTGTCAGGTCAGAAACAGAGATTTATCTCATTTTTTGTTTTCACTTATGTTTGTTCCCCCAACCAGGGTCAGTTACCCTGGGAACGAAACTTCTCGATTAGTGTGTCAGAAGCAATAAACTCTCTATTAATTGATGTCCTTGTAGGCTTTGACCCAACTAGTGGAGTTTAGCAGCATCTGCCACTGTTTATTAAGTCACTGAGATGAAGGGCGTTTTCAAACTTGGTATGTCTGCTTCAGCCTAAACTTCTGTACAACAAAACAAGCAGCTTTACACACATCTCTTGATGTCCTCACATGCATCATCTTGCCTCCTGCTCTCTCATTGCTGGCATGAGTGGCAGCAGAGATGTCATCTTGATCACTTAGCCAGGGGTACCCGCAAGCAGGAGGATACACGAGCACTCTGTTACCCTCCTTTTCAGTTGTGTTTCAAATGAATTCTCGTCTCAGCCTTAAAAGCACTGCCTCAACAAAGAATTTCTTATGTGAATGACATTTCAGTGACATTAGCACCTGAGGCTCTTTGCTGTTCTCCAGTGTAAGTAATGGTGCTGTTAAATCTGCATTCAAGGGTCAATTGCTGATAGACCTGGGTACTGAAAGCAGCTGCCTTGTCAAAATCATGGACGTCTAGCACCTTTTCCATATTTCGTTACAGGAAATACATGTGTAAATGCTGCTGTGCATAAATGAGGCCCCTATGAAGACATGATGGTCCAGTTCCCACATGTGCTGAATGCTGTAGGTAACCATCAACACAATATGGATTTAGAAATGTCATATTTTAAAAAGCACATAAACCCACTGATTTTTCAGGTCATGATTTTTGTCCTGAAAATATCAGGATTCTACTGATATCAGTGAAACAACTTGTCCAAGTTAGGGTCTGATGCCTTGTTCTCATTTTACTGGGAACGTGAAAGGCACCCTTTTTAAGTAAAATTAACCCAGCTATCATATTATTACTGAGAGGTAGAGTGGTTGAATACACAGTTGTCTCAATAGGGAGTGCTCAGTATTTTTCTCTACTTCTGAGGGAGTGAGAGAGAGGAAAAAAAACCACATCTAGAATTTCAGTCATACCATACTCCTGTCAGGACACAAACCCATCCAGAAATAAAAAGCAAGCATTCTTTCTAACCTGTGTTTTGATCTTTACATTCATGCTGACCATCAGTGCTAGGTTAAACAACTTTAGAAATAAAGCAGTTTCAAAAATGTTTGGTGCAAGGTTAAATCCTTAACTGAGAGGAGACAACCTCTGGCAGGCAAACTACCTTTTAAATGGAGATTGAAACGAAAAACATACCTGAGAAGTGCTAATGTACTTTAGGAACCTCAAGGCCTCGTAGCTGAGGGAAGGAGTTGGACTTGCCCATGGTTGTAGTTCAATGTGCCATCTTACAGTCTGTAAAACAAAGCAAAACAAAAAAACCCTTACAAACATAAAATGCAAGGGCTAATAAAATAAGGAGATTTCATTTCAAACAAAAAGTTTCCTAGAGGCTTGTCTACATATGAAAGACATTTCAGAATTAAGTAGGGTTTGAACTACAGTTAAAGACCACTTAATTATGATTGATACTGATCAGCTTTGAAAGTAGTTGTAGGTAATTCAGAGAGAAAGGGCTCTTCATCCAGGATACATGTGTCAGCACAGTTATTCTAGGACTCCCAAGTAAGCCGTGGCTTGCAGAAACACATGGAAAAAAATCAAGATCTGCATAACTAAACCCTTTAGCAAAACATCTGAAAACAGTGATATTTTAATTTTTTATCTATTGTGTATCTCTGTTTGCAGAGGTTTCCTTTGGTTATTAGTGTTTACAATGCAAGTTGTGTTTTCAGTGGACAATGAAACGATCTCTTTTCAAGGTCTAGATTTTATTGAAGTGTAAGCTTCTTGCAGCATTCGAGAAAAGTCCTCTTCCTTTCCCAAGCTTGCCTGTTGAGATACACCAGAATTCTTTGTTTCCCTCAAAAACTACGTGTGGCTGCCCACAGCCTACCACTCCTCATTTTCATAGCCCCAAGGAAGCAGCTTTGGTGGGTGCTTTCTGCAGTCCCTGCAAGGCCCCTCAGCTCTGAACCTCAGGGATTCCATCAGCTTTTCCAGGAACACTTCCCACACAGAGTAGGACAGAAAAGGTCTTTCAGAAACGTGCTTGCAGAGCAACCGGGCTCTGTGCTCCCATCGGTGCCACCTTCTCCAAATTTTGCTTGCTTTTGCCATGCTGGGAAATTTAGGCTTGTCAACTCTTGCCCTCAAGTAGATAAAAATACAAGCAAGGTGTTAAATAGCACTAAATTAAGATTGATTCCTCATGTCTTTTCACCTTCAGGCGCCATAACTCACTCCTATGGCTGGGCAGGTAGTATCAAGCTTCCCTTTAATCATCCTCAATCAACTGAGCTTTCATAATGGACACGATGGGACTTCTCCCTCATAGGTTCATGTTGATATTCAATAAAACACAACCACAAACCCCACTTGGGATTCCCACAGGACTTCATTGCAAAAGAAGCCCTGGAAAACACGAAGGAAATAGCAATTAGCTGGAGAGGATGAAGGCAAGTCAGAGACATGAGGGGCTGAGCCCCAAGACAGGACTCTGCTGTGGAATCAGGAGAAGAGCCAGCACAGTGACAGCGGGGATCCTCTGATGCCAGAGAGGAATACAGGACAGAGAAAGAGAAGGTATAGCTGGAAGAGAAAGACTATTATAGAGGACCACCAGATCAGATGGAGTTTGCCTTGAGCCAATATTTTTGCAGCCTAAGTAAAATCTAGAGTGATTGCGAAGAAGGAGATCTGTACGAGATTTATTCTTCCTTTAGGGGTTACTCTGTTGGTTTTTTCACACTAAAGAGATGCTGAAATGGACATTTGAGATTTTTTTCCCCCCTATCACCTCCAGAAGCAGACAAAAGTAGCGTTTCTCACCCTGAAACTTCCTGCCTACAGCAAGCACGGGCTCCTACCCTGTGCGCAGCATGAGGCTGGAAGCAGGCTAGTGAGCAAGCTGTGCAGCAGCACGTACCCCTGACCCCTGACTGCAGAAGGCAGCCTGAGAACAGCTAACAGCAGGAGGATAGGTGCACACCAGGAAGGGAAATGCGTGTAATCTTTCAGAATGAGTCACAGCTCACACGGCTGAATAACGCTTGCAATGACAGGAATGCTGCCGTTTCAACAGGCTTGAAAGCTGCAATGAAAATGAAGACTGACAATCATTTTCAGGCCAAAAAAAAGAAGGAAGAAGAAGAAAAAAAAACAAAACAGAACACCCCAAGCTGCCTACCAACTACACAGACACCTAAACATCTGTGCCCAGTTATTCTGAAATCTGTTTGTGTGAGAAGTAGCTCATTAAGTGGAGGAATTGCAGGGTGGCCATTGTGGCACTATTCAGCAAGAATTCTTTCTGCACAGAGGGAAGAAAGCAAAAAAGTCCCGATAATGAACCACGTGAAGGAGGTTCTTTTTCAGCAAAATGCAAAAAGAGCCACTGCAGCTTACCCTCAGGTTCTTAAAATCTTAAAGGCGACAAAATGACTTCCCAGTGACTCCAAACTATCAATAAACACACGAAAATGAAATAAAAACCCCAGTGACTTAATAAGGCAGTTTCGCTAAAAGAAAAAAAAGGGAAAAAAAAAAGGAAAGAAAAAAAAAACCAGAGGGAGATCAACCTTTTATATAGTTCTTTAAATTCAGAAGTACTACATAAATGCTACTTTTATGACAGAGATCAGATATGAGGCTCCTGTTTGACGGCAGTGC
The DNA here is from genome assembly GCA_013399695.1 of Formicarius rufipectus. Lineage (NCBI taxonomy): Eukaryota > Metazoa > Chordata > Aves > Passeriformes > Formicariidae > Formicarius > Formicarius rufipectus. The sequence continues at coordinate 528,074 of VXAU01005682.1, forward strand.
TTTTGAACAACTTCTCAAACTTCACACGTGGTCCCTGGCTCCTGAGAAAGCAGCTGCCTATTTCCAGTCAGTAACAACACACTAGAGAGGTCTGTTCTAACACCCACTAAACATCACTGTGGAGAGCTTCAACAGCTGCCTTACAATAAGATTCACACATTATGAACCCAGACGTTAAAACCAGCACAACTCTTGGACCAGGTGCACCCTCCCAATGAGTAACTATGTCGGTGATGACACATAGGAATGCTCAGGACTTATAAAATACCCTCCTGAAGGAGACATTCCATATGCACATTGGTAGCTTTTGTTTACAGTTTTTCAGGGAATTTTCAGCCTGTTCCATAGTGTTCCACGTAAGCCTTCTCAAATAAACTCTACAAGTAAAATGCACGTAGTCCTTACTTGAGGAGCTTTTCTCCTCTCGATGTTGCATTTTTATTTACTCTAAACCAAACCTGACTGGGGCATCATGATTTGAATTTTTTCACTTGTATTGTGGAAACCTGTAGAGTAATGGAGAGCAGGTCTCTGTGTCTGCTGTATCAAACAGGCTGAGGAACAGCTCCTTTCACAAAGGGCTTTACAGCCAGAAATGAAGAGGAGGTATTACAGTTCATATTATGCAGCTTTGGATATGAAATTCAGACAGACCTCCTCAAGGAGGAGCCAGAGAATGGGTTCAGATATTCCGTACCTCCACCCATCACCATGGGTGTGCCATCTGCCTAGGGTAAGGGCTCATCCAACCATGACTGTGTTTCCCAAACACCAGCATGTTCATATCCCACAATATAAAGAGATTACAGTATCTGGAAATTTACAATGCCACTTAAAAAATATCATACTGAATATCTTGACATATCCCTCTATATACAACTTCACTTATAGACACATCATCTGAAATTAGCGTTGTAAGAATAATCAGTCTTCAGCAAGACTTTATCATGAGCACTGGTCAGACACTGACTTCAGGTGCTCCAGAACTGCAATGGATACCCAGCAAATGTTATTCAGAGTGACATCTAAATTTTCACCCTATGAAACAACCACAGAGTAACAAAAATCTTAAGGCAATAACATCACTTTATTAGGAAAAGAAGGACACATTTAAAGGCCTGATTTTTTTTCCCCACATACTTCACACTCAAGTAGTATAAGGACCGGTATTTCCTTCAAACCAATCTTACAGTAATCTGCAGAGACTTTTCTCTGGAGCCCACTTCTTTCTAGAGTTTTCTTCTTCATAGCCATCTATGATAGTCATCTGGTAATCTCTTAATAATCTGTAGTATACAGATGGGTATAACTTTCAAAGGACTGTCATTTTAAATCTGAAATCATAATGTAAAATTTAACTCAACATGTGCAAAGGGCTCACAAACTAGTAGGTCAAAAATTGTAGGTCAGCAAAATATCTGGCTTTTCTAGCCTAAACTTGAACACAAATCATTAAATTCTTTCACAGACCAATCCTAGTTTCAGTGCACTGATCCAAAAAGCTCAAACCCCCCTCCCTTCCCTTCTGCTTACATTTGAAAGGGAATTAGTAAGTCTTTTATATTCCCATTGCTTTAAACTCAGTAACTGTTTTTCCTCCCTCTTTTAATCTTCCTCCTGGTTAGCAGCCAATTAAAATACAGAAACATATCAGCCGTGTTTATAAACAAAAATTTGGGAATTCCATTGCCCTGTGAAGCAGTCTGTTGATTCCAAAGAAGAAACAAAAGACTTGTCAATATATACACAGTGTCTTAAGCAAATCCTCTGATTAAATCACACAAAGCTAGTTTTTACACTTGAGGCAGGACCAAATGTGGGTGAAAATCACTTGTGGCAAAACATTCCACCCATAAGCATAAATATTTGCTTAGAACAGAAACGAATGACATACACATCTTCACCTCAAATCATCGTGGCTGTACCTTGTGTACCACCACCCAGCCTTGTAAAAGGGCACAGCAGAACAGAGCTTGCTTGTGGGTGAAATTTTGCAGGGGTTTTACGAGTTTAAAGTGCAATGCATGCAATTCAAATTGCGAAATTTCAGACATCTACTTGGCAAACGTACTGGTTTATGTTCCTGAAGGCTCACTCTTGTGAGAGGAGATAGGATCTAGAGAGCTTGGACATGATTTTATTTGAGGTGCCGCTGCAGCACCTGTGGCCTTAAGCATATTGGTTTGTAGTGGTCTCATTGTTTTTTCCCCCTCAATTCAAGAGCACCCTAAATAGTGAAAGCAGTGTGTTGCAGCCCACTCCAGCACTGGTTTGACAGGACAAGCCAACGTGCTTCACAAGGGTCACACAGCAAGTGTGAAGCCTGATGAGTAGGAGGGCTGCTGAGGGCGGAGGCAGCCAAACTCACATGCTGCTCCTCTTGCTGACACCAAGCAGCTCCAGTGGCAAAGAATTCCTTGTGAACACCCACATTTAGGTCCAAAGGCAATTATCTGGTTGAATCTAGCTGACTCCAAGGGAGAGCCATGAGTGAAGAAACGCTCCTGCAGCAGGGACAGCCACAGATGAAGTTTCCACAGTGGGCTGGGGAGCTAAGTTATCTGACAGGACCGATGAGGCAGGCAAGGTCTTCAAAGGCATGACTCATCTCACTACAAAGTAATGTCTAAAGTAAGAAAGAGGAGCCAAGCACTGTAAAAGTCCCTGTCTCTCCATGACCTGCAAAGAAATCCTGAAGGATGGGCTCAGGAACAGATGCTCAACACCACAGAAGAGAAACCCCAGACCAGACTTCCACACATGCCACACTGCAGAAAATCATGCATTTTAGAGGGCTGATGCTACTCTTTCATCCTGAGCCTAAAACATTTAATTGTACTTTATTCTTCAGCAGGGTTGAGTAATTCCAAATGTTTTCTGTTTGGAGCAGCAAACCTAACTCCACCTCAAAGCAGAGGTGCCAGTAGTGATGAATTAGTATGCCTTCAGCTTTGGCAAAGACCTCCTTGAGAAAGGTCAGTTCATACATCCCCTTTAACTAAATGTAATCAGCATCACAAGGACACACAAGAGGCATACTCCTAAGAACATGCTACCTTACACCGGTAATTTAGAAGCAGCAGGGACACACACAGGCTCAGTAGGTTGTAATTTAAAACACAGGCTTACAAAGTGATTGACTCACATTTCAAGCTTTGAGTGAATTGATTTCTAACACAACTTGCTTTATAGATATTCCATCCCTACAAGTCTGAACTGTTTCTTTCATTTCTTTTATATTACTATTATTTTCTATTTTTCTTCACAGTTTGTCTTTTTTAAACATATGAAGTTTTCACCTAAGAAACCATGGTGCTAAACTTGCTACTTAGGCTCCTTCTCTGCATGTGTGTTCCTGTATTGAGACAAAAGCAGTGGCTTCCCTCTGAGGCATCAGGTACTGAGTGTACCACAGGGAAATGCAGCTGACACCCAGTACTGCAGCCACTTAAACTGAGAATTTCTAGTCCAACAGTGAAACTTCCACACATTGCACAAATTCCAAGACGAACTGAAAAAACAACAACAACAACCACAACCAAACAAAAACAAAACAAAACCAAACAAACAAACAAACAACAAAAAAAAGGAAATATTTCTATTTCGACATTTTTTTACTATTCTGAGTTTATCTAAAGCAGAGGCATCTCTGACAACCCCACACAGTTTTCTCCATATTTGGCCACCACCAGATTGCTCCATCCTCTGAGCACATCAGGTTGGTTCAATAGAATGAGCAGGTCACAAAGGGAGCCCCTTCCACAGGCCAACTCCAGAGCTATAAAACTGTGTGTTACAGAATCACAGGATGGGAGCTTTAAATATCACCTAGTATGACCCACTTCCACGGGGCACACCTTTCACTAGATCAGGTTGCCCAAAGTAAATAGCACTGTTCCCAGTGCAGAGTGGTGATGGACACCACTCACTACTGGTTTCCACCTAGACACCGAGCCATTGACTCCAGTTCAGAGGTAGGAATGTTGTGGGGAGTCCTACCCATGGCCTTATAGGTAGATGACATCCATAGATCTTACCCTGTCCACTGATGCAGTTCACTAGATTAGACAGGCACAACTTGCCCTTGGTGAAACCACGTTGGCTGTCCCTAAAAAATTCTGTGTCTTCAGCGGGTTTTAACATATCTTCCAGGAGGATCTGCTCCATGATCTTACCTAAAGATTTGATGTCGGAACATTAGGCTGAGGAACAAAAGCTTTGTGCCAAGATAAGCATGTAATGCATACAGTCAGGATTTCCCAGGCAGGAAGGCTGCTTATGAAAGTAAATTCTGCCTATGGAAACCAGTCCTGTGATAAAAGCATTTTCTGCATTAGTGAGTGTGTGTCGTCAGTTTAAATGGGTTTCTGACATGACCTGCATGTGAAGAATTCTGGGTCTGGATGTGTGTGTTTTATCGAAGTGGCAATGTCTAGGATGTACTTAACTCTCCCCTACCTCTATACATCATCTCCTCCAAACCTCTGCAGTGCAGCACACACTTGTCTGCCTGGGAGCAGAGTGCAAGCATTGCAATGTCAGCCTGGGAACCTCTGAACACAGCCCAGAGGGCTTCTCCTGAGAGCAGTTTATCAGCACTTGTTTCCCAAGGTTGCAGTTGGCACCATAAGTAAAACTCTCGGGGCTAGCAGGGAAAAGGAAAAAAGCAAAGTTTTACGCTGAAATGAATCAAACTATTTTCTGCCTTCAATTCTAATTAGAAAAGCTCTGAGTCACTGCATGGTAATTGAAACCAAGAGTCTTTACCCTTGTTGAGCAAATCAGTCTGAACATGCATACATAACAATGCCTGAAAAGGCAGCAATCAACAAGCATTTCACCTCTGCTTTCCTTTTGTTAACACTGGTGTTTATTTTCTGCTCCTTTTCCCACTGATTTCCCATCTGATCATATGAAATCGAGCCACACGCATACAAATAATTGCTCTCACACTCGCATGGGAACTGCTGGCCTGAACCTGCAGGCGTGACACACCAGCGACCTCCTCGCAAAACATCAACAACTTCAATGCCTTGAGAGGCTCAGCGTTTCACACACAAAGCCCACACTCAAGCTCTCCCCCCGGCTCTACATTTCGATTTGTATCTTTCCCCTAAATAAACGCCTCGTAAGAAAAGCACGCAGAGTAAAAAGGATGCTTGCCACCGAATTTGTGTGACAGAATTTGCATCACTTTAAAAATCCAGAAACGATTTTGGAACAATAAAGAGCACCTTCTAACATTAACGTGATTAAGCCAGATCTGTAGAGAGATTTAGGTGACTAATGCTTCACTGAATTCAAATCTCAGTTCTGACTTCCATAGTAAATGGGTATTAAGAACTTGCTTACCAGATTTAAATTAGCCACTGTGAACACTCCTGTAAATTCACCAGCAGACCTGAGCACATCACCGTGAGTGAACTGGGACTTAGAGGAAGCAGGAGTCTCAGAAGACTTGCCAAAATGTTAATTTGTAGGTACTCATGAATTCAGAAAGCATCGCATCTAATTTATTATTTCCATAGCATAACTACCACTGCTTGTTATCTCTGAGGAATGAATCCACTGCAGCTGAAGGAGCTGGGAGCTGCAGAGGTAGGAAAGGAGAGTGTTGCACTGGGGAACCCCTCTTCAAACCTCCACAGGTCACCAAAGACCAACAGTTCTGCCACTGGAAATCCCACCGACATTGGGGAGAAATACACATTTATTAAAAGATACACTGATTTTACTCTAAGAGACATACAGCTTTGAAAACAGTCAAGTGGGATTTCTTTGCTATGGTTATGAAATAAATAAATTGAGCAGCAGCATTCCAGTGCTATCCAGAGGCGGACAGCATGATAATATATCTGATGGAGATAAAAACAGGAGCCAGATTGAAATTTATGGAAGTAAATTCTCAAAAATGCTTAAGCAGCTCAATCAGCTGAATTCCTGCATGCCTGTGCCAACACTTCAGGATAACAGCAAGAAACAGATACAGCAACTACTGGTCACTGCTTTTCAAATTCAGACTTGTGCTAAGCAGAGGCAAGACCGTGGTTTCAAAAACATGGGACAGATTATAATCCATACAACCGGGGGCGGGGGGGAAGCTATATTCTTCTAGGTTGACTGCAATATTCAAACCACTGCATACAGCAAAGAGAATTAATCAGTAAACACTCAGGCAGGCAGATAAGTCGAGTTTATTTTGTGCAAATTCCAGCATTCTAACTTCGATTTACAGATAGGGATGCCTCTGGCAGCCTATCCACCGAGTTCAGAGCCTCTCCCTGAGGCTAAGAACTGGGGGAAAAAGAAAGTGCTTTAGAGTAAACCCAACGCTTTCACAAAAATAAGAGTATTTCACACTTGTGCAACTTTCTCCCTCATCCAAGTGAAGTGCAGATGCCTAAACAGAAATGGTCCGCCACACCTTCTACACTAAAGGGAGATCTTAAGCATCAGAAAACCCATTCCCCTTCATCTTCCATTCCTGGGTAAGTACCAGGACAGCCTTCCGTGCCCAGGGAGCAGTAGAGGGCAGTGTTTGTCACTAGACATACATTCTTTCATATAGCAAGTAAACACCAATACTTATCCATGGGTAAACCAAAAGGCTGAGCAACTTCTAAAGATCTTTAGATTTCACAGTGTAAAACCTAAGGTAAGAGAGAAAATATTTACCAGATGTAGTACTCCTTCAACCCACCATCAGTTCACTTGATTGTACTGGGTTTTACTGGATAGCAAGGGAAGATTCAAAAAGCTTTGCTTTTTAATTCTTTAACTCCTTATTTCATAAAAGCATTAGTTAATAAAACAAGATAATGGAGCTTCACAGAATGAAATGTATACTGGCTTTAGATATCTACAAATATACTCTCTTTCCTGCTTTTTAATATGCTTATGGATTACGGTCCTTAGTCTAGAACTATGTAAAAGTCTTCCAAACAAAATAAAAGTGTGTTGGGCGATTAGTTCTCCATGTCTGGAAAGGGAACAACAGCTGGCGTACAAATTGTTCGGATTTTAAGTGCAAGACGACATGTTTATTTTCTAGTTTATAAAGAAGAAAAATCAAGCTCATTTCGAAGCATAAAAATTTGAAATATTTTTTCTTAAATACAAGTATAGACCCAAGTATCATAAACCCATAGAGGATGGGCTTGGGTAAATACGCACCATCTTCTTTAGTTCAGGATATTTTCCAATGTTTTATCCCTAATTATGAGCATTATAGAGATACAGCACTGAATACAGTTTGACTCTGAACTCATAATACACCCAAAATTCCCACAGATTTCATAATGAATAATAATTGCAAGATCAAACCATTAATCAAGACATCTAACTAAGAAGAAACACATTAGCTCAGCAGCAGCCAATTGACACATAATTGCTTCTTGTTTAATTTTCTTAAATGAGGGGTGGAAAAGCAAAAAGATGTCGTTGCTTTGCTCTATTCAGGATGAAACAAAGTTCACTTCTTTGATAGTTTCAGTGCTGCAGAACAACCATGAAGAAAGCCCAAAAAGAGGCAGGGCATCAGTATTAATGAATTCTATTGTTCCTCTGGGTTTTTTTTCAGACAGCTCCTACCCTGTGGCCCTTATCTGTGGGATAAATCTCACTCCTTCACTACTGCTGTCCACCCTACAGGGAGCAGGAAGGATTTGAAAATTATTCCTATCATTTTTTGGCTACTAAGTGGTAGATATTATTTAACATTGCATGCTGTATCAATAGACATTACCATCTCTTCCCCCTAGCATTTCAAACACTGTCTCTTTGTAAAATATGAAAGAGGATGCTAAATAAAGGGCACTGACTTTGAAGTTCCCAGTGATTTGTCTTAGCTGGCTGCTGGGAGAGGAATGAGGAAGAGGGCTGGGGACGGATGAGGCAAAGTTGGGGGAGGATAAAGCAGCAACAGCAACTCTGCAAACTTAACGTTTGCTGGTTCTAACATCATTTTCAAATGCACACATTTCCCAGAGAGGTCCAGCCCCTGGCACATCACTGATATTTGCTTCTTTGATATAATTTCGTCTAGACTAATTTTCCCCAGAAGACAACACATACAAACCCAAAAAATAATGACCCTACCTCATCAAAAGTAATAGCAAGAATACACAGTGCATCCACTATATTAGCAATATCCCTAAGAGGCACTAGTTCCCTCACTGGCTCTTTGCAGGCCCTTCCTTGCTAAGTTCTCAAAAGCCATGAACTTTGCCTTCCACACACCACAAAGGGCAGAGGTTTCAATTCCTTCTGCAGAAGTCATGAGGTCAGTCCTGGAAACAACCCAGAATTTCCTTGCTTCAAGAACAGCCTACAGCAATGCACTTGAAGCTACACCTGAAGTCCATCAGAAAGTGGAACACCAAGTACACTTCAGTGAGCAACAAATGAGCTGTTGGTTAGCTTTTTCCGCAAAAGCATGTAAATCTAGAGGTTTTCCATGTAAAATCTGAAGCAATTGGCATGACCTGACAAGCCTAAGACTTCAGAAGCCCATGGTTCACTGCAGTCCTCCTGGTTATACATTCCCAGAGAGCCCCCACTGCAGGATGAAGGCAAGTGGCAGCAGAAACTGTTACTCAGAAATACCCTAAACCTGGGATCTGCAAAGCCAGAACAGTTCTGTGGTACTGACTTTTGAAGTAATTTTGAATGACATTTATCATTACACAGGACATAAGGAAAGGGTTATTTATTTATGTGTCAGAGCAGACCAAAATTTCAGGACTAATTTTAAATGTTGCGTAAAATCAGTAAGAAGGCAACATAATCCCCAAGGGGATCCCACTGAACCAGACCAAGGACCTGTGCTCTTCAAGGGGTCTGCAATGACCAAAGGACACTTCATCCACCCATTCTCTGACAGCGTAGTCCATGAGCACTCACTTCCAGAGCCCTTCTTGATGACACCTGAGCCTGATGGCACATTCAGAAGCAAGGTTACTGAAGAGAAGATCAGACAGACAGCAAAAAACTGTGTCATTGAAAATACAAGGGAACAGTTCCATCATCTGTCTTAAATCGACCCAGTTGTTGCCATAAGAGCAAGTTCAAAATCATGGCTTTCATCTCTCTGTTACCCTAAGCATCCATTTGCACACACAATTTCTATTACCCTTAGAGATTTGCTAACTCAAAACAGGGCAGCGAGTCACCTTGTCACTTTTGTAGGCAAAAACATTAACATAAAAAACATCAGGGTGAGTGATATACATTACGGACCCCAGGATACATATGCTATATACCACAGCTGAAAGAAAAATTAAATCAAACTCTTTTTTCACCCTTTTATTTGTTCCACTGAACTACATGTCATTTCATCTTAAGACTTACAAACACGGAAGGGCTCTGGACAATGTTCCAGCACACACAAAAGTATCTTGGTGCCTATCTGCTAGCCAGGAAAGCACTCAAGTTGATTAAATGACTCACATCCACTGCACACAGCTCTGGAGCACTGAACAGCCATCCAAGACAAACACAGCTCAAAGCTAATATTAGAACAAGCGATAAGAGGAGGCTGCTGCGGATGCCATCAAAGATTAGTGGTGCTCACACAGACCTTCTCACCTACGTGTCAAGCCTTTTATCTAAGCTGTGCCATGAGTGACAGCCATCACTGCCAGACTGCAGGAGGAGAATCTACTCGATCTACCACAACCAAAACAAACTGCCTGCGTGACGGCTGCAGGTCCCTCACTAGTGCTACTGAGATCACCAAACTCTACATCTGTTTTGTAAGAAGTGCTGATGGGCTCGCCACGCTGTCTGTACAACTATTGTTGTTGTTGTTGGCTGGACTTCGTGAGCGAAGATCTTGGGCTAAGCCTGCACAATGGATTTTTTAGGTGAGGCACAGTGTGCGCAGAACTGGCCCCACCCCTTTTACTCCTGAGGCTCATCTTGCCACGGCTGAGCACGTTCGGATGGCGACAGCGAGTTCCTCCAGGATTCGAACCGGCGTCCTCAGAGGAGGAGCCGGCTCCACAGGCGGGGGCCTACGCCACTCGGCCAACGCCCGCCGCCTCTCAAGTGTAACATCTCAGATTAACATAAAGGAAAAAAAAAATCAAACAGAAAAGCAATAATGTCAGGTTGTTGAGCAATCCTGGGAGCCCACGTGGGTCAGAGCACCAGGGGAAGACCTCGCCTTGTCCTCTCTGCCACCGAATGACACAAACGTGGCACTGCAGCCACGCCTGCAACACGAGCTGGGGCACTGTACAACTATGCAAGGCAGCTGTGAGGAGTTCTGTTCTCCACCGCAGAATTTCAGTACTGCATCGCTTGTCAGTGGCCACGGAAGCTTTGCTCACACCCGAGATCCACCAGCTGCACCTCAGGCTGAACCGTGGCCACACTTCAGTAAAAGGGGCATGAGAGAGATGTCCGGCATGCTAGCACCCACCATGCAGCCTCAAAGCAGACACGCATCTCTGGTAACTGCCTGGCTGGCTGGGTAAAGATGTGAATTGACTGAACAAACTAGGAGGAAAACCTTATTAGCGGTGAAGTTGAATATTTGTCTTATAAGACGGCAGCTAAATGTTGGAGATACAAAGTAAAAACCCTAAGGCTATCTGGGAGAATTTTTACTGGTTCAAGGTATCTCTTCCAGGATTCTTCTCCCTCAAAATTTTAGAAAAGAACAAAGAAAGCTCAGCCACCTTGAGAACTGCTTGAGTAAGGAAGGCTGTGTGTCCTCAAAACTGCCCTCACTTCTTATTTCAAAACATGGAACGTGACACAAGATCATTTTTGGCACTAACTGTGCTCATTGTCTTCAAGGCTGTCAAAATTTACAGCTTTCAGAGACTCTTCCTCTCTTCCTGTAACAAGACTGTGACTTGCCGTACAATTGATTTTCACACCAGTGCTCCCCTCCCGCTCAACAGCTGCTTTCATGCAGAAGATACCCTTCCTCCTTCAAGCACACAGACAGCACATGGAGCCCTGCTTGTTTGCTGCTAACAAGCTCTGATAACCAGCAATACACCAGACAACACAACCCAATTCCCTAAACACAGTGAACTTTGGAGGGGTGAAGAATAAGGTGAGAGCAGGGGACGTGTTTATTGAACTGCTGCCCTTCAGTGGGGCACAGAGGCCATGACCAGAGCTGCTCAGCCACTCTGAGCATCACCACACAGGCAGGCAGGAGGGCAGTGTGGGTTGCTCGGCCCCCCCATCAGTCCCATGGAACAGTTTGAGCTGAAGACAGCAAACAGGACTGCATCAGTATGGGGTTTTTCTGCACCTGCTACTGCAGTCATAAAGGATTCACATTTTGTGCAAGGCCTGTGGACCTCCTTTATGAGTTCAAGGAAACACTGGCACAACTGTAATGGCCATCACAGAGCAAGGCATCTGTAGAATAAATCATCACCTTCATCCTTGGGTCCCTTGAAAAAGAAAGCTTATATACCCTGATTTTTTTTTTCCCTGCCACAACTACATAGAAAAAAAAATTTCTCAAATTTTTCATTTTTTCTCATCTTTATATGCCAAAAGAAAATCTTAAGAAGATATTTGAAAGGAATCTGTGTTATTGGATATAATAAGGTCTCATAATGCTGTAATGACTTTCTGAAGGATAATACTCCCTAGCTGCTTCTCAAAAACTCATGAAGGAAAAACCTATTTCAGGTAATAAAAAGTGTGTTAGAATCAAGGTTCTTCAGAGTGATCATTTACCTCACAAGCTTGCAAGTGACACCATTGTTAGAAAAAACATCATCACTTTCTCTTTATGGTCTACTATAGACACATTTCACCTGCAGTTAAAATACACTGAAAGCCCAGACTGCTCTTGTTTGGCTACTTGGAGAAGAATTCCCATGCTTGGATACCTCCTGGTACCTCAGCTGCCCCTATTTACAGGCAGAGCTGGCTGATGCTCCTCAGATTTGGTTACCTGCTGTTGAAAACTGCTTTCAATAAAAGCTTATTCTTCTCTCCCAAACACAATAACCTCTCTCAGTCTGTACTATTACCCTGAATATTTGAACACCACCAGACCAAGGCTCTCACAGCTAGCTGTTCCCCAGGTACTAACAAAAGACATGTGCTAACCTTACAAGATAAGCAACTTTGGATTGGTTTCTATTTGCTAAGAAACCTCCAAGTGCTGGACAGAAGAAAGTTGTCAACTAGTGCCCTTTCCTCTGGGGTCCACTAAATCATCCCACAGACCAATTATGGTGGTGCCTGGTCTCTCCAGTGAGGTATTAAGCCAGGGCAAGGATCACTTATTGTAGACATTAAAGACCCTATTACCTCTTTTGATTTCGTTGATGCTAGATCATTGTTCAGGCTAAATTCCAGTTTGGCTAATCATGGTGTATCTGCCAGATTGCTTCTCTAATTGCAAAGCAGGTAAATGCAGCCAGAAGGACCTCAGGAGGTTGCCCCAAAGCATAATGAAAAAGATATCTAGACTTCCCCAGTGTGGCTACCCGAAGTTCACATTTTTCTACAGAGTCTTTCCATTACCTACCAACTGCAGAGTTAAAACATTGGCCTGATATCTTGCCTGAAAATCAAGTCAGTTACTTCTTGTCCTACTTGCAGCAGACCTAGAAAACAAACAGTGATTATGTTCTTAAAAAAAAAAAAAAAAATTATTTTTTTAGTTTGAAGAGTCTTGGTATGTTCCCTCAAAACCTACTTTTCCCTATTCAAAACAAGTACCCGTTCTGCAAGCTTCCCCTGCTTGGCTTGCCTTCCTGCACCTCTTAATACCTTTTTGCTCTCAATAAGACCCTCTCCAGTTTGCCCACCTGTTATTAAAGGAGGTGCCCAGAAATAGCACAGTCAAAAGAATAACCAACATCCAGCTCTTCAGCTGTGGCACTTCTCTGCAACAGAATCACACGTGCCACTCACATCCATCGAAGCTAGGACTCTATTCACTCCTCGACACAGCATTTAGAGAACAGCACTGCACGCTGTAAAACTTGTCATGTCTCATACAGAGGTGAAGAGATTGGAATAACCTCTGGATTTAAATTCACTAGGGAATCCAAAAGGCTGTCTTAACCCACGTAGCTTCCTTAGTTTGGCTCAGCCAGGGCAAACCCGCTCCTTCAAACCCAGGCTGATGTGACTCACTGCACAGCTCCCAAAGCCCTGTCATGGTAAACTCTGGTGTAATGTTAAAATGTTGCTCCAGGCACACATAATGAATAAACTTATAAAAGTTAAGTCCTGATGCACAACAGCTATTACACCATGGGATACGGAAAGACGGATAAATTTAACTTCAGAAAACCCAAGTTTTCTCCAAGAATTTTGGCTCCTGTTCATCCAGAGGCAGAGTAACTTCCTATTCAAGAAGTATCCAAAAGTCACCAGACTTTTAAAGATGTAAAGCCAGCTTGAAAACACTATATGGGCAAATAGGCAATGAAAACATCTGATACATTTTTTTAAAACCAGATTTCTGAAAGAATTAAAAAGGACTCTTGGCATAAGCCCTATATATCACTGACATAAATGTAAATGGCATTATCATTCTAAAATTAAAGACAAAATGGAAATTTAAGTAAAAGCTACAGTGAAATGTTAAAATGCATGAGGTTATTTTGAACCTGCCATATTAACTGTCAAACTGTTAGTCCACATTAATTTCAAAAAAATATCATTCCAAAATAATTTGCAAGATTTCAATTTAATTGAAGGTGAGACAGTTATCAGTCATCACTGCAGAGAAACAGCAACCTCTCAGAAACAGTTCCTATTTAAAGAAAAAACACAGCTTCAGTCCAACAAGCAACAGCAAAAGACAATTAGTCTACATTTGTAATAAACCAAAAGACAAATGTATACAAGTGTAAGTAAAGCCTAAAAAAATATAACCTCACAAGATTTTTCTGTTTTAGGCAATGATATGTCATGTTTTAAAATATGTTATAATCCCAAACAAAACACGTATGGGCCCAGCAGCAAAATCTAATTCTTAGCTTTTAACCACTGAACACAAACACTTCTAATATTCCTAGATACAAGATGAAAGAGCATCCAAAATAATATCAGGTTAACTTCGGCAGTGTACCACACTCATCACCTCCAGGGAAAAAAATATCTGCCCAGAAGGCAAAGAGTTCCAGCTTTTCTTAACCAGACTCTAGCAGAGGGCTCCTCCCAGTTTCAGTGCACAAGAGCCAACATAACCCTGTTATTGCAGTAACTGTGACAAGAATTTGCTGTTATTTTGAATTCCAAATGCAACTATTTCTTTTTCTTTTGTTGTGGCACTCCGGAATAACTTTTAAAAACTCGCCTCGTGTCTGCAGTGCTGTGTGGGTTCAGACCCTGCTAATACCTATTGCAAGAGGAGGCACACCTGGCAGAATTTGCGTGTTTCCATGTAGCTGGAATTTTTATCTGCTGCATATGTAACCAAGTCAGTGCTTAAGAGCTTAGAATCACAGTTTATAAACATAGTTGAGCATTTTATTAGTAACAAAGGAGTTTTAAGTGCTTCCACCAAAATACAAATGGGATTACAAACTTCCACTTGCTTTACATCTGCAGCCCAGCATAACTCTTCCCATTCTTCAGATGACCATCATATGCTGCCAATGACAAATTTTGCTTATTATTTGCCAAAAAGAGCAGCAGCATCTGCTTTTTGGTAGGCTCAACCAGGAGCCAAGCACCTGGGAGCAATGCAGCTCACTGAAACACCAGAACAGGCAGCTCCAGCAACTCCCTAAGCTGTCACATAGCTAAATTGCTTTATTCCCTTCTGCTTTCAGTCAACATATTTCATGTATGCATCTTAAGGCACAAACAGACACTTGGAACCCTGATGGTCAAACCCTCCCATCTGCTGCGCAGCCATGGACTCTGCTGACGGAGCTTTACCAGTGGCCAGGAAACACATGCAACAGCTTAGCTGGCTTCCTGCAGACTCAGAGGACATTTATAGACAAGTCTCCATCTTTCCCATCCTGTCGAGGTCTTTTTTTTTTTTTTTTTTTCTTTTTTTTTTCCATTTTGGTGGTGTTGGTTGCTTGACTGCAGTTGCGCTTGGGAAATAAATAACATAATTCTGCTTCAGGAAATCTTTGAGTAATTCAAAGCAGGCATCAAATAATTTCCTTATGTGCTTTTGCAGTTTTTGTTTTTTTATACAGCCACGAAGCAGGATGTTAACTTCATCTATGGAAACACTTTGTTCATCAGTCTTCTGCATTAATTCAGTGATGGGTGTGCAGAGCTATAACCAAGTGGCACCAGGAAAACAGAGCAAAGTCTGGCCATGCTGATTTTTCATTTTTGCCATCCTGCTGGCTCACACATGACAACACAGTCCAACACCACCTCCCTAAACAGCAGCAGGGGAAAAACATCCCACACCTGAAAGCCTCTGCAAGCTTCAGAAATGGACTGACAATAGTTTATGGACAGACAGAAGACACTGAAAACATATATATAAAAGCCACAGCAAAAAGCAATCTCAAACCAGTATAGCACAGATCTGTGCAAGGAGCCTGTCCTCTCCTCCAGGCAGTATTTACACACACCAGTGCACCATAGTGGCAGCACCTGCACACTGAGCTTCTGGTCCATGGACCACCAATTTAAGCAGCCTCTTTTGGTAAGAGCTCTTATCTTGTCTTACAATGGTCTGAAGTGAAATAGAATGTTTCCTGATTGAAAAAAAATAAAAAATCACCCATTGATTTTTTTAAAGCTATCATGCTTTTTCACAAGAAAAAATGGCAGTACTGAGACCACTTCCACTTATGACTTTTCCCCCTATATTTTTATTTAACAATTCTATTTCAAAACCAGGAATCCCTGGAAGTTCAGTCCTGTAATCCCCAAAGCCCTATCTTCCCTTCAAGAGATTTTTCTAAGCCTGAAGCAATAGGCTCAAGTCAAATAGCTGAACTCAGAAGACACTTGAAGGTCTCCAACCCAATCTGGCAACTCCACCCTGTATTATATTTACTAATATTTTTCACTTGACTTAATTAGTGGGATTCAAATGAGACCTCAACAGCAACATGCCCAACACCACAAACCACAGCAGTGATGTTTCACACACTTCACTTGGAGACACATCAAAACATACTGTGGGTTTTCCACAGCCTCAAGCTCTCCAACAGTACAAGGTGCTGCAGTTCTCAGGTATGATGAACAGCCTCTCCTGGTGCCACTTCTCCGCTGGGATTTCCTCAAAATCATTAAATAAATTAGCATGTGCTTTACTTTTGCATCTTGTATTTTAATGCCATTCTTAGCAAATGTTTTCAAGAAACTATCTAAATCCACAAGATTACAGGATTCCCCCCCCCCCACTTCACCACGAATGCTGAAATTCTTCCATAATTAGAAACACTTAAAAGCTGGGCTTTAGAACATCGAGTAACACAGCGTTGACAACAAAAATAACACAAACTGGCACTGCAAGATCCAGATGCCTCAATGTGGTATCAATACCACAGTACATCAGGACACCTTACAGTCTTTATTCTGAAGAAATAGGTGACAATGTTGTCCTCATCGCTGCCACAGTGGTGAAGGAAGCAAGGTATTATCTCATTTCTCCAAAACCTTTCAGGAAACCAGAGGCAGGAAATAGCAGTTTAATTTTTCCATTACGGTTTCCCACAGAAGATGAGGCAAATCTAAAAGTCAAACTATACAAGGTCATTGTCCATCTCCTCTTTAAATAAAAAATTAATTACTGGGCATGCACAGGCAAAGAAAAGAAATCAGACTTTCAAATGAGACCACATAATCTGGTCAGATGGTCGTTTGGAAGTTAGCAAGGGATTCTGAGCAAACCCAGATAAAGCTTCTGGGAGAAGATAAAGGACAAGCTTCAGACACTCCAGAATAACTGGTTTTCTCCTTGTCAAGGCAAAGACTAGAAATAGTTATTTGCTTTGATCAGGAATGCAGTCTCATCTCTAGCAAAATCCCACTTGCTCCTCCTCATGATAATTCCAGCTTCTTTAAGCATATCTCTGCACGGACCATCACAACTGCACCCTGACAGCAAGGCCCTAAAAGAGGACTCCCTAACTTCAAACACTGTCTTTTCTCCCTCTGAAAGACTGCAAAGTAAACTCCACAAAATAAATATTTGATTCTCTAAGTGTTTCCTGAGAATGTGGCATCTGCCAAAACAAAAGACGACATGAAGATCATCGAAGAAGACAACATCCTGCTACTGGTCACCCAGGCAAGCTAACTGGGGGTGAAGGTAGCACAGGCTCTCCACTCTCTTGCTGAACTCCAGATGAAAACGACAGTCCTCACTTCCCCAAAAAGCTTTACAACCATGACCATGGCGGAACATAATTACGGGTCCGTTTACCAGCTCATTAACTAACTCGTTAATTCCCACGCAGACCGGGTCTTAGAACCGCTTCTTGGCGGCCTTCTGCGAACGCAATGGCACTTGAACGCCAATAACACCAACTTTTCCCAAAGTTGGGGATGCCAGCCCGATGAGCCCGCCTGGTGACTTGGGGCCACTGCTACCTTCACAGACCGAGGTCTGACCCTGTCCAGCTCCGGTCCAGCACACTCCCCCTTCTCCGCACCTCAGCAGCACTGCTCAAAAAGTCCTTTGACTGCTTCCCAAGAAGTCGCCATCACCTCACCAACCACCTCCTCCCGGGTACCATCCGCACCTCCGCCCCGGCTGCGCGGGGCGACACAAGGGTGCGCCTGCCATCCGTCCGTCCGTCCATCCGTCCGTCCCCCCAGCAGCCGTCGCATGCCCCGGAGCGCTCCCTACCTTCCTGCGGCGGCCACCCGGGGGCTGCAGGGCGCAGCATGCGGGCTCTGCGCTGCCCCGCCGCCCGCTCCGCACGTAGGTGACCCTCCGCCTGCCCCCCGACACCGCCGCCGCCACCGCGCCCGGCCGCTGCTCCGCACCGCGGGACGGCGGCGGCGCCCGGGGCTTCTCCTCCGGGCACCAGGAGCGCCTCATGCCCAGCTGGAGGCAGAGGAACAGCGCGGCGCAGAGCAAGCAGAGGCGGAAAGCCGGGCCCCGCCACAGTGGCCGCTCCTTGGGCATGGCTGCGGGGGATGCCCTGCCCAGCGCTGCTGCCGCCCCGCCGCGGGGATCATACCGCCGGCGGGACGGGCCCCGCAGCCGCCACCGCCGAAACTTGGGAGACCCCGCCCCGGGGAGGGGCCGGGATGCCCCTGTCCCGTCCCGGCCCGCCGGCGCCCGCGGGATGCTCGCCCGCGGGATGCTCGCCGCGCCGGCGGCGGCAGTGCCCGGGGACAGAACGCGGGGAGCGAGCCGGTGCGGGGCCAGAGGTGCGCGCACACCGCGGTCCTCCAGGAGGACAGAACCCCCCTGTCGTAACTGTTGCATCAGTCTGTCTCTGTAGCGTGGAAGCGCGCTAAGTTGTTAATGTATGTATTAGTTCAGGTTACACACGTTATGTAATGTCATGAGGTAGCGGAATTTTACTGAAGATTTGGGTACTGTTCATGCTTAAGTCAAACAAAAGGACAGCTCGGCCCTGGAAGCAAGGACTTTGCTTCCTGGAAGGTTAGTGTTATCCATGAAGAATAAAGTATAACCCTGAATGTCCAAGATAACACTAGCACCATAACCCTTCTGGCTTATCTTTGAAACCTTCCTAGGATCATATGGCAGTACAGATAAGTAACTCTAGCAAGGCCTGCTCCAGGGCTATGTGGATCAATAGACAAGGAGAAAGAATGCTGCAAAAATAGAGCTGCTTTGTGAAATTCTACTACAATTGGTAACCAGTAGTGTGGCTGCTGGTGATTAGACAAATTGCGTTGGACCTAAACTTTTGAAGGGTATGAAAACCTTGCCAGAAACATTAGCGACTGGTTCCCTAATTTGGCTGCAACACCTCGCGCTCATGAGTAACACTTGTAAGCCTATCGTTTGCATCCTAGCTTCTTTCCTGGGTTGTCACAGGCCAGCTGCTGATTTTCATGACACATCTTTGGTTTCATGCATGAAGGAGAGGATCTGCATGAGCTGCACAAGGCTGAGAGGCGGTGCATGGGACAGGTGTCCCACTCATCTCTGTGGGAGCACTGAAGGCCCTACATTTTTTTCTCAAGGAAGACACACAAGACAGAACTATAAAGTACACAAGCTGGCTTTGGTCTTAAGCCACAACACTAACCCATCACTGAACCATGAGCAGGTAGCAGTGGTTAGTGAGATTTTCTGAAGCAGTTGCTGCAGGTGGGGAGAAGTGTCCATGTCAGGAGGCAAGCTCAGCAGGAAGAGGGAAGGGGGCGATGGTAGCCAATTTGCAGCACATGATGCTCAGTGAGTAATAATGTGTTCCCAGGTGGGATGTGCAGGACATGGATGCACAACTAAACCCCATTTCTTGGCCAAGTAGGGAAGAGAGTCTGTGGCTCTTGTCCCCTGTGAGCAGTATGGTGCTTCCAAAGTCCCTGTCTTGTCTGCTGGCAAGGGAGAGACTTGCTTCACTAAGCTCCTTCTGGTGTCCTATACTCCTTCTCTTCACAGCCTGGAGCTGAGCCAGAGATGGCTGGTGCTGGGGAAGCAGGTCAGAGAGGAGCACTGGGAGAAGCAGAGCCTGCAGCAGCCAAGCAACCAGACCTGCTGGCAGCAGGACTGAGGAGCTGCATGTAGGAAGATAAGGGAGGGAGCAATGATCTGTCTGGAGAAGTAAGATTTCAAGCGTGGCTCCAAGCACAGATGCACTGGCAGGTGAGGTGCATGCTCCCTGCCATTTAAACACTGCTGTCCTCTTTTTAAAGGAAAACTATTCATTTAAATTAGGTTAAAGCAATTCCATGGTGTTTTAAACTGCCCTAAATGCAGGCTGCTCTTTGAAGGGGGTAAGTGGAAGTTCTACCTGCCATTCCTGTAGCTCCTTTGTCTAAGCTAAATGAGGGCCATGATCCAGATGCAAACTAATTCAAGAAAAACTCTCTCTGGAGCAGCTTTCTAATAGACACAGACACCCTTTTTGGTACTATCCTATCTTTTGGTCAGCAAATATGAGACAGCCTCTGGGTGGTTTATGCCCCTGGGGAAATGCAGTGCAGATCAGAGCACTCCTCCCCCTGCCTCTGCTCAGGGGTCCCCATCTTCCTCTTGGACAGACTCGGGTGCTTGCCATAGGCAAGCAAGTTGGCTCTGACTGTGGACCTTTCTCTCAGTCACACATTTTTCCTATTTTCACCTCATTTTGGTGGCTCATGCATGGATCAGACAAGCCCTGGTGCTAGTGCAAGAAAGTAACACATTTATGAGGCCAGAGGGAGACTGTAACTGCGCCAATCATGACTGATATCAACTTAGGAAATGGGCTGGTTCCATCCATGAGCATCATCTGGAGTTCATCAGCAGAAAGTCACTTTGGCTGCCCTGGGATTGCCTATCCGTCACTTTGCTCCTCCATGTGAAATGGCAACATTTATCTAGAGAACAGATGTAAAGCTTATGCTTGGGGAAGAAAGGTTCAGACATACATCGAGAACACTAAGTTTGGGGATAAGGGTGACAGGACACAGGGTTTGCAATTGTGCTAGCCAAAATAATTACATCACAAACTACTCAGCACGAAGTGTAATTTAAGCTATCAGCATCTAGTCAATAAATAATGGCATGTGAAGGTTCTATTAAAATATAAGTTTGTGTTCCTGTGGTTATGGAGAAAATGTTGAAGGCAGGAGTATAAGTGTTGACTACAAAAGTATAAAGTGCCCAAATGCATTTTAAAACTCCATCTTGAGGTTTAATCCTTGAGAAATCAATGCCTTCCTAAAATGCTCAAAGAAAAGAGATCTACCTGAGCAGAATAAAACCCCCAATGTCTTTCTTGGTTCTAGCATCACAGCTTCATTTGTTGTTCTTCTCTCATTATGCAGCTTCAGCAAAAAGCTCCAATACTTGATTCCAGCCACTCTTCTTGTCGTCACTGAACTGTGAGTGCTTACCTTGTATGAAATATTCCCTTCTTTAGAAAGCTAATAATCTCCAATTTGTGAGCATGCTAGGACTGGTCCTTATGAAGAACAGTTCACATATTTAACTCAGTTTTTCAATTTTGCTTTTGTGTTTTAACAAACAGTTGAATTTCTCATGCTTCCCTACCACCCCCATCCCCTCCCATCTCTTGTGAATGTAAGTCTACCTGCTTAAAAACTCAACAAAGGGTTTCTAAAGATATAGCAAAAGCAAAAGGTAACAATGGAGAGAAGGATCTCAGGACATCTCAGGAACAATGAGAAACCTTAACTGCATTAGCATGAGAATCATTGGGAATTAAGATACCTTAAACAGTCTCACTTTTTCATTTTAACAAGTAAGTTATAAATCAATTCTTCCCCAGGCATAGGCTGCAAAGATACATGTGAGAGCAATACCTATTAAGAAGAAGAGCAAATTAAGATTGTAGTGTCATGGATGCAACTCCAGTCCAGCTGGAGAATGGGCCTTTTTGAGATGATTGATGGGAAATACAAACTTCTGCAAAGTTTCACAGCTTCTGCAAAGCATGCTTATTCTTTGAGTCAGGCAGCAAATAGTCTGTCCTCTTTGCTGTCCTAAAACAAGATGGATAGTGTTAAAGGAACGTATGTTATTCTGGATCCAGCTGAACACAAACTACCACCATGTGATGCAAGGAGTAACTGAAACAGTGACTCTGAATGTGAGCATTTCTACTGAGAACAGTGAGCACCATGCCCTGATAACCAAAATCAGACATCGACCTTATTGTGCCTACTTTTTATGTAGGTGACACAGAGCTACAGCTCCCTTAGTTTCTCCAGAAAAATCTTTACACTGTTGAAATTCCTCTCTCGTTTACAGATTTATCTATGGTGAAAGCACAGTGCTAAGCCTCTAGAAGGAAAAAGCTTAACACCAATGAAATTTCATTGCTTCAGTGCTGTCTTTGTGGCTTATAAATTAACTTTTGCCTGGGATATTGTTGGTGGTGAAATCTCTCCTTTGCAGCACTTATTTAATGTTACTGTCTCTTACGGCCATTTTCAGTTCAAACATTTTGCCTACCACCATCCATCTTCTGCCTCCACCCACTCTCAAGGCATCTGTTTACCTTCTGGTTAGTTAATATGTTTTCCACAATCCCTGTGCAAAATTAAACCCCAAACAGGAAAATGCCACTAGGAATTCCCAGGATCCTCCAAGTGTTGTTAATACAAGTCAAACATTCCTCCTATAAAATGAGTAAATGAATAAAAAATGCTATTTTGACTCTGCTTAAACAACCATGCTGGACTTGGTATGAGCCACTTGCCAAAATCCACAGGACAGGGCAAAGGAAGACTTTTTTCCCTCTCCTCCCTCCTACACTCCTGGCTAATGCTTTGAAAATTGGAGTGACGTTGTTCCATGCACATGAAAACAAAAATGTTTTATGTAGAAACTTTCATTTCACTGTGCCCCTGATCCTGAGTCTGCAGGAGTCAGAGCTTTGGTCCAGGCGTGGTTAATTGCCTTGCACATTGATGTAGTAAAGCTTTGCCACAGTCATGGAGCGTGGGATAAAATGTTTGTAGATCCTGGATGACTTCTCAGTGATGGCTTTGGTGCAAGGCTGATCTCATTTCTGTTCCTTAAAACTACAGCTCAAAATCCTGGAACAATTTTTTTATGCAACAAATGACCCTGAAGCCTGCACGCAGCCAGAAGCTCTGCCAGGTAGGTACAGCTCTTACTCCTTCCTATACCCTAAATCCCACTGAAAACTTAGAGAATTAATCTATTTCTGTTATCTTCTAAATGTTAGCAACAGAGAAGGAAATTGGCCGCATTGGTCTATTACCCACTTATTGCTGCTGAGAAATACGCTCTGAACAGCTGTCAAGGCAAAAGCTCAGCTGTGTGAATCATTAAAACCACTTCTCAGCTCACCACTGGTAAGTTTCAAGATAACAGCTAAAAAATATGTATGTTCATGCAGTCTCCCATTAGCTCTCCTCGTGCTTGTGGGCTATTTAGGCATCTTAACACAAGATTGATCTTGCTGTTTGGCAGCGCAGCATGAGGCATGGGCAGAAGCTGTCTTTTCCCTCCAGCTACAGAGGGATTCAAACACTGCAGCCTGGCCACGTGATCCAAATTTGATTAAAGAGGTAGTTGACAATTATTGGCCTGAAGAGGGGATTATAGATCAAGGTTTCCCTCTGAGTCACACTCTTGTGCGTTTGCACTCATACATACCTGTGCCTGTACACACACATTTGCTGCAGGAATGAGAAGAAGAATGAGACAGCCCTTCAGTTGAGATGTTCTGCAGCTCTCTGCTATCCCTGGGTCTTACCTTTATTTATTTAACCCTAGTCCCCCAGCAGCTGTGTTTCACTCCTGGAGAGGAACGACAGTGATTTTACGGTCTGTCTTTTACTAAATGGTCCAGTTATTCTGAACATACAACATTCTGCCTGCTTTTTAAAATAAGGGCTTGCAATTTTATTGAACAGATACCAGTATACGAATTGAAAACATGTATGGCCATTAAAAAAAAAAAAAAGATATTCCAGTTTACAGGAATTAAATAGTGATAGCTCATATGCAGTTCACATACAGCTGCACAGACTTTTGTGATATCAGTTTGTCGCCTGTATTTTCTCTGCATCTATACTGTAATCCCAGACAGATGTCCAGCTTTGCTTAAAAATTACCCTGAGTTTCTATTACAAAATCCTATTTTCTGTATGTTTTAGAGATTACCTTGGTGTTATTCTGACTTCAGCTTTCTGCCTTTTATTTTGGATGCCATACATTTTGCTGACATTTTTATACTTTTAAGCTCAAAGATGAATACTGTTCATTTTAAAATGTAATTTGGAATAGGGATTAACCTATAATGGTCAGAATTTGACAAAACACCACAGCTGGAGTAGTAATGATGGCTTTAAGAAATTATATAAGCCTTTTTATTACATGTTTTAATGGGCTTACATAGAACAGTACAAATGCCAAAGCATTTATACAGTTGATGGCAATGGCACTGAAGCAATAGAGCAGATGTCACTGAGAGAGATTTTCATCTGCAAGCATTCAGTGAAAAGCACTCTCCAAGGAAGAAGAGATGAAAGCCAGAGCACTGGGGCTGCTAGGGAGAAGAACAGCAGCAAAATGTTGCAGGTAGAAAATTCACAAACAAATTAAGACCAATAATAAATGTACTGTGTATTTTTTCTGCAGTCTGTCTTGCAGTGTTGTTCGATATACTGGCATCTGTCTGTACAACTTATGCCTCATTAAAGGCAATAGGAAACAATAAAAGCTGGAAGTGGCTGGCAGCATCCCTGATAGCCTTGATGGGCAAAAAGCAGATTTCATAGGATAGGCATGCAAGTTTGTCCTGGACTAGTATGTGGGCCAATTAATAATATGCATTCACCTTTAATAAAGGTGTCTGAAAAGCATCCCCTTTTTTTCAGGACACTAAAGACAAGATCATTGTCTTTACCTGTAACAAAAAGGCTGCTTTTTAGAACTATTACTGTGTGGTCAGCCAATCTTCTCCTCCAGCTGGCTGCATTTGGAATGTCTTTGATACAATCCTAACAAGGAGTAGAGAAATGGCCTTGCCCTCAGCAGAAAAGATGCCACAACTCCCCTGCAGCTGAGCAGCCTGTCTGGGAGCAGACGGTGAGGATAAAACTCAGTGCTCTTCCCGCAGGCTCCTTTCAAGGCAGTTTGCCCTCAATGGCATGTAGAACAGCATCAATGACGCAGAGATACCGGTATCAATTTGAAGTGGAATAACCTCCTTAGCCAAGAGTTTGTATATAGGTTAGGTGTTGATGCAGGGCTCATCCTTTTGGTATTTGTCTTGTCTGCCTCCACGCTCAGCTATGGATGTGGAAAGTAAAGGCCAGTTGGATGTTTTGAAGATGCTTCGGGAAGGTCAAAGTGGGGTTTGCAACAATGCAGGCACCTCTATGGGCATCGCTTCAGGCGATGAACACTCCAGCCAGGCTAATGCTTGTGGTTGTGCCCCAGCTCCTGGCTTGCTTGCAGTCTCCTTGTTAGGAGGAGATCCCTTTGCCAGAATGCATTGAAATTCTCCAGGAACAAGGTAATTTCTCTGTACTCTGTCAGGAGATAAAATACATGCTCATGAAAGCATAAAGGCTTTTTGCAGGGCTTGCTTTGTGCCTTCTGCTCTCCTAGTGGCAAGGCTGGAGGCAAAGCCGGCAGCTGCAGAGGAAAGCCTGCTCTGCCACCTCCCCACAGTCCAGAGAGTGTAGCAGAGGCAGCACAGAGGGGAGGATCGTCTCAGAGGACAACTGCCTTTTCTGCAAGGCAAAGGAGAAGCTATGGCTTCTCCTGAGCCATAGCTGGGTCAATGCCAGAAGCCAGGTAAGTGAAGGAGCCTCCTAGCTGGAGTCCAGGGCACCAGTGCAGGCACGGGGAGACCCCAGCACTGGGACCTGCAGCTGGAAGATGCAAATCTTCCTCCTAACTTCTCACTCTTCCCTCAGACTTAATGTATAGGAAAGAAGATGATCATTAATGTACAGTGATGGGAGCCTTTAGGAATTGAGGCCTTTTTGCTCAATCTCTGCTGAAGTGCTCAGTCTTACACTGTGGAGACAAACAGCAACAAGATTGCTCTCAGCAACCCAGACAAGAACATTTTAGTTCATAATTATGGATGAGATGCAAAAGGATGAAAAAGAGGGAAAACATCTGTTCGCATGGAGTTTACTGCCATTCATTTAAGAGGCCCATTAAATGCTAGAAAAAGCTATTTATCCTTCTGTTTGAGGCAATTATCCTGCTGCAAATATCTGTGGAAATTCCCCCTGTGATTATTCTTGGAGTGCTGGACACTGTGCAGAAACACCACACATAAAAAAGGTGTGGACCTTGCCCACCAAAGCTTATGGAGGGATTTTCAGAAGCAGGGTAGCCAGTGCTCCTCAAGGTCTTCAACTTGCACTTTACCACTGTGGGGAAGTGGCTTGTTTCTTGCAGACCTTTTCTGGACTTCAGCTGCCTCAGCTCCTTTATTTCAAAAACCAAAAGGAGCTTTTCCATTAGAAGTACACCCAAAAGTGAGACAGCTCCTTTTGTAGCCACCATCACAGCAACCTGGGGTGCAAGAGACCCAAATCCAGTTCTTCAAAGGCTCAAAGGAGATCAGCTTGTCCTACTGACCAGGTCATCATTTGGCTCACCAGGCTGCAAGGCCTGTGCAGAGAAGAGACTTCATCTCCTTGAAGCCCAACCATGCACTTGTTTAACAAAGAGGAAAGCAAGTGAGAGTGTGTTGGTTCATCCCTCCCCCTCTCCTCTAGCCTGCTCAGGCCTTTGTGTAAGAGCTTGGTGGTGAAGCATCTCTTGACTATGTCAGGAACTCTTGGAAAGCTAAGGTGGGGGCAGCACTGACTGTACCAGGAACTCCTGTGCCTGACCAAGGTGGGAGATGACAGCAGGAATAATTAGTCATCCCCTGACAGCCTTAGAACATTCCTTATATGAATCATAGTTCAAGTGGAATAGTACCATCCTCATGGGAATTTCAAAAATTCCAGTAATCACTAACCCAGATTGCAGCCAGGATGAAAATTTACTCATGACTTAAGCCAACCAACTCATAACCCTAAAAAACAGCAGTCCTAAGACAGACCCTTTGAGCCCTTCTGGATTGCAGTGAACTGCATCAGTATTTCCCTCAGTGTGGGATGCCTCTCAGAGTGCCTGAACTCTCAAGTTTGTGAAATTCGGAGAAATGTCGCCTGGCAACAGAACCTGGGCTGATATCCCCACTACTCGAGGCTTAACCCTCCCTCCTCTGCACACCCACTGAGAAATGCCAAAGAGGCATCAGGCATGAGCATTTCACTGAAACTTGGAGTTTTTTAATAGGTATACCTTTGTACTTATGCATTACATACTGGTGTCTGTGTGGGTTACCTTTGTACGTTTGGATACACATATCTCTGTGTGTGTCTTGACTTGAACACCCTATAGTAAATAAACTATGCATGTTATTATATTGAATCCATAACTGTTATTATTGCTACATGCATAGCTGATCACTGTTTAATCTAACCTTTAAGTACTGTTATGATTAAATACTGCTAAATCTTTCAGATATAAACCATGGACCAAGTCTGAGCCACATCTATGCTCCTCTCTGAGAAGGAGTTTGGAAAGCATGGGCCTTCTGAACCTTGTGATCCAACAAAGGGTCTCCCTTATCCCTTTTTTCATCCCTGGCCTCCATATAAATCACTCTAAATTTATTCCAATTCATTTTTCCTTTATATGTATTATCCATGCACTAAGTAATAAAGTGAGTCTTGCTATCAAACTTTGTCTCACTTTTGCAAATTTATACGAAAGTTTGTTTTCGCTAATATCTTTGATGGTGAATCTTTAAGTGACCCAAACCACTCATTCTTGTAACAGCAATGCTGCCTCCATGGCTGCAGTGCATTCTGTGAGTGGGGGTTGTTTTTCAGACCTCCACATTAGCCAAAATGCTGACTTGAAGGTGTATATGCAGGTGTTTCAGAAACACCAACAGCTGACTTGGTTGTTTAATTATCTGGTGACCCAGAAAACAAACAAGCCTCTTCTGTTTGGTTCATAAATGTAAGGAAAGGCTAATGTAGGGCTTAGATACCAGTTGGTTGACTGGAACTTTGCAGAAGTCGGATAAAAAGGCAGCAGATGTGACAATGACGGGAACACAGCATGTGATATACACAGTGCACATAGTGCACAACTCTTACAGTGTGAGAAATATATTGTCCCCATGCTAGGTAAGGGACATGAATAGGAACAGAGGAAAGTGATGTGGGACAGTGCTCTCCTAATGCTGGCTGTTGTCAGTGGTGTGAGACAGTCTCAAAGGATAAAAACAAAGCACAGGAAAAATATTCCCTTGAAACTTCCTTTACTTTTAGAAACACCATTTCATCCCCCTTTCTTTTCACCCCACCCCCTCCCTTTCTTCATAAGGCGGAGTTTTGACTAATGTCTGCTTCTTCTCCAAAATATGTGATTTTTACTTCTTCATTGAGAAAACCAGACCTGGGGGTGGGAGGGAGAGGGGGAATTCACAGAAATAAAAACGTCCATTTCTGATCCTGAACCAGCTATAGTTTCTGATGCCTGATCACCCAGATGTGTGGGCTCACCAGGAGCCAGGCCAGGCAGTGGGCCATGGGTCAGGCTGCAGTCCCATAGGTGCCCCACCACAAGATATCCAGCCCAGTCACAGCTTGAGAGGATGTGGGACCACAAGTCCCCACAACACAAGGAGCAAAGGACACTTGGCTACCCAAGACAATGATTACCCCTCCAGCCTTTCGATGGAGGAAAAGCTCTGGGACATGCTGTTATAGCAGCAGCTTTGTCTATGATTATAACTCCTTATTTTTTGTTAACAGCTTCTGGTATGCTGCTACCTTCACATTTCTACATCCTCAATGTACTTTTTAAAAGCGTTCTCCATGAATAACTGATTCATAATAATTTTTTAAGCTCTATTGCAGCACCCAAGTCCTCCAAGCCTTGTAGGTATGTGGGAGCCTGACAGGCACCCACATTTCCACTAAATTCAGCATCACTGCATTTCCTCTTTGAGATGCAGTGTGCGGGTTTCTTTCTGCCACAGCTTGATCAAACATCTCCCTCTGGTGGAAAATACGGAGCAAAGCAGGATAAAATAGAGCATCGTACACCATAACATACATACTTGAATGCCACGAAAACAACGAAAACTTCCGTCCAGGTCATGACGTTGTCTATAATTACTATGTCTGTTCCTAATGAATTCGAATGCTATCTCAAATAATCCTCGAAATAATTCTCCGGAAAAGAATGGCAATGAATGGTGAATGACAATTTTCACGTGTTTTCCAGAAAATTGCCAAATTTCTTTCAAACAGTCAAAAACCTGTATTGAGACACTATAGCTTTATGGCACTATTTCTGTGAAGAAAATCAACAAAATTCGCTGTTGCAGAAAACTTCCTCTTGTTCTCAAACTCTAAAATCCATCATACATTCAATCTGCTGTCTGAAATTGCAAGGATTGATAAAAATGTCTCAAAATATAACCGTTCTCTTTCTATACCATAATTACACCTTTGAAGTTCCGCGTGAGTGTGACAGATTGGTTGCCATCTGCCAAGGGTGTCTATTCAATGTAGATCAGAAAGTACAGATAAGAAGGAAATACTCAAGTACAGCCTGGCTAACTGTAGTCCACACACACATGGGCTTAAGTAATAACACAGGGATAGAATGTTTTGCACAGATGACAGCTAGGTCTTTCTTTAAGGGCACCTTTCTTCAGCATAGGCGGTCAGGGAGGTTTAATGAACCTTCCCCTGGTAATCCTCTCCTTTGTGTGTTTCCCTGACACTTGTTCTGTGATTCCAGAAGAAAACTACAAAGCTGATGCAGCAGCACAGACAGATTTAAGATCAAAATGGAGTTTTGAAAATTCTTCAGCTGCTGGCTCAGCTTCAGCTGGAGCTGGAGAGGTAACAGAGGCCACATCTTTGCTTCGGCTTCTTGCAAGAATCTCAGGTGAGGAGCAGAAACTAAGGGATGGCTGATGAGATATTGCCAGAGACTGACACCCAAGAGTGGGCAGCTGAAGCGAGAGAGGACTCATCTTAATTTTTCACCTGCCTAAAGCCCAGAAGCAGTGTCAGTGATCCGGCTTGCAGGCACTTGAACAGTGTGACTCCCCCTTATGGGCAGGTGTATTGTTGGCATAGGGCACCATGACTATGTATCTAGGATATATTTTAGACTATTTAAATTTTTCATGCCCAGTGAGAACAATGAGGGAAGGATATGCAGTTATTCCTAAAATATTAGGACATAGTAATGGCAAATTGAAAGCTTCTGGAACAAAATGCTGAGGCTACTGGGTAGGATGCTCAGTCTTTGTATGGCATGATCTTAGTCAGGGAGAAAACCTCTGTGAGAACGAATAAGATTTAAAAAGGAATTTCAAGCTAGAGACTGGGGAATTGAGGAGGAAGGGAGGAGCAGAGGTTCTTGATGGCGTATCTTTAAAGGTGTGATTCTGACCTCTTTATAACCACAAGTAAGCAGGAAACAGCAAGGTGCAATCTGGACAAATGGAGCCACTTTCAGTGGGGCATGGGAGCTGGAGCAATTGGGCTGAATGCATGCTTGTTTCTATTTGCTGTAAGCATGTAAATAAGATACGGGTCTAAAATCCTCAGTTTTTATATAAGGGTACTGAAATATCAAAGACATTCCAGAAGAAAGATAATTACTGGCTCATTATAATAGCATGTAAAAAATTACATGGGAAAGAACCAAAATAGATCCCATCCAAAGGAGGAAAAGGACATGAACTCGGTCAAATTAAAAGCAGAAACAGAAAGGCAGACTAAAAAAGATTCTCAGGAAATAACTTGCTACTAGACAAAAAGCCTTCTCTATTCTGGCAGGAGCAGTGAGTCTGCTGGATGGTTCTGCAGGTGAGCAGGGTGTGTAGTCAGCAGATGATCAGGTGGCAAAGGAGTTTGAGAGAGAACAAGCCCTAACACAACAGCTAAACAGATTACTTGCATCTGCATTCTGTACAGAAATGCTTAGTGAAATTCCCACGGCAGAACCATTTGTTAACAGGATAATGCAGAGAAGCTGCCCCAGATTGAAGGGCCATTAGATAAGGCTTTAGAACAAACTGATGCAAGGGATAGTAACAAATTCATGAGAAGCAGATGTTACTCACTTGTGGGTTTTTAAGGCATGCTAATGGAAATTGTTGCACTCTAAGAGCTGGTGCATAAGCTTTTACTTAAAAAGGTCAAAGGCAAAAGAGGATGGCATGTGATAGGGCTTTCTTCTAAGTGCTGTGAGGGAGCTAGAGAAATGCAAACCACTAAATCTGACATCTGTAGCGTGCCAACAGCAAAAGCCATAGTAATGGAATAGTTGCAAGGACAGACACAGACTTCCTAAGAAGGAAGAACTGGCAAGAGATTTGCAGTGAGCACCTGTGAAGCTGTTCTCCACCACCCTCTTACTTCTGAGGAAACAGTGAAGCTGCAGACTAGAGCAATCTGCTTTGTATGATCTGCTCTGCTTCTAGAAAGTCTTTAGTAACATGTGTCACTCATGAAGAAGCTAATCTGGCATGGAGTAAGAGGGAGGATCCTCTCATGAGTCAGCAACTGCATACAGGATTGAGACAATGTAAGGATAAATCATCCATTCTTCACAGTGGAGAGAAGTCACCAATGGCATCTAAGAGGGTTAGTGGCAGGGCCAGTGCTCATATACATACCCATCAGTCAGGCAGTAAATGGCGCAATCTGCTGGTGGTACCAGGTTATTCAAGGTTGTAAAATGCAAACTTGCCTGCAAGGAGCTGCAAAAACCATCTCAAGAGTCTGGGCAAAGTAATGACAGGTGAAATTCAGTGTGGCTAACAGCAGAGAAAAACACTTCACAGAGCTGGGAGGAAGATCTCCTCGCTGCTCAGACTCATCTAGTATCACTCAGGACAGATATCTTGGAGTTAGGTTATCAGTTAAATGTTTATTATTAACTATAAAGCATTTTAGTGTATTATGAAGGGAAGAGAGGTCACAGAGTCATAGAATGGTTTGGGTTGGAAGGGACCTTAAAGACCATCTATTTCCAACACCCCTGTGTTGAAGTCCTCCATGAGGACCAGGGTTTGTGAATGTGAGGCTGCTCTGATCAATCTATAAAGGGCCTCAACCTCTTGGTCCTCTTGGTTGGGTATCACAAATGAGCATTATAAGTGACCTGTAGCAGACCGCCAGTATAATGTCACCTGTCTCTGTCCTACCTGTGATCTTGGCCCACAATCTCCTGGTCAGCTTTTGACTCACCTCCGGCTAAAGCTCCCTGCACTCCAGCAGGTCACTGACATAGAGGGCAACACTCCCTCCTTGTCCTCTTTCTACTGTCCTTCTTAAAGTGCTTGTATCCTAATTGATGTCATTAATTAAATAAAAAGTTCATCCCCTATCATGAGTACAGCATGCAGTTCTGTCCCTCCATCTCCAAAATGGTATGTTAGAGTGAGAAAAGGTATAAAGGTGGGCAACAAGGAAGAGCAAAAATACAGGATCATTTTATATGGGTAGCAATTCTCATGTAATCATGTATTACGTAAACCGAGATTCTTCAAAGTGGGAAAGAAGAGTCCAAGAGGGGGTGTGGTGGAGCTTTATAAGTGCATGAAGGGTCATGGAGAATAACTAGTCAACATCTCTCATAAGATACAAGAAAGCGGTATTGAAAGATGTTTTCAGGTTCCAGACAAAGAGCGCTGCTCCTGGGCAAAGAAGTGTGTCACTTTACAGAGCCTCTTTTCGGAAGATGTTAGGGACTACAGAAGCACCACACATGGTTTCAGAGGCAATTCAACAAATGTGTGGATAATAAATCATCTAAAACATCAAGCTACCCCTCAGCTGAGGAAGACTGTAGGCCAGAAATGGCTATCTCCTCTGCTGGCCATGACCAGAGCAAGGACACGAGACTGACGGGTGCAGCTGAACCTACTTGGACACTTCTGTGAACCAGACAACTTCTAGAAGCAAATGAGAAGTGCAGAGCAGAAGTGCACAACCACAGCTTTAGTTTCTTATGGGACTATAATCGCCCTATTAGCGTTACTAGTGTTTCTTGCTCCATAATAAGCTATACTGTTTGCTATTTTTAAGATTAAAATAAAGACTAAGGAAAAATAGCCCTTTCTCATGTTCTTTTCCTATGTATTTTTATGTTATGTGCTAGCTGAGGACAAAGCTGCAGTTTGACAGGCCCTACACCAACACTACTGCCAAAAGCAGCAGCTCTGCCCTCTCATACCACTGGGAAGGACAAATAGGGGCTTGGGGGTGGATGAGGGGATGCAAAATTAGCCTTCATAGCTGACAAAAAGAGGGCAAGGTTGCTGAAAGCAGGGTTGGCTTAGGCTGGTCCCAGGCACTTACTGACCTATAATTTAATTTGGTGATGTTTCTTCTGACAGCTGTCCCTTGCAAAAGATAACTGTCCTCATTCCCCCTGAGAGCTGCAGAAGTTGGCAGCCATGACTGAACACGGCCTTTTTTGACCCTGTCAGGCCATCCCAACTGAAAGAAAACCCCTTGTTTATGAAAGGAAACACTACAGAAGTGACCTGTGCTCCATTATTAGAACTTTATTTATTAGTTCATTTTAATCATGTAAATTCTTGAAGGATTTTGAATAGTTTTGTAACCCTAAGGACAAAAAACTAGAAAAAAGTGGGTGATAACACTCTTTAATTAACCATTTAAGATGCAATGAGTGGTTTAATCACTAAGTCAGACCTGTACTTTGATGGCAAGATCCAGTTTTGGGGAGCAATTATCTTCAGCCACATCAAAGAGCTTGAATTGCTGAGGAGAGTGTAAAGCCCAGTTCAGCCTCTGCCACAGAGTGAGATGGTCTGGGCTCTGGTGACTCAGCTTTCTTACAGCAGAGAAACTTGCTCATGTCCAGTTACAGTCAAATTTGTCTTTAGAGTGTTTATCTAGTCTTAAATGTTTTTTTTTGGTTTTTTTGTTTTTTTATGAAACCGATGCTGGTGTTAGAATCCTTGTTGATTTGTCTCCAATTTATTCATATCAGCTGTTGCAAGGAAAGCAGTCAGTGTTGATGTGAAGTAGAAAAGAGATACTTGCATTCCCAAGCCCGCTCTGAAAAATCCTCTTCTGTGGAACACAGGCCATGTCAATGTTGGTATCCAGAGTGGGGGGGAATAATCTGTGAGAGCAAAATCTGAGGGGCTTGGATGAAAAAAACCCACAGCAAACAAGTGTGAGAAAAGATGCACAAAAAACCCTGTAGTTCACATAGGGAAATGTTAGCAGAAACTTTAAGTTCCCTAAGGCGTAATATGAGCAAATGCAGTGATCAGTATAACAACCCTGCTCTTCAAATCACTGTGCCTGAGAATGACTTAAAATGGCTTTCTGTAAAAACTGACCTGAAGCGCTGCAATGCCGCACTGTGTGGGGTTTTCTTTTCCTTATAAATCATATGGACAATGATAACATTTGTTAGCAAGATGGCAGGAGCAAGAAAAATACTAGAGAACTGATTTTTACTGAATCTGAACCTAATACATCTGACACCCTTTAGATGCAGACGCAGAAATGCTAAACTGATGTTATTCATATTATACTGCAGCAATGTGATCCTTATTATGTGAAGAGTATTTGTGCATCTTGTCATCTTCTTCTTAGCATGAGGCTAGGAAAAATGCCCATGGCAGAAACAACACCAGAGAGAGGAGATGAACAGCTGGACTAATACTTGGATCAACCCATCATGCCTTTCCAAGGTGGCAGCTGGAAGCCAGGTGAGATACCACTGAGTAACTGCAATGGCAGTTGTTGGCTTAAGTTTACTTTTATTCAGTAGTGGAGTGAAATCCAAGCTGCTACTAAGAGATGCAACACTAGTCTGCTGTAAAAGGAGTCTCTGGGACTCAAAGCTTGGCCCTTGATGAAGAGCCTCGCAGGGCTGCAATGCACTCTCCCACCAGGCGAGCAGCCTCTTTGGCTGTGCCTCTGTGCACTGAAAAGCCACCTGCCCCATGCCCATAGTTGTGGACCACCAGGAGCTTAACTCCACCTTGGCTCAAAACCTCTCTCTGTAGTCTCACACGGTGCCTAGATGGCCTCAGGCCCACCTTCACTCTGATATCCTGAGCTTCCTGAAGTGAGGCCTCAAGGGAGCAGCATCTGTCAAAGATGTCTCTGGTAGTGCCAGGGTCAGGGGAGAGACTCCAGCTGTCTTTTTCCCTGGTTCCCCCCAGGGTTACCCTGTGTATCCCTGGGTAGATGTAAGTTAAGCCATCCCCATCCCGGATGAAGTTTTTCACCCAAGGAGCATGAACTTGGAGTACTTGTCCCCTGACAGGGAAGAGCTTCTTGTCCCCCACCAGCTGGTGGGCTCCAATGCCTGCGCAGTTGACAACGATGTCATATTCCCTCTGCAGCTCCCACAAGTCTGCAACTTTTCTGTTGTACATCTGGACACCAGTTGCTTTCAACCTGCAAAAACAGTCCAGAAGTGAGGCAGCAAGAAAGCTCTAAACCCTCATGAAATTATTATGAACATTAAGTAAATAAGATAGATTGCCTTTGCTTTTTCATACTGATCAAAACCAAACAACAGCAAAGTAAAGAAAATGCCATGGGTGTTCTCTTTTGGTCTCCTCAAAGCTATTTTTTAGCTTGGTTGGGCTGGAAAAGATACAGTAAGTTGATCAGAGAAGGATCTGGCAGATGACCCTAGGCAGACAGTCAGGTCCTCATGGTCTCATTGATTAATTTCTGTAACCAAGCTTTAACAACTCAAGCAAGCAGAAAAATGACATTTATTTGCCTGCTTACTCATGCTAGTGACAGAGCTTCTAATGTTCTCCTTCAAAATGTTCTAGCAGCTGGCAAAGTCATCAACCTCACTATAAAGGTAGTGGTTTCCCACAAAGCAGTGAGTGAGCCAAGATCCAATGCATAGCTCATGCTCTGAGGCCTGGTCCAGCACGACACTACAGCTGTCTGGGAAGAACAGAGGAGGTCTCATGCAGCAGCTTGTCTGGGCAACCTGCTGGGAGAGCTCGTAAGTGTTGTAAAAAAACCTGCTGAAAACTTGAATTCAGGCAAGCAAACAGGAAAAAATCCGTGGAGTCTATTTTTGGATCAGCAAGGTGGGCACAGAAACAATTTTCCTTGTGGACTGCCAAGAGAATAGTCTATAAATACTGCTCAGGTCACTAGAGATTTCAGAAATAGTTACATGTTTAATATGCTCTCACTTCTCATCACCAGGGAGAAGAGAAAGAAAAAGAGCTTGATCATCTCATTAGACCACATCCTTTGAGAAATAAGAAGACTATAGCAGGAATGAGGAGAAGGCAGAAATCACACAGCAGATACTAAATGGGTTGTACAACAATTGTCCTGCAGCAGAAATTGCTTCTGTTAGGCAATGAAACATGACAGAGAATGTATACCAAGTAGACGGCATAGACCTCACATGGCACTGGTGCCATGGGAGTACTCCCTGCTTGGCTGACTGCTAGAACAAGAAATGCCTTTTCCACATTTTGCATCATGATGAAAGGCATCCAAGTAACCAGCTGAGCTGGCAATTTGTACCTTGGTGTCAGTACACATCTCTTTACTTAACCTCAAATCAGCTTGCAGCCTATCATTTTCTCTCAATCAGAGAGCTATTTGCTCACTTTAGAGGTACTTATATGGATTAAATACACATCCCAAGTGTCAAAACCCTTTTAGATCTGCATCCTATCTCTCCTACAGTTCTCCAATATCCATGTGTCTTGAGGAAATTTAGAAATTTGGAAATTGGTGAATTTTCTAACTTTGGTGTCAATCCAGGCATGAACTCTGAAGCCACAACTCCTCAGAGTGAGTGCAACACCCATCTTATGCAGACAAATATTTTCAGAAGGTTTGTTACAAGATGATGCTAGTCAACCTTTTTTCTCTACCTGACTGGATTAAGAAATTACTCCAGTTGTTGACCAAATTTGAGGTTAACTGGTCCAGCCACTTCTTAAGTGTGAAGTCTTCACAGATAAGACACCTTCCTAGAACATGCCTACTACTCTCTCAGCGGCTGGATGTATCCTCAAAAACAGAGGTGTATTATTTGGGAAGTTTGAGAAATGAGGAGCATCCAAACATTTTCTTAGGACATGCCAGGTTCCTGATATACCTTCACGGTCTAGCTGGCCAAGCATGGCCCCTGTGGCTATGTTGGTCCTTTGCCCAGGGCTGCTCACACTCCAAGCCCCATTGTACAAACACACAGAGAGAAGGTGGACATTGCATATTTGGGGCCTTTCATACTTTTGAAAAATTGGGTATTTATTTCCTGGGCTTCTCTCTAAGGAAGAGTTGTTGCATTTTGCCCAGTGACAAACAGCATTCTTCCAGTTTCGTTCAAAGCTAAGATTCTCAAGGAGACCCTGTCTTGCTCCCAGTCCCTCTGCTTGGGTTTCTCTCCACATGCCCAGCCTGCAGCAAAACCAACCTTTTCTCCAACCACAGCAGGTACGGTGGACAGTCACATTTCAGTGTTGTAAAGGCTTGACCAAATCGATGCCGTGGGAACTTCTGCAGTTCTGGTTTGGACATTGGTCGAAATCCCAGGACAACATCAGACCAGAAAGGTAACTCTTCCTTGGGAGTGCTTTTGAAGACCTGCCACCTAAATGGACACAGAGAAAAACCTAGAAAGCTTCACAGCTAGAGCTCTGCCATGTTATGTGTCACGGCAATATTAGCACAAATTCAGGAGCTCAGGAACCTGTTTCTGTTCATCAGTGCAGCCCTGCAAGTATAACAAACACAGGGAAACATGGCTGCCTGCTACTGCAATACCTGCCTGGACAAAGAGGCAGAGGGTTGGCACAGCCAAGCTTGAGGGTGGGCACAATAGGGTAAATAACTGCAGATGGTTCTTCCAGCAATAGTGTATGTACACAGTCTACTCATACAGTGCCTCTGCCACAGCTGCAGACACCTGGCAGGGCCACTTGCACACCTGTTCAT
This sequence comes from Formicarius rufipectus, assembly GCA_013399695.1. Lineage (NCBI taxonomy): Eukaryota > Metazoa > Chordata > Aves > Passeriformes > Formicariidae > Formicarius > Formicarius rufipectus. The sequence goes on from VXAU01005682.1 coordinate 565,679, forward strand.
CGTTCTTTGGGTACCCATAAAGCAACAGAACACTCAGTCTCAATACTCCCAAGAGGCAAATTTCTGTGTGCGTAACAGGCATCACAAAACACCCCCAACACACACTCCCAACTGCATCCTTGTACCTAGTTGCTGAAACTGGGAGATCCTGCAGTCCCATCCCTACAAAGACCACCCCTGCTGCAAGCAACTGGTGGATAACGGTGAGGAAAACATTGGTTACTAAAAGATGTTTGGTGCTAATCATTCTTCAGTCGTTTTCTGTGCACATCTATGCATGACTTTTGTCTAAAAATACATCGTATCTGAGCAGTTGAAGTGCAGTTTCTTGGGAAAATAGTCATAAAAGCTACTCCATGAAGGGAGAAACACCTCTCTGCCTGCACCAGAACACAGCACAAACATACCAAACATTGCCCTAGCACAACATTCTTACCCAGAGACCAGGTGAATGCCAGCCTCTGATGCCTCGGCTGAGTTGCTGATGGCAAAAAGGTAAGTGAAGGTCTCTTTGAACCACTGCTTCTGCACGTGGATCGGTGTATCTGCATGTGAATGAAACCAAACATGCAGAGAGGAATAACACAAGGAGGAGAGGCAGACAAATGAGTGTCAAGGATATGGGACCAACATGGAACACAGGTCAAGGCACTTTTCCTCCTGAGCCTCTGTGCACTGCTGCACACCCGGACACACAGCTGTGTGAGGTGCCACGGGCAATGCTGCACTGAGTTGCACAAACCTGGGTATGTATGAGGGATGAGCATCCCGGCAGCAACATCACTCATTGTGTTGGGGCTGAACTGGTCTGAAAGGATTGTCACAGAAGAGCTGGGACAAGTCTCCACAATGCACAATGCTGTGGAGAGGCCGATGACTCCTGCACCAATCACTGCAACTTTGGGTGCTGCCATCTCCAGGATACAGGGGCAGAGGAGACAGAAACGTTCCTGCATTTCGAAACAACATATCAGATGTCACTATTATTCAGGATGCACATCCTCATCAGGCTATGAAATACCGCAAAAGATGTAACCTAAATTCCCCCACAGCAACTAATTGAAGACTAACTGCTGTACACAACTAAGGTGAGAGGATCATCAAGTCCAACCCTTAGCCCTGAACAAGAACATCCCCAAGAGTCACACCATGTGCCTGAGAGTATCATCCAAATGCTTCTTGAACTCTGTCAGGTCTGGTGCTGTGATCACTTCCCTGGGGAGTGTGTTCCAGGGTTCAACCACCCTCTGGGTGAAGAACCTTTTTCTAATAGCCAATCTAAGCCTTCCCTGACACAATGTCAGGCCAGCCATTCCCTCATGTCCTGTCACTGTCCCCCACAGAGAAGAGATCAGTGCCTGCCCATCCTCTTCCTCTCACAAGGAAGTTGTAACTGCAATGAGGTCTCTCCTCACTCTCCTCTTTCTCAGCCTGAACAGACCAAGTGACCTCAGCTGCTCCTCATACGGGTTCCCCTCAAGGCCCTTCACCATCTCTGTTGTCCTCCTTTGGACACTCTCTAATAGCTTAGTATCTTTATTATATATTGTGGTGCCCCAAAACTGCACACAATATTCAAGCTGAGGCTGCCCCAGTGCAGAGCAGAGCGGGACAAGCCCCACCCTCCATCGGCTGATGATGCTTTGCCTAATGCCCCCCAGGACACGGTTGGCCCTCCTGGCTGCCAGGGCACTGCTGACTCATGTTCAACTTGCCATCAACCAGGATGCAGGGGAAGAATCTCCTCTGCCTGTGGCTCTTTTATTTTTCCCAGAGTACCTTATTTGCCAATATTCACTCTTGAGGGAGTGCTGAGTGAAATGGACCATTTTACCCTCATGGTTCTGCTCTCTCCTACGGGACTTGCTTATCATTGACTGTATAAATCCAGTCTCACTAATTGCTTTCTGAGAACCTTTTCTGGAAACCAGTGCCTGCAGTTATAATGAAAGGCTGACTTCCCGTCTTCCTCTGGCTTTTGGCATATTTGATGTAAATTTAGTCAAGACAGACTGTATGGGATTACGATAGGTCAGGTTTATTTATGAGATCCTTGTTCATAATTCTTCACACAGCTTCTCACTTACCCCTGAGGTTTTACTACTTAAAATTTGATGCCTCTGCTACATAGGAAGGGAGGGAGGAACAGGCAGTGTTGCCTGTCATTGCATTCCTTCTGCATGAGAGCCAAGGGCTGTTACAACTCCTCTTCTTTCTTTCAGGGCAATGCTTAAATTTGTTGCTGTCAATTATCACATCTTCTTTCAAAAGTCAACTATAGATGTGCCCACAGAGCAGGGAAAGAGGACACAGTGTAGGGGGGAAAATGGACTCTGAACCAGAACTGCTGGCCTGCATGGCTGACACCCAGAAACCCAATCTGGAAAACTGCTGGAGGGAAGGGGAAGGGGAAAAGAAAGGGAAAAAGGGAAAGAAAAGAAAAATATTAGTAACAAGAAATTGGGGATGGGTGGGTAATAATTCTGTAATTACTTAGGAAAATTGATTCTGAGAAAGGTATTTAAACACATTTTTACTAACAAACCTTCTCAACTCAGCACTGGCAGCTGTGGAAACGACGTGTAGCTCTCAGCATGCCCAGCAAGCCTCCCAGCAGGCCATGGACAATAACAGTCCTGCTTTTTCAGCGGTCCTGAAACATATATGGTGGGTACATTATGCATCTGCCAGAGATGTGCTCTCAGTTGTCCCTTTGCTGAATTCTCCTTTGCTGAAGCCCTTGGACCATGATGGAGATTGAATTTCCTGACTGACCTCCCTGTCCCCAGGGAAGAAAAGGGAGCTGTGGCTTGGTGGTGGAGGTTCAGGTTTCAGAAGTCCTCCCAGTTCAGATGCGATTTTTGCAGACAAGCCTGTTCAATATCAACAGATCCCAGCGTTGCAAAATCCAGTGAGGGCAGGAAGGGGCTGCTGACAGTGCTGGAGTCTACAGGAAGGCTCAGAAGGCCACAACAGGCACCCATTCAGTGCAATGTTTTCTAGCACTTACTGCTGCAGTTCAGACACACCAAGCCTTCATGTGCTAATTTGCCAAAAATTAACTGGGTGCAAAGGAGAGGCTACATACAGCTTGTGCCAGCAAATGCAGCTCATGCTTTGCAGAACCACTGTCTTGCTATGAGTGCAAGGCTTACCTATGGCTCTGCCCTGGCAGCACAGCCTGCCTGCATCTTGATGGGCAGGGGGCACAGGAGGAGAAACTATTTTTATCTGATGTGGCAGCCCAGCTTAGTCCCAGCAGGGGTGACACTTCTTGTCCTCTCAGACAGACCTATACCAAGGGTTTTGCAAAAATCAGCATTTAAAAGGCAGATGAATTGCAGTAACAGTGAAGAGGTGAATGATGCCAGGTACTGTTTAGCACTAATCTGTACCTTCTGAGTGTCAGAAGAAGGGGACAGAAGCCAGAGAGAGTCACCTGGAGCTGTAATTCCTCAGCAATGAGGACATTAGCTGTCTGACATGGGTTTCATGCCCCTGTCACACTCCTGCTCCTTCCAGGCCAGAATGAATTACGTTTAAAAGTATTGAGATATTTTGCGATGTGATTTCATCTCCCAGCTCAGATGACAGGAGACAATGTCAGCCTAATGTGATGCAAGGGAGGTCCTTATTCTTTCTTGCCTCACACAGCTGTATGTCACCACTAAGAGCCACTAACCTTCAGCTGTAACATCACTCTAGCAGTGAATAACATGATCAACATGGTTCAATATTCTGGTCTACAGCACACACACACGAACATGCACATCTGCTTCCAGTTGCAGCCAGCAGACACGGCAGGCTGACCGCTCTGAGCTTGTGTCGCAACTCATCTGGTCTACCAAAATAAGCATATTTACACGCCCAAGTAAACAGTGGAAAAAGCCCAGCTGAACTGTTGACCAGAAAATGGAACAGGAAGTAACTGACAAAAACCAAACCCTGCTATATATAAGTCCTGTGGTTATTTTTTTTAAAACTAACTCTCGTTGTAATTAGGTACTGAAATACCGTTTGGAGAGAATGCTGAGTGAAATGGACCATTTTGCAGCCTGTGGCACTGGGAAGCAAAGGCTCCAGCCTTTCTGAGCTGCTGGAGAGGCTCCCCATCCACCAGGACATATGCATCCACTGTCCCAGTCAGTGCCTGCAATGAAACACTTTCCCCCCTTTGCTGTTGCTTCCCTTCACATGATTTTTGGCCTTTTGACCGGCCTCGTCCCTTTCCTTCCATTTGGGCTGCTCTGAGACGTGCATGCACCGAGCAAGGCACCACCGTCAGGAGGGCAGAGACCACTGTCACGGGGCACCGCGGACACCCACGGCCACGGGGGTCCCCCTTCCCCAGGGCGGCCTCGGCGCGTCCTCACACGAGCACGGGAGACACCTCCTAGGGCTACAAGAGAGCCTACAACAGCCACCTTCACCAGCAGCCGCCCTTCCCTCCCTCCCAGACCGCTCCGTGCGGGGGGGGAGAGGTGGCACAGCGAGAAGCTGCGGTCGGGGCCCAGCCAGGCCTCGCGGCTCGGGCGCCCTGCCCCGGCGAGCGGGCCGTGCTCTCCTGGGGGCAGCTACAGCGCTCCGGCATCCAACATTCCCCTCCTGCGCTGGAAGTGCGCCCTGAGAACAACGCAGGCGGGCAGCGCGGGCGATACCTGGTGCCGCTGGAGGAGGCCGCGGTCCGGCCTGGACGAGCCGCCCTTGTGGGGCCGGGGGAGGGTGCGGGGCCGGCGCTGCCCGTCTGCCCCGGGCCCGGCTCGGATGAAGGAGCTGTTTGTGCCCGGGCAGAGCCCTCCCCCGGCGCTGGCAGAGCTCCCGGAGCGCCGGCAGCCGCGCCTTGGGGCCGGGCCCTCCGCTGCCTGCCAGGACTTTGCCTAGTGGTATTTCCCCCAGTGCGCTCCGCAGGAGGCTCAGGGGGGGGCCCGCTGCGCTGCAGGGAAGGCATTTTCCTTTCCCCCTCCTTCCCAGGCAGTTATGTTGTGTTCTGAAGCTGCCACGGCACTCGGGGGGGAGCTCCGGCTGTGGCGGGTCGGTGAGGGACGAGTCCCTGCCAAACCACACGGCCCTGGCGAGCACGGCCAGGCAGGGCTGTTCCCGACGGAAAAACACAAATTTGTCAGGGAACAAACCCCTCTACAGGACCGCCGGGATGAAATTGTATGCCATACCGCCCGGCTTATTGCCTCCAGGGCATGTGCTGCTGGCAGGACATTTTGGCTAACATTTGGCAGCCTGAGCGCCCGCCCCTGAACGCGCTTAGCAGGACGGTGTTCGGCAACCACTCCCCTCCAGCCCTCTCGGACGGCGTTTGCCGTGGGTCTTCCACGCAGGTGCCTTTGTCTTTGTAGCCATTTGAACACAGAGCAGCTGCCAGAAGGATGTCTGTGTATACAGCAACAGTGTGCACAACTGTTCTGCAAACTCTTCTGGCTGCCCCATCTAGCTGTGTTCTTCGATGGAAAGAACATCCAAGAATGGTAAAACTAAAGCCACGATATATCACACACTGGCCTTTAAGATGTGTATTTCTTTACTTTTTTTTTTTTCCTTCAACAGGGAAAGTAACAATACTTAATTCTCCCAAATTATAGTGTAGCTTGTTTTTTCTGAGTATTCTGAAAATAGGGATTAAGGCAGCGAAGGCAGCAGAGGAACAGAGGTTTACTTGCTTAGAAATGAGAGTTCATTGGCTTGGTGTATTGATGGCAAAAGGAACACTATGCTAAGCCATTGCAGGATACCTGCAGTAGCTTTGGAAAGGATCGTTTCACTAATAGAAATCTTCAAATATAAATGGAGGTTTCAGTGCCAGCTTAGATTAAACTTGCCTGCTACTTCTCCTCCTGAGGTTCTACTACTCATTGCTTATTACTTTGCCAAATTTGAGTGATTTGGATTGAAATGTTCTGTGACAGATGTTTGCACAAGGCCGAATGTTTCAGGGAATTCCCGGTGTATCTTTTCCTGAGAATGTGATGCAGGAAATTCAGGCTGGTTTGGGATACCAAATCTTATTGTAACGTTATTGAAAAAATTCTTCTATGGGTTAAAGTATTTTGGAAAGGTGTGTTTTGCTAAAGTACAACATATTTTCGGATGAGGAAAAAGTTTTGTTGGTTCTGTGTAATCTGGGCGTGTGACTACCTACCACAAATGTTTATGCAAGCAGGCATCTATAGGGGAAACAATTTCAATTCTTTAGTGCTGCCATTGTTTTTCTTACCTCTGCTCTTCCCTAAAATGAACAGCACAATATAGAGCCTCTTTGGTCTAACTCCCAGAGCCCTGATAAACTGAACATCAGCCATTCTGTATTGATGCCTTCAAGATATGAGAAGTTTTTTGCTACAAATCTTGGTGCTCTCTTGTGAAAGATGAGAAGAAAGACAAGAACAGGCAAGAAGCTCTGCATAACAGCCCAGCTGCTAAAGACCCCCTGGATGTATTATTCTGTGGATTGTGCAAAGTATGTCCTTTTCAACCAACAAATAATTGGCTAAACAGTATTCCAAATGCAACATTCTCCTTTTTGTGTTTTGAGAATGTGCCTGACAAACTCTGTGATAGTAGCTATTGTATCCCTTAACTTAGTGAAAGTCATGATTTTGGCACCCAGGAAGAGCGCCAGCCTTCTGGCACAGAACACAGCCCTGATTGTATTTGGAGCTCTTTCTGAGCCATGTCTGCAGTGGTGTTCCAGCACACCACCAACCCAGCCTGACTAGTGCTTAAGAAGTGTTTCCCTTGGCCTTAGCATTCCCTTTGCTTTGTGCATTCTCCTGAATAGGGCCATAACGATAAGCAGAAATGACCTCTCTGAAAACAGAAGTGCTGACCTGCTTCTACTCTTGTGAATGACGTGAATTGTTTATCTGCCACTTCTTTAACCAGTTCAACGATCAAGTCAAGCATCAGTGTCCATATCAAGTTACCATTTCAGTGAAAAGTTTATGCTCCACCTCATTTTGCTGTGAACCAAACGGAGAGTTGATAATAGGAGTTCGTTAAATTAGGTGAAGATTAAAACGTGTGTCTAACTTTATTCTTGCCCATACTTGCAGATAATAAATACACATTGTAAAAAAACCCCACTGAAATATATTATATTAAATCCACAAATTCTGGACAAACTCCTTCCTAGCAGGATGTACTTCCCATGCTCTATCTGGTACAGAATCTTGTACAAAATTAATAAGGCTACCAGTGCATAGGTGCGCTTTAATCTTTCTTCCTGTGAGAGGTAACAATGCAGATACTAATATTGGCAGCATTTACTGGAATTTTCCCTGCTGAATAAACTTGTTCTTTTGTCAACACTATTTGTTTGTTTGTTTTTAATCTCTGAGTTCAGTTTCTCCCTTAGGAATCTCTTCTGTGATTCAGACAAGCATCTCTCAACAGGATGAATCCAGAGCCTCCTTTTTGCAGGCACAAATGCCTTCCTGTGAAGCCTTTGTGGTACAAATGACCTCACCTTTTCCTAAGCCTTTGCAAAAGGCACTCACTGACCTTGCATGTTGCTGAGTCCAATGCTGTGGAGGCTTCCTAAATGACTGCACCTAAGGAGTTGGTAAAAATAAGCTGTGAAGGATATAGAGGGATGCCAAGGGCTGCATTCCACCCCAGAGCTGGGATGTCAGACCATCTTCTGTTCCCACAAAAGCCCTCAGCCTTCAGGCAGTCTTCACCCCTTATTCAGACACGAGTACTACCCAGAGCATATGATGACTGCACATAGTTTGCACAGCTTTTTTTTTTTTTTTCTACATAGTTGTTTAAACTATAGAATTTTGCAAAGAAATTGAAGGGAACTGTTAAAGTAGAAAATACATCTTTCACATAGTTTTAAAATAATGATCCAAAATATAAAACATATTTACTTACTATTTTTCAATAGTTATAATTAAAGTAATGATAATTGCTCTTACTCCTATATTTAACCCAAAAAGTATGTCCTTAGCAAACTGCAAGACTGTCTAATAAAAGTGGATATAAAATTTAGGACAAAAACATTTGTCCTTGTGCAAAAGTGACCAGCAATTAAGACAGATAAGTATTCAAATTCATTATCTCATAAATTTTATATCTCATAAAACCATACAGAGACAGATATCAGCACAGTACATTTGTGCTAAGACAGTGATGAAAAAGACAGACATAAAAGAACTTAAGAAACTCAGATAAGAAACTATAAAACTTAATTTTTTTTTATGAGCAATGAAATGAAAAGATGCTCCTGAGGAATCGAAGCATTTGTTCTCAAACTCAGTGCTCTCTTGCAAGAAGATTTAGAAAATCCATGAATATTTAAAAGAAATAATTCAACTCACCCTGATTTTGCTACATTTATAATGCATGACTAGTGTTAAACATATTTTTGTCCATGTGGAAAAAACAAGCAAACAGAAATGTTAGAGACATACAGACACACGTTGTTTCCTTCTTTTTTACAGTAATATGGTTCCTCAGGTTAAAAAGTAGGATACCCCAAGGCATCCTCTAAGCTATTGACGCGTAACATCACAAAAGGTGTACCTGTAGGTCAACAAACCTTTTATTTCCAAAGAAGAAAAGAAACACCATTAGTTCAGGGAAATTCAGGAGTCATTTGAAAGATCAAATACCAACTGATTTCAGTGACAGAAGGAACTGGCTTTTGGGGTTAAAAGCCACCTAACTACATTGTGGCCTAGAAATAAATTTTAGCTTGTAAACAGTATCAGTATCATTGTGCATTTAAGTTTGTTCTGTTCTTTTCTTTACCTTATGTGTATTGATCAGAGATGACCAGGTCCTCAATCACTCAAGCCAAAGGAACACAGAATATGCATTGACTGTTCTTAGCAGGATAACACCCAAATCAGTTATTTGGCAGGTAAGGAAGTAGAAAAATTAATTTTAATTGTTCTTCCGTACCTTGTTAAAATTAGACTGTACTGCTCCCAAAACTCAGGACTAGTGAGTTTTAAGGTTGATGCACTATTAAAAGGAGGAGTATCCACATGAAAGAAGCCCAAAATAAGGACAGAATTTGGAGCTCTGTGTGTGTGGAGGGTGGCTGTAATGGAAGACAGTTTAATTCCTTGTTAGGTGCATTGCATGATGTTTTCTTTTTTAGCATGGTTAAACTCTTATTTAAGGCAGGGCATGCAGGGTTTGGCAATAGATCTTGCAGATAAAGATCTACTGTTCTGGTCTTGTAAGTGGGGAGAGATCTGAAAGCAGTGGAAGAATACTAGATCTGCTCTTCTGCAAAATGAAAACCCACAGCATGTGAGTAATCCGATCTTCAGTCATCAAAGTATGTATTCAAGTCATTCTCTGAATAATGATGGGATTACTCACAGGGGTAAGGTTAAGTTCTTTTGCAGAACTAATGTATCTGGACATAAACCATAGTATTCTAAGCAGGTCTTCTTGGAGGTTTTGTCTGCAAACACTGAAACACCCACAGAACTGTAGGGAGCATAAAGATTCTTTTCTATTCTTTCTATTTAATTATCTCACACAAGCTCCCTGAACTTCAATTTACTGATTTTTGCTGTTTCAAAGCATGTTAATCCTCATATAGGATATTCCACTTGATACTCTAGGATAGTGCAGTGAGGAATAAAATATTTTATGAGGAGATATAAACCATTATTTTGGTTTCAGAAGTCATTGAAAGTAATATGACTGTGCAGATATAATTGAAAAATGTGGCGGTTAATTTCTGTAGCATACAGAATATTTATCTGTAGTAATACAGATATGTTATTTTGGGGCACATGGCAAAGAAGTAAACAAGGAAGACTTGTTTTGATGAGATCATGCCATGAGAGTAGGTGCCTAAGATGAGAAAAACACTGATTTCAAACAAGGGAGAGCCAAGTTCACACAGCCCAGGAAGGAGAGCTGTACCCTCAAACCAAGGATGGTCAAGAAAGAGGATACAGATCCACAGGCAAGGAAGAAACCCCCAGCTCTGAAGGTAGACTGAAAAAGGAGAGGTGAGACAGAAAACCATAAAAGCAGCAGCCAGAATGATGCATTCCTATCTATCAGTTTTCTATGGTTCACAGTCATAAGGCAGAAACACTGCACCAAGTGTTGATGCAGACATGAGGTGTAGCAACAGTGGGATCTTTACTTTGACTAAAACTGCTAGTGTAACTAGTGACTCTTCCATTGATTGGTGTCCTCTAGCTACCATTTCTAAAATTATCATTTTCTCACTGATTTTGTGTGGTTTAATAAGGAAAAAATGAGCTACAAACAGCTGATCTGCGAGAAAGATGGTGTGTGGAAACCATGTCTACTAAAAATTCATTAATAACCAAGTCCACTTCTGTGCAGAGAACCCGAGTAAGAATAATATGCCATTTATTCTTTGCCGCTGAGGACTGTGAAGACCAGTAAAGTTGCTGGTGTAGCTTTTAAAAGTTATAAAAAATCTGATGCTAGATGTGAGCTGAAGGAAGTAGGAAGGGGCGCACTGAAATAATGGTCTGGAATGAATGCGACTTTAAAAGGGATCAGACAGTTTAGTTTCACCTAAACTAAGACAGCAGTAGATCCAGAAAACATTTTTTCTCTAAACCACTACTAAAAATACATTTGCCATTCAACAGAATGAATATACAATTTGCACATTTTGCAAACTTAGTATTATTTTTTCAGCCAGAAGCTGTGCCATAGAATACTTTCCTCTGTTAGCAATGGCACCATTTCTAGTAGAAAACTTGAAAAATAAAATAAATTAGTTAAACTGTAAAAGTATTGATATGACTCAATGCAATGTTAAGGCTTCTCTCTTGAATTGTAACTGAGTTTACTGTGTTTTGAAGTCTCAAGCCTGTAACTGTCAGCTGCAACAGGATGAGAGCAGACAGGGCACTTTGTGGTAGGTTTGCAGTTGTAACTGCAGAAAATGTCAAGAAAAGAATTGGCATATTTTTTTACATGTAATCAGGTAGATTCCAACATTTAGAGTAATCATTCCAACTGGTCACAGCAAGTCAGACAGGCAGGCAGGTTTTTTAAAGTCTGACAAGGCATCTTGAAATCCTATCAAATTTTCTGCAGTAACTCAGTCACATGGAAAAGGTTTCACATACTTGCTCTATTGAAAAGACAAGACTAGATACAAAGTGAAAGGCACAGATATTATAGAACAGTCACATTTCTTGAATACAAAGATCTTATAAATTAGCGAATTATTAAATTGGGAACAACCATTTTGCTGTTGCTTTATGTTTCAGTGCTGATTGTTTCTTGACCAAACATCTCTATCTTTTCTAATGCTGCACCACTGTGTGCTGGAGGAGTCTTTCCTGAACAGCTTTTCTTGTTTCTTCCCATTTCTGTAGCTTCCATCAGTGTATTAGTCAATGGTTTTCCTAGTGTTTCTGGAAGCATGGTGGTTAATATTCCACTCAGAAGAGCCATGATTCCAACAAGCAACTGGAAGACATAAACAGTAGCTGTAAATGTAGAAAAGTGTTTCAAGTTGTATGTAGCTCTGATCTTGCTTGAAAGTACATTTAAAATAAAGCACAAGGAACTGTAATATAAAGCAAAAATCTTAAATATTGCCTGTATAAAACATGTACATGTTTTGTTGCATAAATGAAAGACTATGCAGCACAATTAATGAATGAGCAAGTGAAGTGGGTCTTTTTTACAAGGGATCAATACAAGGAATAATTCTGTTTGAGAAAACAATATATGCCATCTTCATTTTGTATTTCTGCTCTCAGGCATGTATTTATTTATATATACATGTTGACAGAGCTACAATTTCCCTGCCACCTGTAATCTCAACTCACTCTCCAGTGCCAGTGTAGCTCTACCTGTACCTGTGTGCCCGTCCCTCCTACACAGCCAGATTGGAATGTATGACTCATTGGCCTGTAGCCACAAGTGCACATCTGTGCTCAGGAGAGCTCTTGAGCAGATGATGAGCTAGCTCTCAGAAGGAATACTTTGCTAAACTCCATTTCAAAAAACTGTAGGAGGGCAGGCATCTACTGACAGTTGCATTGGGATCACATTTTGGATTTGTCCATGGTATACACAGTTCCATGACAACATCTTACTTCAGCATGAGTGGTGCAAGCATCAGGATAATATGAGGTAGATAGAGAGGCACACACTTGGTCCAGGAATATCTACTCCTTCCCTTCATTTCTATATTTTGCTCAATGACAACAATTCACACTTTCCTCTTTTGAGTACAGAACAGGATTAAAACCCTGACATTCCTCCAACGCCAGGTTATAAATGGCCCAAATCTGTCCTGATAGAAATGCTTTCACACAGTACATCATGCATGGTCTCAGTGTTTTTCCATTCTATGACTGTGCCCTTTGATACTGTATTATCCTTATCTTGCACTGTGCTGATTCTCAAGTCTGTCCTGTGTTTAGTACGTTCTTTCCAAGGGTGAGAGAGAACATTGGGAATTACTGTGCCTATGTCTCTCACACAGAGCTTGAGACAAGAAATGGCCAGCTACCACCTGCAGCTAAGCTAGACTTTAAGTCAGAAAGGTGCTTTGAAATCAGTGACAAACTGAGGGATATTCCTGTAGACATATATGTGGCAGGAGTGATATTTAAAAATATATTCCAAAACACTAAAATCTCATCTTTGAGTGTCAAAATTATTCTCTACTGTTAAAACATGATTTTCTGCCATGGCAAGATAGGATGAATTGACACATGGCAGCTATTCCACAGTAACCTCTCTTATGCACTTTCCTTAGGCTGTCAAAAGTTTGTTATTTGATGATATTGCAGTCTTTAAAGAATATTGAAACTCATGGACACCCATACATTTGTAGTGTATGAGAACACTCTCACTACTTATACCCAAAAGAACAAGGTTAAAGCAACACTGTATGCTTTGAATATGTGTGTCTTCTCTATTCCAGTTAGTCTTTTAGACACTTGGCATTCTTCTCATGTTTTCCTTCCCCATGAACCTACCTCTTATTCCTTTGAGCGCTCTCACTATGCTGTGAGCATACACACCACCCTCTTTCCTGCCCTTTCATCTCTCCTCTCTTAACTCTATTCCATAACATGTTAGTTTTCTTTTATTCTATGTGAAAACTGATGCATGCAGAGTAACCCAGTGCATTTCCCTTCTCTCTGGCCCTACAAAGCATTTTCCAATATTTCCTATGATAGAATATGAAACAATTAAGTCACAGTGTATTAATTCAAGGACTTCTCAAATGTTATCTACCCTTTCAAGCACAGTAGCCACAATTATCAATGAAGTTACTCACATTTAGTCAAAGCAAGTCTTTTGCTGTCTTATGTTGGCACACTTCTTCATAACGTGTCTGACATAATTCAACCCTTCGCTTGCTTATTACAAATGTGTACATTTGATATGTATGTACTATTTTAAACATATAGTTCAGTATCAGAAAATGCTCTTCTACGGTAGTTAAATGCTTATGGAATAAAGTGTACTTTTGTATAAAGTCTTTAAGCATGTTTAAGCTACATTGAAGTTAATTTGGCAGGCATACATGCTTAAATGCATTGTATTTCCAGGGCCTTAATTTTTTAAACCTGACTTTCTGCTTAATCAAACTCTCAAAGTACTTCCAACACTTCAGTACATCCAGTAGTTTCTAACATCTACCATAAAAAAAAAAAACTTCAAAAAGAAGATTTACCATAATTTTTCATATATCCTCCACCTTTCCTCAAGCAGCAATTATAATTTCACAGTGGTCTAAGACCAATACTTAATATATTTAGTCTAGAACAAAAAGTAATTTGAATTAAATATTGCTAAAAATAATCCTTTTACTTCTGAGGAAAAATTATTATTCTAGGCTGTTACTTATATTTATATTCATATCTGATGTCTCTGAACAAATCTAAAAGTTAATGTTATTGACAAATTTCTTATTTCTACAAAAAAGGTTAAATTTTGACCTGAAAATCCACTAGTACTAGACACAGGATTTGCATTTGTTTAACTTTACTGACCTCACTGGGGGCTTTTTTAATTTCTACTTTATGGTTTATCTGAAAGATAAATCCAGTCTGTTATTATTGCAACATAATTCTTAACAGCTGAGAAACAAAAATAGGTTATACATAGAGCAGTTGTTTTACTGCATGTTTTCTATAAAGTTGTCACATAAAAAACATACTTGTTAAGTTATTCAAGATTTATAGGCGTTCAAAGGAGATGCTTGCAGTACTCACAGGTGGCATAACTGTACATGAGGCAGACTGTCAAACAAATAGCAGTATTGACTGCTCAACACTGTGTGGTGTATACAGTAGATCAATGTGATGCAAATCAGTTTACTTACAAATGTAATCCATTTTATTTCATTTCTGTTCCAATGGAAACACTTGCATGCTATGCTCCAACTCAAGACAAGCCTGTATAATGAACTGGCAAATGCTCTGTAGTAGGAGTTAATAAAGGAAACATATTCACTGTGAACTACTATACAACTCCACAAATACTCTGGATAGTTTTTGCACACTGAGAGTTGCTCATAGCCGAAATAATTCCTGTGTTTGTGCTGCCATTTACGCTGCTCTCCAGCATGTTTGAGCACTCCCTGTCTGTGGTTTAACTGCAGCACTTCTGCACAGATAATAAAGCTTATCTGATCCAGTAAAGGCAAAATGCTGACAAAAGAAAAAGTGGTTCCGTGACCACTCTGTTGTGCAAATGTTTCTTTGTCTTTTCTGGGGTGATTTCTTGGTTTGTGTGGGTCATTGGTAAAAAAGAAAACATTTTTAGGAGCTTGAAGAAGTAAATTAATTTGTGGTCCCCTTCATCCTCTTAGTTTTTATCCAAAACAACCAAAAGCAATTAATTTAAATAATGCGATGAGCTCAAAAGGAATTCTCTGAAATCAATCTCCAACATCTATAATTGAAGATTTTATAGTTGCAAAATCAAAAGGACACAGTGTGCTTTTTCAGGAAACTCCAGTGTGGTGTACAAAATTTGAGTAAGAATCCAGGTTAAAGACATATCTTACTGTATTTTCATCTTCTGACATATATAATCTATATAAACCATCAGTGCGCTATTCAGAGTGCATTCTAAGGGGTTTTTGAAAATTTTAATATACACTTTGTCGTTCTTTCTGGGTTTACATATATAGACATAATTCAGCCTTCCAAGAGGAAAAAGGGATTGAATAGCTACAGGACTTCTAAGCATCTTCCTAACAGAAATGCAATGAAGGAATGTGATTCATCTGTGAGCAGGAAATCCTTAAAATACTTTGTGCAAAATGGATCTGCTACATAAAGCAGACAAAATGCCCGAAGTCCACAAAGGAATAGTCCCACATCTCTTTTCTGAGGCAACTGGTGGTAGAAGACAAAACCTAATGAAAACATGACCTGGAGTTACCTAAAAAGTAAGATGTGCTTAATGAGTACAAGGTTCTGTTGCTTGTCAAAGTCACCATGAACGTCATCAGTGTATTATTTCCTTCTCTTTTTCTATGAATTGTTTTGTTCACTTCTTTTAAATGAAAAACACAAAAAGAGAGCTTTGGGGCATGTTTGGAGACCAGGTGTAGTGAGCACAAACCCTTTTTTATCGTTTGGAAGGCTATTCCAAGGATGCAATGTCCCAGGGAAGCCATGAAAAATATTAAGGCATAATGTAGGAAAAATCAGCCACCTATGGTGAGTTCAAGATTGGAAGAACTATACCTCTGAAGAAGGGTGCGTGTAAGTCCAGAACATGGTCAAAAACTACTAGGCCTCCAAAAAAGTATGGACTACCACACTTCCTAAACGTTACATAGTAGATGCAGAATATTTTTATGGACAATATTTTTATCAGTTTTATACTAGGATTCTGTGCATAAATAATTTTCTGTCTTTCATCATAAAAATATTTTTGAATATTTCAGTGATTCAAAGTCTGCCTTTTACTTTAGCTGTGTATTTTTAACAATATGAAGTGACTAATCTTTGGGACTTAAAATTTTAAGTAAGAATGGCTTACTTGATTTTCTTTTCAAAATAAATATTTAGCTTTTTGTTTCTGTATAGGGAAAAACATACTGGGCAAAAGTAAAAATAAAAACAACTGACACACACACCCTTTCAAAACCAGAAATTTTCACCATTGAAATAAATACTTACAAGTGGCATGAAAATCCAAACGCTTCTCAGATATACACAGAAAGGAGCAACCACACTTCCTACACGGCACATCATGCTTCCACTTCCAACAGCAAGTGATCTAGACACAAAAGAATTTGATTAAGAATTCTAGGAGATAAAGGAAACAATTAGAAATGCAGAGACACTTAAAATATCAGTAAGATTTGTGTCTTTAAGCAATTGTACTTGGAAGCTGTTGCTATGCCAATGTAAATTTATACTGTAGTGAAATTCATCTGCTTCAGTAATTAAGATTGAAAATAGAATTATCATTCAGCACAGGTCACAGGATGAAAAAACAGGACTTTAAAGACAGGCATAAAAAAGTTTAAGGAAGGATTGAGTATTCTTCTGGTTCTCCAATGGAACCAATCAATGTATGTGGAATGGAAAATAAATAAAAAAACTATGATACAGCCAAGCACCAGAGAACTCTGAACTAGCTGAGAAATTCATCCCAATCCCAAATCTTTCGGATCACCACCACTGATGCCAAGAGCTGCTGGATAGGGTGCAGAAACATAACAAAGGGAATGAAATAACATCCAGTTAATGAAAAATACATAACTGGTGAAAGTTCTTACCTTACAATTGTTGGGTACAGTTCTGCTGTGTAGAGATAAATAAGGCCAAATGCCACACCAATTGAAAATTTTCCAGCCATGTTAGCTAAGATAATTAATATATTGAAATCCTATTGAAAGAGAGCACAAATAAATATATCACCAGAAAATAACACTGTTCCAAACATAATTTAAATTCTTCAAAGGTTGTGACCCTTAATAGGCAATGCTTATTGCTTGCTCTTTAAAAATTTTTCAGTATCTTATTAGTGTGCATATCATTTTTTACCAGTCCTGGTTAACTGAAGTCTTGGGAACATTTTATGTGTGACTCCAGCAATGACAGTGAAACCTGTACTGGAAGTGCAGAAATCAATCTTAGACTGGCAGCTGCAATTTAAAACCAGTCTTTAATCAAATATATGGTTTAGAGAGAGCAGCTGCATGTACTGATTTAAGAGCCTTTAAAACCAATTTCTGCTATAGGAACACTTTCAACAATATGTGACTAACCTGAGGTATGAACATAATTAAAACACAGATCAGTGCACTTAAAATAAGGAACGGAATGAGTGTGTTTCTCCTTCCCAGTTTGTCCATCGCAACGCAAGCAATGATATAGCAAGGCAACTCCACAGCACCTGTCAGTATGAAATTATTTCGTTTTAAGTCATGATTACACATAGTCATGTTATAACTCTAACTTCCTCTTTATGAGGATTAATTTAATCTAGGGGGTAATAAGTAAGTAAAATCTAAAGATAACCAGTGTCTTGAGCTAGTTCATTTGGTAACAGACAATGAGACAGAAGGTAGAAAACAGCCTAAAATACGTTAATGAGAGTGGAGAAGGAAAAGGGAAACAGGTTTCACAGCACAAAGCAGCTCCAGTTCTCTTTGGAGTGGAAAATTACAGAAAACAACAATGCCACAGTTCTGCTTTTAGGACACTGGCACTCGTGTCTTAAATCTTCTTCTCTTCTCCTTCAAGTATTCTTCAAGTATTTTCACAACAGCTCAAGCATGCCCACAAGGGATATTGCAGGTGTCACACCAACACACCTCTCAGGATGTGCTAGCATACACCTGGACACAGAACTGAAGCCACAGGTGTCTCCCCCAGCTTCAGCTCAAAATCATCGCAAAGTAAATGACAAGCAAGGTCTCTTCAAGTCCGGTTTTCTGAGTCAGCTCCACAAATGCAGAGTGCAGTTCCAACTTTCTCTCTTCTCCATAAAAAAGAGGGCAGCTGCTTACAACATCCCACTCTTAACACAGACGATCTCTTCCTGATGTCTCTTTCTGGAGAAAAACTTCTGCAGCTCTAAAGGAACTGGCATTTGGCCAGGACTGTTCACAAACACTGTGTAAACACGATTTGCCCCAGGATAAATTATATTGAGCCTAAGCCAGTTTGGACATGTTTTCACTCATGAAGAATGCTACTATGTCCAACGTGAAATCAAGGAAGAACATAAGATACAGCTCTGAACAAACATGCTGCAAGCATGTCAGTGCACCTATAATATCAGGAAACAATCTTTTGTTGGTAGAAGCAGGTTGCAATTATTTAATGTTTGTTAGTCTGCTAAAGTACTTTTAGAGCAGATGGATACAGTGTACTTCAACCTGACAATTTAGTTATTTGTGCAGTACTAGCATCCACTCAACACATCAGTCTAACAATACACTGTCATACATGACAAAGGAAACTGAATTCATGAGAGCCCCAGTCCTTCTGTGTGCTTATGTACACGATCAGTCACGTTCACTTCACTGAGAGTGCTCAGTTACATAATGCAAAGCGCATGATTTAATTCTTTGCTGGCTCAGAGCTGCATGTCTGATCTAGAGTCTTCTGAAGTCAATGGAATATTTCCACTGATCTTAACAAACTTTGGATCAGGCCTTGAATGCACTGAGCTGCCTTTGTAAACAACTTACATACCAGAGAAACATTATAGTCAGATAATAAGAATATTTGCTTCTGAGAATTATTAATCTCTTTTTACACAGAAAAACTCAATATTATCATGACTGTAGGTGATAAAAGAAATATTTTTTCTCCTGTTTTCCTAGTTAATGCCTATTAACAGTGCTGTGTGAATTTCGTGTTGCTCATCTGTTCCCCTTGGTGTTTGTGTGGATCTGCTACATGCTTGCAGGGCAAAGAGGAGAAAAGCAGAATACAGTTTTACAATCAGAAAGACAGAGAAGAATTTTGTACACCATCAAATTTTAAATTCTCCTTTTTCAGAAACAGTGAGATTTGGAGTGAATGATACTCCTTCATCAGTGATCTTTATTAAGAGTTAGCAAGAAACTTTTTGAATATTCAAAACTGAATGAACAGAGTAAAAAACTGGCTGTCAAATCTATAGACATTTCTAAATATTGTATTCCAGTTCTGTCATTAACAGAATAACGTACAAAAATATTTACCTATGAGAAAGAGATTTAAATATTCATTGCCTCCTAGACTGACAGAACTGAGGGAGAAGACGTAGTATCCCAAGCTCCCAGTGAACCAGATCAGCCAGACTGTGATCGTCCTTCTTGCAATTTGCCAGTTACAAAACAGGTCTAAGATGTTGTGTTTCTTTGTTGAGGATGTGTCATTTTCACCCGTTCTGCCACTGACTAGATCATCTTGTTGGACTGAATACAGTTCAGAAACTTTGCAGGGAGTGTTTACTTTATTCCATCTTGCCATTGTATTAATGACTTTCTGTGCATCTTCATATTTTTCCTCTGACAGGAGCCAAAAAGGCGTTTCTGGAAGCATCCAGCAGCACAAGATAAAGGGAATAGTTGCTATGGAGAGAAATATCTGATAGACCCACCAGGTCCGAACCAAAAATCCCACGAGTGCCACAATCATAATTCCCATAGCAAAAAAAGCATGGACATGCATAGAAGCCCAGGTTCGTGCTTTAATGCCAACAAATTCAGTCACATAAACAAAAGCCACAACCAGATAGCCACTTGAAACCTGGGGGTGTGGGAAAGAGAAAAGAAAAAAAAACAGAGTGAGTTTTTTATCTACTCTCCTTGTGCACCAGCAATAAAAACAAAGAGCTAACAGTGTTCCACATTTGTGTACACATACACATACATGCCACGCTGGCATGTCTCACACTGACAGAAAAAAGGCAACCTTGAAAGCAAATCAGCTGGAGGATAAAGTGCACTCAAACCTTCAGACTGCCTGGACTCTGCATTTAAAAATGTGAAGTGAATTTGGATGCTTCTCTGTAGTGGGGGACAGCCAGCAAGAGAACCTGAAAAGGAACCTAATTTGCTGATGTCATTAAGCCCTTCCCCTCCAATAATCAGGTCCCTTAATGACATCACAAACTGGATGCTCAGGAAAATGAGGTCCCCTGAAGTAATCATCACTTCTGAAAAGCCACTTGACCTTGGCTTTTAAGTAGACTATTAATAACCTGCATGTCAAGGAACTGCAAATTTACTGAGAATTACCTTCCACACCCCTGTAAATGATCTCATTAAATCAATTTTTTTACAATGTTGGAAGAGTATCTCATCTATATATATGATTATGGGTTCTCATATGTTATGTAGTGAATGCAATTACAGGCATGTTCTAAATTATAGTATTTTTTATTGAATATATATATTTTAAATATATATATATTTCCATTTTCTAGAACATGAAATTCACGGTTTCTCAAAACATTTCAAAATACAGCTAGAAAATGTAGACTAGAAAATATTTCAGGTTTTTTTTGATTAATCAATTTGCTTGAAAATATTCCAGTTAATAATCTCCAACTCTGAACCCACTGAAGCTGATAGGAAAGCTGTGCTGATCTCAGCAACGTGGAGCTAGAGCCTTAGGCCTGCATCTTGCAAATCAGTCCCAGTGGCCAGTTAAAACCTACAGCATTGGTCTGGTCAGAGCTTTTTGCATTTCTAAACTGTCACAGCCCCTGGCATCAACAGCCAAGAAACTCAGTAGAGGCATTCCTTTAGATTTCACTGTTCAAGACTGAAATGATGCAGTTTTTCCATCTAGGAAATTCTTCGGAGCTCTAATCAGGCAAAGAGAGGTCCAGGTGCAAGGCTCTGTCTTGGCTAATGCACTGTTAGTGGGAATAAAATAACTTATCTGACTATTTTCAAATATCTAACCCACATTAATTGTTACATTTTTGTGTGATGGCATTCTAATTTCTCTATGCATTGTGTACTGAAAGGCTATAAATAATATACTTTTGACTGTAAAATAGTTATTTAAAATTGTGTAAATACTGAATTTATATCAAATATGGAATATATACCACACATATCTGTAAATGTATGTGTAGGTATGCATAAACACATATACTGAAATACCCTTAAGTACAGTGTAAAACATCTAGGTGTTAAATGGATCTACCTATGTATTTAGTATTCCAGATATAGCTTAAAAGACCAAAGAGATACACGGAAGAGAAAATGTGCATCTCTCCTCCATCACTCAAAATAGTAGAGATAAAAATAATACTTATTATAGATTTGCTAGTTTAAGAAAAACTATGCTCCATTTCTAACCAAAAGGAGAAATGCAATGGCAGCTGCAATGCAGAATCCAGAGTTTGCTCCTCACACTTGGTATTTAATTACCAGTCCAGCAGAGGTTGGGATGGAGGAAGTACCAAACACTGCTTCATACAGACGCTTTCTATTAATTCAAAGAGGAAAAGTGCTGTGGTCCAAGAACATTCAGACTCTCCCTGCTCTGCTGAAATAAGTGCAACAGATGGGGCTTTAGAATAATGAAGTAGGGGAGGAAATAATAACAAAAGGGAGGTTTTCCTGAGAAGGGGTAGGAAATGACATGTAAAAAGAGCGAGGGTTAACATGCTTTCTTACCATAGCAAGGAGAAAGCGCACAATCACAAAACTGTAGTAGTCAAATGTGAAGGCCACTGCGATGCCAAATACAAACTGACCAGCACTTGTGAACCATATAACACGCTGTCTTCCCAGTCTGCAAATAACAGCAGTAATAAAGTTATGAATAACCACAAATATTCTATTAAAATACATCTGCAACTCCAGAGAGCCTGGCTGGGAGTGTAACAACTCACCACAGAAACCGTGGTTTAGTTACCTGTATTAATTTTTCAGCAATTCTAACTTCCAAGGAAGAGGAAGCTCCTATGGATGGAATGTACAATGAGCATTATATATGTTCAGCTTCTACAGAACCGATCTGCAAATTTACACTGTCTTACATATGAGGACATAAATAGCTTTAGCAGATATTTTGTATTAAATAGCATCTTGTTAATAATTTATATCAAAAGTTAGCTGTAATAAGACATGCCATCACTTGCCAAGGTAACAACCGATTTGGATAGTAATGAAAGGCTTCTGTAACATAGCTTTGTACAGTTATTTAAAATTGAATTATCTAATAAATGGAAATCACATAGTTCCCCTGAAGTTTCTGACTGCATCACAGCATACATACATGCATATACAAACACAAAAATCCTGAAAGATAGTATACTAACAGAAAAAAAAAGGTCAGATACTAGCTTCCCATCAACACAGTAGTTTCCAGCCTAAAACAAGGGCATTTAGTGAAAAAAAATCTATTTTTCTTCTTCCTGTATCTCAGGGAGAAAATATACCAAGTAGAGCCAGCTGTCCTTAAACAAGTGAGCACATGCTATCAATAAGAAGCTCATCTGAGCAGAAAACCTAGAAATTGGCAGTAGACATACAAGACTCTATTGAGTATTTGTTATATTCTATCTACAAATGCTCTGTAATATAATATACATGGAGTCATTTTTCTTCCCTGATAATATTTTCTTGGACTCATTATCTACTCCATTGTGAGCAGCTTTTCAGAGACTGGGATATTTCTTTTAGACAGAGAGTCTGAGGACTTTCAGGGATGTGGGTTCCTTTGTAATTTTGTTTTTCTGTGAATATTTGGTAGTCCATTAAAATTCCTCCTGTTTTTCTCCAACCTTGACCTGGAGTCATGTACATTTGGATTTTTACCCCTGCCAGAAAAGATCACAGTGAGTTTTAGCTATCAGAGCTCCTCTGTTGGGAAATCTCTTAATTAGTAATGGGAGGAACACACAAACTTATTTCCCACCAGCCAGGATGTGTCAGAAAATAATAACTTTCAGCTGTAAAATCAACAGTTGTAAATCTGCAACTCAGAGTGTTAACTGGCTGTTCATGGCTTGAATTAATGAAAATGAGAACAATATAAATCATGTCTGAGTATTAATTAATGAAGCTATGAATTATTTAAAGGCACACAAATGTTGGCATTAAATTCTAGTTTTATATTAAATATAGTTTTACAAAGCCTTGGATTGGGAGGCAGATTGATTCCATGTGTTCTAAAAGCCAAATTAAAAAAAAAAATATTCCCATGTTGTAACTGTCACACTGTAGTGTCATGCTAATGAAGGAAAATCAGAAAACAGCACTCCTGATCTCCTTATTGTGTTTATACTGTTTGAAGGGGGATAAAACATCACCTTCCACCTAACAGAACTGTCAGTCTAAGCTCCTTTATATAAAAAGAAAAATAACTCCAAACCAGCCTTCAAGGCAAAACAAGGGTACATAAACTGCCTGAGACAAAACCAAGTACAAGGGAACTTGGATATTTGACTCTCATAAAGGGGCATGGCTGGCTGTTCTGAGGCAGAAATAGGTCTGTTTGTATTGAGAGAGAAAACCAAGAGAAGCAGGAGGATACAGATGTTCATTCCAAATCTCATTACTGCTTCTGAGTCCAGCTCTTGTGTTGGACCTCAGTGTGTGATCAGAGGTAACATGCAGGAAGGAAGTCAGATGGGAATGGGCTGATGGACAGCCTTGGAACTGTGAGCAAGGGGCTGCTTGAGTCAAGTCCCTCCGTGGACTGACTCTCCTCATGCTCAAACAGAACTTTGTACATGCTAGTAACTAAGAGAAGCCAGCACAGCTCACTCACACCCATTTTTCCTCCTATCTGGACTAACCTTCAAGATATAGAAGTTAAAGGTAATATTCAGGGAAAAACTATAATTGGACAACAAGGAAGAATAGTGTATGGGTTTTTATTTTAAGAACCTAATCAAACCCTTGAAGCTTTTGCATCAGCCCCACTGAGCTGTATTCATTTTACAATACATGATATTTAACTTTCTAGTGGCCCTTCACTTGTTTATCGTATTATGAAATAAAAATCTACCGTTCCAGAAGAAATTTCTCCTCATGAAAAATGAGGTGAAAATCTACTTCCACGTTTTACCACTGCTATTATAATGAGCTATAGCTGTTCCTGTTAAATAAATAAAAACTCAAAGGCAAATACTAGCTGCACGGGGCAATTTCAGGGATCAAGGCCTAGAGCAATGCATGACATCAAGTATGAAAAAGAATCTAAAAGGAAATTACTTGTGAATGCATTTTAAAAATTAGTATTTGCTATTGGGAAAAGGTATTGAGTTAAACAGATCTGTGATAAAAAGCAATATGCAAACTTCCTGAATTGTGAACACATAATTATGAATACACAATGAATGGAAACAACAAAAACAGGCAGATACACGTGGAGTTAGTGCAGTCTGAAGCAACAGTTTTCAGAGGATGACACTTTACCTGTCAGCAATGTCACCAAAAATCACTGCTCCAATCAAGACTCCAAGCATGAATGTAGGCTGGATTAGTTTTGCAAGCCATTCTCGGTCACAGACCAGATCCCACTGTGTAACAACAGTGCTCTTCCATTTTGTATCATCGTAGAGAAATCCATCAGAACAAGGAAATACGGACTTGTTGCCTTTGTATTCATATGCAAGATCCAAACTGACTTCTCGTTTGGACCTGCTGCATTGGTTAAGTTCCCAAATTTCTCCATTTTCCAGTTGGACTATAACGTAATTGTCTGTTGATGTCCACAGTGTCCACATGTCCTGAATACTTGATGCAGAGGAGTTGTGGAAAAGAATACTACTCACATTTCCAGGGAACCCACATACAAAGTTAGGAGTAACAGCCATGAACACGGATGCTAAGTAATGGATACCACATGACATAGCTTGAAAGACAGATGCAAAATAAACACATGCTTGAAATCTGTAAAGGGAAAGAAAAAAATTTATTGATGAAAAGTCTTCCATATATGAAAAGAAAAACCAACATAATTGTTTTGGAAGATAAGTAAATGGAGACATCATTAAGGTGTCTAGTGTTTTGTTGTATAGTGCTGCTTCAGTGTCAGTTAAGCCCTACAAGAGATCAAAGAGAATGATCCACAGTAATTTATTGCCAAGAAATAAATGATGTTCTTAGTCATGTGCTTAGTCATACAGAGAAGACCATTTAAAGTGAAACAATTCTGAACTTCAGCACTTAGTTCAAAGTAACTTTCCACCCTCCAGTTCTCTGTAGCACATCCCCTGAAAATAAGGCCTTAAATTACTTGAATGGTTAGAAAACCCAAAATGTAGGAAATTTAAGTTCTTAGGATTAGACGTATGTGCATCAAATAACACAAACTAAGCACATTACTCCCCTCATTTTATCTCACTGTATCTCTGTAACTGTATTCCATCTACCATCTCTCTTTAGTGCGTCCAAAAGACAGAGAGAATACATGTAGACACATGTAGGAGAAGATAGAATCTGAACAATGTGAAATGTTTTATACCAAAACATAGCTGTGAACTGGGTTGGGTTTTGGCTTAAACAGGGTGTGCAGTTATCCATTAAAGATTGAATCATAAAGCAAACATAGTAAAAGAATGTTTTATGCACAGCCTGAATTTTGGCATTTTAACAGCTTTTAAAACTTACTTGAGATGCAAGTCAACCTTAGTATAAAAATGACACGTATTCTGAATTTCAAAAGGCTTGCAATAAACTCTAGTATCCCTGTCTGCAAATTCTAGACAGTTTCTGATAAATAAACCAGAAGGAGTATTTTCCTCAACCAAATGTTAGTACAACATCTGTTCATAAAAAAATAAAATAGCTTTGGTTTCTCCCCTGTTTTTTATTTTCTGCAGGCTAATCAATATTATCAGAAGTTATCTCTGCTGAAGTTATAGGAAAGCATGTCTAAAAGCCAGTTACCTTGAAATGTCTTGTGGGAAAAGTCAGAGCAATTCCAATCCCTGTACCAAATGCAATCTCTGGATACTCCTCACCAAAATGTATCTAATGTAGCCTGGGATTCCCATAATAAACATTCCAACAGTACATAGCCTAGGACTTTTAAATCATCTACCAGCACAATTTCTAATTCATTTCTGAACCAGTTATAAGCAAAGTATTTAAATAGAATTTACTGGATACATTGTCTTAATGTCCAAGTAACCTTTCCAATTAAATAGCTCTCTTGTATAACACACCTTCATATACCATACTCATTCTCTTTTGCTTTTCACTTTATGATTCCTATTTCTTTTCTTGGTAAATGTAATCTCAGTTGCCTATCCTGTTCTTCCAATGGCATTTGAAATTGTTGCTGTTCTGTTGCAGTGCTTTTTGCCCCCATTTCTCTTAACAGCAGCTCTATTGACTTTTCAACAGCAGTCTGAGGAGAGAGTTGAATTGCTAAACCCACCGTGGCAGCTCAAAATCTGGCTCCACTTTCCTCTTGAGGATACTGCAAGGCAGTCCTCACACGGGTGCTGTGCTGCTCTTTCCCGAGGAAACTGAGAGATATGGTCAAGAGAAGCTGAACATAACCACAGCAACCCTCAAGTACCTCCATCCCTGATCAAGAGAACAGCTTCTTGCAGACCAAGTAGCGACCCATAAACCAAAGCAAGGATGAAATGGCTCTGAAAGGCTTTTGGGCTACCTTGGACCACATAAAAAGCAAAAGTTATTTTGAAATGTAAGTTTTGTCACCCAGTTGATACAGACAAATATGGTCAACAATATTTTTTAGTTCCTCTTCTCTAGTTTCCTTGAACTGTTCCCATCAAAAAAGTAATTTTAAAAATAGCGAAGCACAACCAAAATCAAAACTTGGACTACTGCTGCAGTATGCAAAATGCCTGAAATCAGGGCAAGAAGACCTCTAGATAATTAGTAAATGAAACCCTTAGAAGCTGTGTAGTTACATCTTCTATTAGACCTGAGACCAGGATCCTCAGTATTTGTAGTATCTGTCATTAGGCATCAGAAAATGCAACGTCAGATAGACCAACTGATATTTCCCAGACAGAGGAAGAGTGAAATAGTTTCAAATCATACACTTTTTGAGTTTCCTAATTAGTTCTTGCAATACAAGAAATATCAGGTTCATAATTTCTCTTCTGCCCAGTAAGAGTGAGTAGGAAAAATACACAGTTTTGCCCTTTTATGTTGGAGAGGTTTGAAGGAAGGTAATGTTTTGTAAGGATACAGACTGAGAAGATGGCACGAGACAATGCACTACATTAATTTTTAAAAACCCAAATCCCAAGAGTATCACCAGGGCTATGATTTGGAGCAGGACTAGTTAATCTCTGCTCTAACTACTCCCCTGAGAGTTTTATCTTAACTCTTCCCAAACACTTCTTGTGATCATATTTCAATAGCCATTTTGACAGACTGCTCCACTGTCAAATCTTTCTCTTGGAAAGTTTCTCATTAAATCTAATCTTGATGCCCCTTTTCAAATGTAAGGCTATTACTAACTTAGGAAACACCCTTGTGCAACCTTGAATAAATCTTCCTTGTCTTTCATCACTTCATTGTACAGAATTATCAGTTATCCCCCTCCAGTTACTTTCTACAGCCCTACAAATTACAGTCTATTAACCTTTCCTTTTCTGTGTGTCCTTTCTTTGTTTCCATCACTATAAAAAAAATAAAGGATTCATTTTAAAGGAATATCTGTGTCATGCCATGTTTCACCCATCTTTCAAGGGTTTAACTTAGCACTAGATATAACTCGTTGTAAAAACATTCTTCCATTTTCAGTGTTACGAAAATCTTATTCAGTTCCAGCACAGAAATCCACTCTGTAGTACCATTATTTTTCTTCCCTAATTTGCAGTACCAATGCTAAGTAAACAGAAAAAGTCAAACAGAATGCCAGATATACATTACTAGATATCATTTATGCTGCATAAGACTTCATTTAGCAACAAGAAAATGTGTTTTTACAGAAAAATGGCCACATTGTTGCAGAATTTTACAGGATGGATTGCAGTGCAGTTTTTTACGTCTGACTGCTCAATAAAAGAGCCAAGGAGCAGACAGGGGAAGCAGGAATAGGGGAGAATAAGGCCTGATGTGAAGTTACAAAAGTATGGAAACACCAGTGTCTGAAGGCGTTCCCCATCACACTAATGGGCTGCTCCCCTGCCTGGAGAAACTATTTACTGCTCTCTCCAGTAAAATTCCACACTGGGCTGGCTAAGCCTCTCTCTGTATACACACATATACAAAACACACAAAAAATATCCTGAAAGCCCTCTTTTGCTGTGAAGGCAAAATTCATTGCTGACTACAGCAGTGTTGTAACAGCACCCCCACTGACGCTAGATTGAAAAGCCCAATCATATGAGCTGCTGACAATCTTATGTGGGTAGGAAGAGCTTTTCTTCTAGAAAGAGAAGTGGCATAAAGGTCAAGAAATTCCTTCACTTGTAAGATTAGAAAAAAGGAGTTAATCAGATCATTAGTGACAACATGTAGAAAGCATATAGAGATGATGACATGTGGGATGGAAAAATACTACAGGTGCATAGAACTTTGCTTTCCAGAGCATCTGAAGATTGAAAAGGGACAAACGCACAGGTCCAGCCTCATTGTAGACAGAGGGTTGCTGGAACAGAGTTTGGGACAGTAGAGAGTGCTGAGTGAAGAAGAGCACAGAGCTGCTGCCATCTCTATGGCTAGCCTGGCATCCCTCCCTTGGAACCTTTGGGTGCATGAGTTTTACCTCAGACCCCTTGTTGTGGCTGTGTCAATGCTCTTCCCCAGTCTTAAAACCCTGGGGTGCCTCCTTGGTGGTGCTGGGGGAGCAGAGCTGCTCTGGGCAGGGCAGGCTGGAGCCGCCCCCACGGTGGCTGTGCTGAGGCAGGAGGTCACAGCAGAACCTACACAGGTCTTCAACTGACCCTGAAGCACAGGTTAAAGTCTATGCTGTCCTTGTTACCTCCTGTGAATTATTAACCTTTTCCCAAAATTCTTAATTTAAGGGCGCCAAACTGATAAGAAAGTCCTTTATTGCTAAGCTTAAATCTCTCTATTGCAGACAAATACATACTGTGTTCCTTTTATTAGCCTCACCAAACACCATTTTAAAAGTGAGATTTCCCTGAATAAAGAAATACTGTTGCTCATGCATCAAAATGGTAAGAAAATACCCTTACAGGAGCAATAAGTGCTACTGCAATTCACCAAAAGAAAACAAAGTCTTTGATTTATTTTTCTGGACTGATCTCAAAAAGCGCAATTTTTGACAATGATATTTTATATGCCAGTCATCTTCCCATACACAGATTACACAACATATATTGTGCAGCCATTTTCAATAACCTATTTTGTAGATTTTTTTTTTCTTCCTAAAACCCACACTTTTTGGAATTTTTTAAAAAGTTCTGTGAAAATGATGACTGCCCTAAAAGGTATGATAATTTCTCTCAGTGTTTTTCCATGTCTTCAGTGACTTGCCATGGGAGATAATTATTTGGCAAGTACATTTTGTCACTATTGCCAGGAGTGTCAAATATAGAAGTCAAGAACACTTTATAGGTTACTGCTCCAGTATAGGGATGCTTATTGAATGCCAGAAGTCAAATGAGCCTAAAACTGTCTTTACAAAAGCTTGAGCAAGACACAACATGAAAATGTTCCAGTCTTTCTTAAAATATTTTTGTGAAATTTCTCCACAGTTTTTTTTTTTTCCCCCAGTTTGCATTTTATAGTAAAAAAAAGATTTTTACATTTTCTATTTCCTCTGCACAAGTTTTAAGATCTCGCCAGTCAGAAAAGCACTGGTAATATCATGTCAGAACCTGAATTGAGGAAATACTGTTCCATAAAGACAATGAACTAGATCTCTGACCACTGTTGCTGTGGCTGTAGTCTCATGACATATCATCTTTGTGGCACTGTCACTGCAAAAGATTTCCTTCCTTCTCTGTTCCCACTGTTTATTCATCCCATGAGACACAGTGCACTCTACCCTCAGTCATGGTGGTATTTTGTTTGTGGACCATCTGTGAATTTTGTCTGGCAAACTGATCTAACTTGAATAAAAAAGTCAAAATAGATGATGAATAAAAACAAACAGACAAACAGAAAAACCCAAACATCAAGGTAGACTAGTTGCTCAATCCAATTTATATTTTATCTATGTAAATAATCCACACCAGTCTATTTGAAAGGTGCTACATCTGGCATGCAAAAATACTTGAAGTAGACTTTGCCACGTACATTTTAGAGAATAAATCCCCTGCCTCAGAGTATTCCTACCATTGTCAGTTGCTGCAGGATATAGCAGAGGTAAAGCTTGTTAGGCACTGACTTTATGTTAAATAACATAAGGTTCTCATGACATTTCCTTGTCTGTCCATTGATGAGAGAAGAGGGGAATTACTAGATACTCATCAAAAGCAAATATAAACATTTGAAAATCATCTTAGTGTAGAACTGACTCACAAAACTGTGATTAGCAAAATACTTGTACTATTCCATGGTCTTTAAAAGAACTATTTTTACTGTTTCTCTTCTCAACCACCTCATTAGTAAATTGCTTAAGTCAGAAAAGACAGTAAGTTTTTGCTGTGTAGTGTACACTCAACAGGATGGATTTAGTGGAAAGTAATTTCCAGCTATTTAATATTTCTGAAAGAATTTCTGTTCAGTAACCACTTTAACCTTTGTATTTCATCCTGCTGTTTTGTTGGGTTTTTTTGTTTGTTTGTTTTTAATGTGAGAAAAACCATTCAGCATTCTTTCCATGCTAAACTAAAAAGCTATGATGCACTTCGACATTTATTTTTTGAGAGGAGAGGAGCTGAATGTGACTCAAGAGTATTTTTGCTATGGCGCAGAGATGCAGATTTGGAAGCAGCCTTAAATATACAACATGACCAGCCTTATTTGACTTACAGTGTCAAGAATAAACTTTCTTCCCTCCTAAGGGCAGTTTAAACTATGCTAAGACTTGGTCTCAGCCCACATGAAAAAGATGGTTATTTCCAGAATTAGTTTCCAGGGTCTGGATGTCCAGTTTAAACACGTCAACAGCATAGATGCAAGAGGAATAAGAAACCCTACTGAGATCAGGAAGACCCCCCCGAATTATTTATCATCACTGATAACAATGTGTGCATCAGCATGCAGTCACTAAACAGCAGACACTTACCAAAACATTCTTGCAATTGTTTAAAACAGATTCCCTGAAGAATTCACTTCTATCCCATTAAACCTGTGCACATTTCCCTTTGCTTAAGACAAGCCCAGCATTCATTCACCAGAGTGAAGAAAAAAAATTGCATTGGCTGCTCACTACTGCACATTTGGTATAACATCTTAGTTGAAGAAAGTCACATCAATGTGAAAACAAAGAATTAGTGCTACAGAATTAAGGGCCATACTTTTAATTTTTTTTTTCTTTTTTTTTTTTTTTTTTGAAACTAAATAGAACACTTCTTAATTTTTGACTGTCTAAATCAGGCACATTAGGTTCCTGTCGTCACCTGTGACAAAATAATCCAGTTGATAAATATTGCTGGGTTTAAACAATTTTCTAAGTTTACAACTAACATCTATGGACAAACAGCAGAGAGAGCAGCTGCTGTTAAAGATGCTCCAATGTTTCTGGCTACCCCTCTGCCAAGGGTTACTGCCCCCAGGAGGGAGTCAGACACGAGCATTGTGTGTTCATGGCTCAGCCACTCCAATACAACACCCAACCTGCTCTTTCAAATGGCACTGAAACTGGGCAAGACAGGCTCTGGATTTGCACTCGAGCCACCAAACTACACATAAAAATTCCACTCTAGACTTTCCTGGGAAAGTAGCCTCTGATTAAGGGGACCACACCACTGGGAGCAGCAGCAATTCCCACACCTTTTGATGGCAAAACTGTAGTCAGTCTATTTTATTCTTGTTACCCACTTGTCTTTTCTGCTTTAAATGTGTTAAGGATATATACCAGGTAACTGAATTAAAAAAGAACATGATCATGCAGTTTGTAAGTTATTTAGCTTTGTTTTGGAATTATTTGGACTAGTGTTAAACACAGCAGAGTGGTTACACTTGAACAGTAGTAACACTTCAGACTCTATACTTGGAAGTTTCTATTCTGGGAATGGCATTTCTATAAACATCTACCATTTAGAAAATTAGCACGTACTCTGTGTGATATATTACTAGCATTACTTAGCACAGGGAAAACTCAATTCCAGTTTCTCTGCAAACACTGTTTCCTTTTGGTCAGCCTTTGTTTTGTGGACAAATCCAAATTAGGTATTTCATTCCTTTCTATGCTGTACCATTTCCATCATCTTATGCAAGCAAATAATTTCACATCATAATCTGTAAAGTGTCTAATAGAGTTTAAATGTGTTTTTTTTAGACTCCATCTAATTATAGACATAGGCAGTAGTTATTGTATAAACTATTATATTCCATTCTTCCTTCCCCATTTAGAAAACTGGATGTTTTCCACTGGTTACATTGCTAACACATTGGACTAACTTTGTTCAAACTATGGAAGTTTATTTTTGTCATATCCAATTTTTTTAGTTCTTTCTATAATCCTGAAAGAAAACTAACTGGCTGTCATAACTGTGTTCTTACTTCTTTGTTATTCTATTTACATTTTTCTATTACAAAACTCTGAATCTAGTGTAGTTGAGGATTCAAACACATGGGTTACGTATCTTTTTCACAGTGGTGAAAACTGTCTGTTCTGAAGCAAAGAGCAATCCATTCTTTAAAGATTGACTTGCAAAGTAATTAAACCTTACAGTTGTCATAGTTACATTATGCCTTTTAAGAACTCCTTTTTTTTTGTTTCCTATTCACAGTAACACCTAAGAAGATTTGAATACAGGCAGCCCATTTTCAGTCTGAATTCTATGTAAATTCTCTTCATGCCATGCCACACATTATTAAGCACACCACCTTAGGCTTTAAATTTCTCTACTGGATTCTGTATTTCCCACTTGGAAAATTTCTTATTCTTACTGGTTTTTGAAAGTTCTCATAGAAAAAGGTAAAACAAGTAAGAAATCTGTGTAATTAATTTAAGAATACTGGACATCACTTTCCTAGCAAATATTTGCAAACATTCCTGCACAGGCTAGTATCTTTTGAGATTTCAGTTAGAAATAATAAGGAGTATTAGCTCTGTGGATCAACTTAGGTTTAAATCATTTCTCTCAATACTTGACAGAAATGTTATGGGATTTTGGATTGCTCTATTGTGTCTTTCTTCCTTAATGTAAGCAATTATTTTTGCAGCCTGAAATATGACTAAGATGATTTGGCCTATTTTTGTGGATTACATGGTACACTGTTTTACCTAGATAATGCGTCATTTTACTGTCCCTGGCTCCATTTGGAACTGTTAGAATTCTGACTTTCACCACAGTGACTCTTCATTAGGAGCAAAACAGAAAAGCTAAAGCACATACCTTTGTCTGATTAGTTTTTTTAATGAATATTTCACTAAAATAAATCACTTAACAAGATGTTAGATTTAGGGAATTAGAAGCCAGATAATAGTCTTCTAAAACCTGGGGCAAGTCAACATGCAATTCAAGACATCACTTTAGAAAAGGCACCCTCAGTTTCAGCCACAAATTCTTTCCTACCAAAGAAAATACTGCCAATTGCAATTCTACCTGTATGGAATCCTACACTTGCACTTCTGCAGCTCTACAACTTAAAGGAAGGGATTCAATTTAATGCATATTCTGGTACAGTAAAAGTATTGTCTTCTGTTGAACTTGGGTTTGCTTGGCAATGGATTGTTTAAGTCCATCCTTATTTAGCGGCTTTATTCCACATTCATAGTGAGCCTCGACACCAACAGCTTTCCTCTCTCTATGTAAGAGAGTAGCTTGTATCTTCTGCAGACTTTGGTAAGGCCCAGTTAGGACAAGAGGAGTAACACATATCTCCTTTGTTCCTCTCTTCAGGAGTCTACACTGACGACCCACCAAGAGCCCATGAGCTCTTGCAAGGACTCAGGTTAGTATCCCTGACAGGCTGTTTTGTCCGAGGCAAGGCAGGTTATCTCTAAATCCACATAAAAGAAGGTTACTGGACTCAAGAGGACTTTCAGCTTCTTTTGCAGGTTCACAGCTCACCCTCCCTCCAAACTGTTCCTCTTCACTTCAAATGAGTAATCCATTCTTTGCCTAGAGGTCCTCCATCTCTTCTCTGTGAATGATCAAGGGCATCTGCCCCACAACAAGACATTATTCAATTATTAATTCCCACTGGAGAACTTTCAATTTGCTTTGTTTTGAAAGCAGCCTGGTCATGAACACCTGTCCAGATTTTGTTTACTTATATCCCTTTTCAGTTTCAGTCCTTGACATGGGTTTGGCTAGCCTATGGCTTCACAGGACAAGAAAAATGTTTCTGTTTTCTCTCCTCTGAGTGATTTACACATTGTACAGTATATAAAATAGTATTAAATTGTGAATATTGATTGAGTAGGTCTCGGATATTTGACATACTGCCTTTGACTTTAACCAGACAAAGAGCTTTTCTACAACCTCTCTAAAGAAAACAACTCAAATTCTTCACAGGATTATTGATCTTTTCAAAGAAAAGATACTTTCATTAATTTTATTGGTAATTTATCTTTTCCATGACCAACAGAATGAGTTATTAGATATTGTTCTTGATTTCTTAGTGGAAAGCAACCTTTTCCTTTCCTATCATTCAAGGTAGGTGAATTGTACTGGCTTTCTCTTTAAAATGTTAAAGTTGGAAGTAATTTGAACTCATAAGAAATAAACGCAAATTACAGATTTTGCTGTTTTCAAGGCTAAGAATGCACTTCTTCGTCTTATTAAATATATTCTATAATGTGCTTTTACCTGTTTATAATTCCACAGTATGGTCATGTTCTTTCCTTAAGTACTACTCCTCTTATGGTACCTCACAGTATCTCATAGGAGGGAATTATCTGGAATAATGCTATAGTCTAACTTCAGGTAAGTTCCAAAAAAAGAAGCTGGATTCTGCTCAGACCTACCAGGATTCCTCTGCATAAATCTACTTTTGTACTAACTGCCCCCTGTAATCCCACTGTGTGAGATAGAACTGAGGTTACACTGACCTACAAAGGATGACAGTTCTCCAAGGAGCCTAAAATACAGGTGTAAATGAGATCAGGTCCTAGTTGCTCTGACCCTGGGACTTACATGAATTATATCTCTCAGAAGGGTGGAGCTGTAACAACTTTATGGTATTTCACCATTTCTAAAGACGCAGAAATAAATTCAAACAACAATTTGTTCTGGAATATGAGACATAAATATGAAAAATTTAAATTAAATGTAGTATCTTCAGTATAATTTCACCGTTCTGTCCAATGGCTTTGTGTCAGAGAATGCTTTTGGATATTGCTTATCTATTATTGCTCATTTTTCACATTTTGTATTTGACTTTAGCACTAGACAGACATGCACCAAATGATATATTACATCATGATAGTGGATACGGTAATATTTATTTATAGGTCAAGGGTTAGATGAATATTATTAGTAATGTTTTTTTTCATTTTTCATCAAGGATACAAAGATCTACACCTGGAATTCAATGGCTAAAGAGATGTATTTTTGCCTACTTTGTAGGCTCTAAGTGATGATCTTCCTTTTTCCATCTCAGAAAGTTGCAGGTTTTATTCCCTCACTTTCCAAAAATTGGGGACTTCCATGGTTTCAGAAGAGGCTTGATCTCTTATTTGTCTGGTCTTAATGCTCCCCACTCAATTCACCTGAATCAGTCTTTCCTGGAGTTACCTGTGCTCAAGAACCTGTCAGTGCTGAAGGAAAGCCAGCATAACAAGCTTTGTAACAGCACTGCTGCCTATGGGACAGTTCTTCTGATGTGACACAGAGAAATGCAAGGGTCTTGGTATCTCCTTCAAGTTGTCTTGAGACACCAGATATTGCTGTGGCACAGAAAGTGTCCTGCCAGAAGCATTTCCCACTTCCCAACCTTCTAGTGAAGTGTTAAATAGTTAATTTAGGTTGAAAGTAAAGAATCAGGAGGTATATTGCATACTTGGATGCCACATACTGCATACAGCTTGCAATCCATATGCATTTATATATTTCTCTAGATCCCCTTTTCATTCAGTGAGGAACCACACACAAATCTAGGATTTACCCTGTCTTAAACCACAAACTGAAAATAAGACAGATGGATCATGCCCTCAAAGGTACAATTCTCCCTCTTGACAAGGTGATTAGTACAGGTGTCTGAGGTTTACACTATAGACTTATAAAGACAGTGAAATGAGCTCACTAGTTCTTCATTTGTACAGCTGATTTCCCCACACATCTGGAACAGACTTATACAGATGTATCAGGTAGGAACTTAACTAATTCAAAATCAAATTTAGAGGAGAAAAAAGTCACAACATAGCTAGAAAAGTTCAGGCCCTCACATATAAAATGGCACTGAGCTCCATCCAAACTGTGGTGCTCATTGCTCTTTATAGTCAGCAAATTATTCACAGTTCTTTGAAGCACCTTTTCAGCACTTCTTTTCTACTTCTTGTTGCCTTATTGGCCTTTTCCACCTACTCTCCAGGGCTTGACCCATGTTCTTGCCTCAGCACCACTGCTGCAGCTGCACCTCTGATGCTGCTACCTAATAACAATGCCTCCAAATAATAGCAGGAGGAAACCTAACTTCAGCTCTTCATGAAAATATCTTCTTGAAGAAAGCGTTCGGTTTATGATCCAATGGATGGCACTTCTAGATTCCTCAAGCCATATTTTCATTGCATGTGAATTTCAAAGAACCTCTGCTCTGAGTGAGGTGACTACTACAACCTGGCTGTCAATGTATGATATCAAAGTATACATTATCTCTCTAGGAAGTTTCAGTAATTTTCAAAGACAGCTGAGATTTCTCCCCAAGTGTATGGACAATTTGACAAGGTCAACCATCATCATTAGTACTTGTAAATCTCTGTCTTCTACAGTTTGCCATCACACTTTTTCCAGTCTTGCCCTTGCAACCAAGATACAGCAACCTCAGTTGGTATCTGCTCTGGCCTGCTACTTTTTCCATATTTCTGAGAACCTGAGATTCTCAAGCTGCTATAGCTTTGGGGCTCAAGTTACCTTAAATGTCAGCTGCATATGCATCTCAGTTCCATTTGTGTTGTGTATAGCAAAGTGGTGGCACAGCCATTTTCAGACAACGTGCTAAAGGTTTCTGTGGCCTTAGAAAAACCCTCTCTAAATTTAATGGTGTTTTCATTTTACTTCCTGAGATAAATTGGTCAAACTTTCCATGAGAAAGGCCTTTTATAAAATATCTCCTTTCAATGAGAAAATTACTGAAAGAGCTTTTATAGGAGTGGAATCCCAGTCCCAGGCATTGTATTGCAGGGAACACACTGTCCAGTGTCTTATATACTTAATTTTCATTCACACCATAATATTTCGGATGTGAAAACTGTAGCAACTCCACTGACCAGGCAACAGCTGATCATCAGCTCCTTGATATGTGTGATAATTGCCTTATGCTGCCATAACTGTGTCCATGCTACAACTTTGTCTAGAAGCCACCCTGGAGGGGTTGGCAAGATTTCAGAGGTCCAGTCAGAATCTCAGTAGCTGTTTTGCACATCGTAATTGATTTACTAGCTCTACGTTTCAGTATTGTTTGCATTGCAGGTTTTAGCCTTGGAGAAGTAATGGATAGTACAAGTGCAATTTCATCCTGCTTTTGTTTAGTCATTTTACTATTATTGTAATCTTCTTTTAAATTTACTTGTATGATCTACTTTTTCAATCCAGAAACGGGCACAGCACAGGGTGAGACTGACAGCACATTCTGAGACAGTACACTTTTGTCTATGCAGATTTTGCTTTAGACTGTCTCTAATACAATCTGGATCCCACCAAATACTCTTAGTAGCTCTTGCAGACCACACTCTTAGTGCATTGTCACTATTATCCCAGAGCACTTGCCAGTATCCAGCTTTCATTCTGAGTCTTGAGAATATTTCCACTTTCACCTAGTCAGGCATAGATAATGAGACCTTTGTTTAAGCTGCTAGAGTTTGCTCTCTGAAAACACTCCTCCAAGCCATTCAGCCAACAGGATTAAGTACTGTGTGCAAAATATGTGGACACCCAAACCCCAAAAAAAGGGGAAAAAAAAAAAGAAATGCAGCCAAGTCCACTTATTTAATCCTTTGAACATCTGAGATAAGCACAGGCTGACTGGGATGTTATAATATAGCATAGTTATGAGATGAAGAACACTTACCAAGCATTTCTGTCAAACACCACCCCTGACTAGAAGCCAAAGGAGGACTTAGATTTGAGATTCTTCTGTCTGGCACATTCTAGTAAATAGAAACAGCTGTCCACAGATACATTTTGAAAACTGAATGACAGATATGTTGCAATAAAATTTTCCACTCTATAAAGCATAATAATAATTTAAAAATAAAAATAATTTTCTTTGAAAACAAGCTCTGAACTACAGCACTTTTTTCATCTTCAGGAAAATACTCAAAACTTAAATTGAAATTCACATTAAGTTGCTTAAAAATATCAATTTTGTGTAGGATGTACTAAATACTAAATGTATTAATATTTCAGAAAAATCTTGTAATGGTTCCATTTTCTAAGCTAAAGCTAATCATCTGTTCAAATGCTGAATATGATTGCCTGTTTCTCCATACTAACTTGGAAAAGGAAAACAAATTTCCTTTCATGCCTAGCAAGTGCGCTTCCCCACTTGAAAAACTGTGCTTGGAAAGAATCTTTCAAGACATCTGTAAAATACCTGAGTCAGAAAAATCATTGCTTCAAAATATTCTTATTTTCTTCTTATGAAAAGAAGACCTTTGAGATACTTGGGACCCCTTGTTATTTGATACAAACCAAGAATTTCTGGAAATAACATGTACACAGCACAATTTGCAGAAGATGTAATCTGATCACAAGAGCTGTGAGCTATGAAACGAGAGGATAAGGACATCAGCATGAAAATAGGAGCCTGGAAAAGTTCCAAGATGTGAAAAGAAGATTAGACTGCTGTGTGTAGGGCTTTAGAAGTGAACCAAGAGCCCTACAAAGCAGGGAGAAGAGAGGCGGCGTTAACGCTGGCTGTTCCAATATTGCTACTATGGCACTGACCAGCAGTGCCTACATTGTGGAAGTCCACTAAAAGAATCTCTACAGAAGTCAAGCCTTCCTTTGAGCTAAGCAGAGCCTCTTGTCTGTTTATAAACACTAGAAAAGTTCCAGGGAAATTAACAGAAAATGTTTAAACTCTTGGTAAGTACGTTAATCTCTGCTAAACTCCATGTCTGGCTGCAATAGGGGAACGCTCTGTCCAAACAGGCAGTCTCTCCTGCTTCCCTCCTCCTCACAGCAGCCATTGCTAATCTTTGTTCTGCTTGCTTCTCAAGTTCAAATTGTAGCAACTCCATTGACCAGGCAACAGTTCCGTAGAAGACAACAAGATGAAGATGTCAAAACCTGAATACACAAACATTTCAGTAAAGATGAAGAGAAGTAATGTTTAATTTATTAGACAATCTAACTGCTAGTAAAATATATTGTTTATAAAACCAACATTTGAAAATCTACTTAATGAACTTTGTAAAAGACAGAATATTTCAAAAGAAAAGGCAATCTTCTAAAAGATTCTAGAAATACTTCATTACAAAACCTAGAAATGCTGCCAGTGACCCCCAGTCTTCCCCTCCCTCCCTGACAATTTTCACCACCTGCTTTTAGCTAAAGTATAAGCCAAGATTTGAAAACTGTTAATCACAGGGAAAACACTGCGTACCATGTAAGCTGCATCTCGTAGCTACCAGACGTTCCAGCTGGGAAACCAAATCCTTACACTCCTCCACACTTACCGTAAGAGGTATCTTACCAGATTTCTCTCTAGACAGCTATTCCTGATTAGATCATGTCTCCATTGAAAGCTCTTCCATGGTGTACATCAGAGCTACAAAATACATAGTTTCTTACCAGGTAAGCAAGTTTTGTGTCCTGCTGGTAGATTAAAATCACTGAAGTTATTGAAAGTCCTTTAGTTTACTTGAGAATAGATCTTAGTTCGCGAAGTCCAGCCAACAACAACAACAACTTGAGAATACATGCAGGCAGTGCGAGCCAGTCAACCATGTCCTAAGGCTCGACTACCCACTATGGGCTACCAACCTTACACGCATTAGTCATGTCTCCCCTTTCCCAGCACGAAGCCTGCAAGTGACAGTCACTGTCTGTGCCTGCCTTCACCTGAGGGGCCCCTGAGAGGGTTTTTGCAGCTGGAGTGGGTGGGCAGAAAGAGGCTGAGGCAGGAGGCTGACGGGGAGAACTCACAAGCGCAGTCTGCAGGAACTGCTGTGTGGGAGAAGAGTGCAGTTCACTGCAGGTAAACGGGGAGCTTTAAGGCCTGGAGCTCATTAGAGACAAGTCGTCTGAAGCAGACAGTACTAACTTGTTGTTCACCTCAGTGACCAGTAACCTCATGCTCCAGAAATGGACTCAAAATCAATGTTTGAAACAACCATCTTGAATTTACAGGCCACAGATCCTATCCATGCCCAGATTCAAAAGAGGAATAAAGTATTCCTTTAATGGCAAAGGTTACAGAAGCCATAACATTTTTATGGTTGTTCATGCATATCTCAAGACCCTAGCAAGAACTATGGCATCACTGAGACTTGTGAAAGAGAGTCCAAATGGAAAGCAAAATATTGTCAGCATCCATGGGAATGTCAATTCTGTAAAATTCACAGTCTTAAAAAAATTATGTCTAGAAGAATAACTTTTATGTAGTTATATATTACATGTATAAAAATGCGTACATGCTATCTCCATATGTATGAACAGCTGCTCATTCTCTACTGCATCTGTCAGATTTCAGGAAAATAAAAACTGTCTCAAAATACTAACAGTCATGCTTGGATTGCTCAGAATCTGACTGTCAAATCTACAGAATCTATATATAGTATGTAGGTTATAGGGGTCTCATGAGAATTACTTAAACTGAAGAAATGAACTATTGCCTATCTGTCTGTGTCAGGGTGATGCAAACTGAACAGAACTAACTTCATGGTTATAGTTAAGAACTGCTTTTTCATATGAAGTATGATTATTTATCTAGCACTATCAAGGGATTAAATAGAAGGGTTTTATAGTACTTTTAAATAGGTCCATCCACCATAAGCTACTATTATACTATACCACTAATATGGTTCTTGAAATCTCAGAACTAAGAACTGTAATCTCAGTCTAACAGGACTATCCAAATTTTGGTAGCCTACAGTTCATCTCAAAGCTTCTAAACCTAAACCAGCTCCTGTTGAACTGCATCTCATCGAATCTGGTCCCTAGATGTGAGCTTATGGTTGTAGAATTGTTCTCCTTTTTGCAAAAAGTGGTTGTAAAAACTTTATCTAAATTACTGCTAAACGTTTTCAAGTAGGAAAACTACTCCAGTGACTAGAAATAACTACTTTGGTAGTACTCTGTTACTCAGTGTCAAGTGCCTGTTTTCTACAAAGAGCACACAAGCAGAAGAGCAGCAGCACTAGCAAAATAAACTGCTAGAATTCCTATCCTAGTTCACACAGAACAAGGTAATTTTTTGTTCCTGACCCAGAACTGATGAGTGAGATGTTGTTCAGATAGATATGCCTGTATGTCACAACTTAGTCAAACACGTAATTTAAGCATAGGTCCCAGTTAAGAAAGAGTCTTTCCATCCTAACCATCTGAAGAGGCTATTGATACCCACCACTACTGCTTGCACATGATATTAAGAGCCTCTGCTGCTTCAGAGTTCAGGTATGCACTTCTACCATTAACAGGAGCTCCCGGGCTTTGTCCAAAATGCCGCTCCTGCCTGCCCCTGAGAGAAGATCAACATTGTGGGTTAGGCTGGCTCACTGGTCACCGAGCTAGAACACACAACACTGCAATTCAACAGCTTGAACTTGCAGCCAAATTGTAACATATGGGTCTTATTCCATCCATCTGCTCCGAGAAGCACGTGCCTGCAAACCCCATGATGATCAGCACACTGCGGAAGTGCAGGAGAGAACTCACTGTGAGGGTGTGTGCCCATTAGTTTTACAGTTCGCGTCCTCTACACCTTAATTTCCTTGCCAAACATCTCTTCTCCATTACCTGCTACCAGCAGTCTCATATATCAGCCTTGCATCCACAGCTACAGAAGCACACTCACCCACCTCCCCGCGTCTGTGTATCTCGTCTCACAAACCCAGGGCTGTATACGCACACACCAGAGCCACAAAGCACATCAAAGAAAACTTTCCACAACGCACCACACCATTTACCATACGGATAAACCTTTGCTGATAAGGATGTATACATATACTCCTTATCAATGTATCACATGCAACAAACCCAGCTCCAATAAAAACACGCCATCTGCTACGCTCACAAACCCTGTGGTCCCATGCAGAAACAGCCCGTCTGAGTGCCACACAATACTCCTACACATGCTGCTTGTGCTCTCCTGTCACCTCTGAAGTGCACAGGCTGTTCCATACCCTGGTGCTCTGTGTGTACGTTGTGCGTGTGCGGGTCGTGCGCACGCTCACACGTGCCAGAAACCTGTGAACATTAAGAGTGCAGGTACATGAAAGTGTGCGGCGGCATGCACGTGTGGGGCGTGTGTGAGCCCGTGTGCGAAGGGGTTATGCGACCACGGCACACACAGAGACGTGTGCGCGCAGTGCGGGTGAGCACACGTGGGTCACTGCATGTGGAAGCAAGACTATATATGGGGGTGTGCGGAGTGCCAGTGCAAACGCTGGAGTGCCGCGTGTGTAGCCGCGGGTGCGGCGCCCGTGTCAGCCGCCGCGTGTGTGTGTGCCGGTGCGTGTGCGCGAAGCCCCTGCAGGCTGTGCGATGGATGCCGCGGGTACGGATGTCTCGCCGTGGGGCAGCCGCGATACCCCTGCCCATCAGTCCCTGCAAGGGGATGTCGCGGCGGCCGCAGTACCTGCCGAAGTGTCCCAGGGAGTCGAAGAGCCGCTCGGAGCTGGGAGCCATGGCGGGGCTGCTGCACGCCGGGAGGCTCGGCACCGCTGTCCCGGCGCTGCGGGGAAGAGGCACTGTCCTGTCCCGTCCCGTCCCGTCCCGTCCGTCACCCCGCCCGCCCCCTGCGCCCGCCCGGCCCCGGCGGGATCACAACACGGCCCCGCCCGCCGCGGCATGAGCGGGCGGGACCGGCCGCCGGCACTGCGGCCGGGAGCGGGAGCCGGGAGCGGGGAAAAGGGAGCAGAGTGCAGGGAACGGGGAGCGGGGAGCCGGGAGCTGGTGCCGGGCAGCCCTGCGCGCCCTGGGGCGGCGGGGAGCTGTGCCGCCCATCCCGGTGGTCCCAGGCCGGTGTCAGTCGCCGCGGTCCTTCAGTCCTGGGCGAGGGGCTCAGCCACTCGCACCCCCCAGAGCCCCCCGACGCTGCCCGCCCTGGGGAAGATGGGCCACAGCCTGTCCCGCTGGGCTGAGCCTGCAGCTCGGTCTTGCTTTCCACATTGAAATTAAATTAGAGTAGGCGATTATATGCTTAAATCCCTCTGTGACAAACCACTAATCCAATATGTTTAGGCTCTAGTGTCTCTGACATGGACATTTCCAATTAAAGGAGGATAAACCCATTTATTTTCCACAGGGCGTTATCAGAATCATTTTTAGTAGCCTTATAATCTACTCCGTTATTTGGTTATATTACCTCTTTTTTTTTTTTTTCCCCTTGCAAAGTTTTAGCAAACAATGTAAAACAGAAGTCTCCTTTAATA
Source organism: Formicarius rufipectus (assembly GCA_013399695.1). Classification (NCBI taxonomy): domain Eukaryota; kingdom Metazoa; phylum Chordata; class Aves; order Passeriformes; family Formicariidae; genus Formicarius; species Formicarius rufipectus. The sequence continues at coordinate 609,394 of VXAU01005682.1, forward strand.
AAGGTAAAATATGCAATATGTCCCATATCTGCTTGACTGTCATTCTTCAATTTGTAATGAAGTCTCAATTACATTTGGACTTATTTTTCTGCCTTGTCCGGAGTACATCAAGATAATCAGTTTGAAATTGTTTGAGGATTAGCAAAACCAGTTTCAACAGAAGACCTTTGTAATTAACTTAGCGGTGGGTTTAGCTGGAACAGATACACTCCAGCAGCCAGTCACGCTGGGCTCTGAGAATTAGGCAAGATAGAGGAATAAAAACAAATTGTTGCAGGTGCAGTTCTCATACTTAAGGTTTTTTCTCCCTAAAGCAGTATATTTCCCTTCTAGGGTAGATACAAGTTGCAAGTAGTCCCTGCTCTGAGCGAGGAGGTGGACCACAGGCTTCTTCCAATTGAAATTATTTTATGATTCTGTGATGAAAGACACATTTTCTAGCAGAGCAGCTTGCATGATCTCTTTCTGGGCTCTGTGTTGAAAAACACAGGAGAAAAAAAAAAAAAAGGAAAAAAAAAAAGAAGAAGGCAATCAATTCAACCTTATTACATGGATACTTAATTTTTCATGAAGCACAGGAAAAGCTGAGAAGTAGACTCCAATTAATTCACTGGAAATCAACCTTTCATTTCCAAAATCTCACCCAAACCCTTCTGCTCCCACTCCCAGGCTCCACCACTTAGCAGGGAAATGTGCGTTTAAGAGTCTCTGGCACCAAGCAAACACCACAACTGTTCCTCCACACAGAGCAGATGTTGGGGCTTCAGGGTGACAGTCTGTTCCCATGTAGACCTGGAAAAAGCAGATGTTTGTCAGGATCCTTGGTTCTGAGTGACTCCTGACTGGACCAGCAAAATGAGTAAATAGTATGTCACACAACTAGAAACCTGAGTAAATTCAGCAGAGGATTGGTCCTTGCACGTTGTCAGGCCCCTCACCTCACCCGAGAGTTCTGAAGGCATTACTACATTGGACAAAACTCCCCATATGTCCCTGTGCATCTGCAAAGGACATTTTTAACACGGAGTCTAGAGTTTTAGTTACTTTTCGGAGGCTATGCAAGCCAGGGAGTCTAAGGATAGATTTGTTTGCTTTCAGTAAGAATTTTTTTAATTGCTTGGGTTTTACCTTATAAATATCAGCACTAAATTTAATCATCTTTGGTTTAGTTCTGGAGAATATTTTTCAGGTATGTGCTTGAACATAGCATAGGTACTTTAACAAAGCACTTCTTTCTTCAAAGAGCTGCACTAAGTAAATAGTTATTTGCATATACAAACACCAGTGAATAGTAAACATTCTAGTTAAATATTGCACTGCTGATCATGTGCCTGCTCTTAGTGTCTTGCTTCCTATAAGTAAATTTATCAGTTTACAACAGTATTACGTTATGAAGGGAATATCTACTTTAAGTGTAAAAGTCAAGCACAAAAGAAAGATGAATCCTTTCAAACTCATTTTTTTACACCCCAAAAGATCCATAGATAGTTTTGTCTTTGTGAAATCTCTCATAGACACACATTTCTCTCTCTACTTGCCTCTTTGATAATATCATAACTTTACTGCCTGTAGCAGAGTAAAGAAAGGAGATCAGCACACACTCCTATTACAGTTAATAACAAACTCCCACGTCTGCATTTCCAAAGGTTATTAATGTAATATCTGCAATGTCTGCTCTCTTAAATAGGTGGTGGGCAGAGACTTGCCTTGTTTCTTTCAAGCCTCAGAAGATGCACTACATGCTTTAAAGCCTACCTTTCCTCCTGGCCTGTTATGTCAATGCTACATTAAGTACTAACTGTGCTTTTAGTCACCGTTGTTCCTCAGAGTTGTTTTTCACCAGCCACCTAGAAGTAGTCATAGTACTGTTCACACACAGGCTCTCTTTTCAAAGGATTGTGCTGCATGATAAAACCTTGTGGAACAGAAAATACAGGGAATATCTAAAGAAGAAATTATGGATTCCTATAATTAAAATGTGTCAAAATGAGGCTGTCCATATCCAAGCTCTAACTACTTCAGAATTCTAGGAATTCTGTTAGCAGAAGAAACTAAGGGAGGTTCTGATCCCTTTCCTATAAGGTCTTTAGATGAGAACATCAAGGGTGGTCCCAACAGGCAAACACTCTCCAGGATATTCCAGAGGTTTAAAATGTTTCTGCTGCAAGGGGAATATGCTGTGGCTCCTCACAAAAAAACATCAGTTAGCCTTATTTCTGGCACTCACAAACAGGCTGTTGTTCAACAGAGACATTCAATATTGCACAGTCCTTGAGGAAGGAGGGCGCTTAACAATTTGTAATGGGAGAAGAGGTGGCTTACAAAATAATGTCCTTCAGTCAGTCATTCTCACTAGGAAAAATTCAGCAATCTACTGGTAAGGGCTGTTCCTGGTCTCCTCTTTTTTAAATCAAATTACAGTGGCACCAAAACATGAGACGTATTTGGGGAACATGCCTGTGGTGTGGTTCTAATACATTCATACATGTACACTGAGCTTCAAATTGCAGCTGAACCCTAAACACCAAAGTGGTATGGATGGCAGATAACTGGTAGTGCTGCCAACATCGTCCCATGGACACAGATAATGACTTAACTAGTGCCAATTTCAGATCCATCTGTTTCCCCACTCCTTTTGACAAGGCTTGTAAAGCAGAGATGAGGAGAAGGAACTGCAGCAAGAAACACAGATGATCTCACTGCTTCCACCAGCACTCCTCATGCAAGCATGCAGGTAGAGTCCGTCCATGAGTGGCCTCTGACATCTGCTTTTATCACACTGGTGGAGAAAAACCTCACTGAAATCAACCTCAAAACAGCCTGAATGTAACCTTTCACATCCCATTTTGAAGTCAGCAATTTCTGTTCCCTTCCAAGGAAAACCCTGCAGGAGGACCATTGCAAATGTATCAATGAAAACACATTGGAAGCTTCTAGAGAGTAAGCCCAAAATGAGTCTTACTTGAATAAATATCTGTCAGCCATTGACTTGCTTGTGTTGAAAATGGCTTTCAGAAAGCTTGTCTTTAAAAAAGAATTATGGAAGTAGTACAGGTTTTGCTTTTATCTTCTAGAAAGTAAAAGAAGACATTATACAAGTTTTACTTCAGTGGTTTGGGAGTTTTGCAACTACATTGCAATAGCTTGTGCATTATTATACATTTAACAGACTTACAAAACATTGTCAGCAGTATGGGAAGCAGGTTGATAAAGTGGATCGGCATGTGCACCCAGCAAAGCAAAAACTTCTGGGAGTTTTCTGAACCACAAGGAAAGAAACCTGCAATTCCCTGATTTCTCATGAGTCCAAGTGCTGCTTCATCAGCCTGAATGAACCAGAGCCACAGCAATGGGAGAGTGGTTTGTTGGCAGCTGCTACAAGACAAATATGTTCAATATATCTTCTTTTCCTCCTTGTTGCTACTCCAAGGGCAGGCTAGGCAGGCACGAGTCAGTTGCAGCAGCTCAAAGTCGTTCACTGTGGCTTTGGCTATATTTTTTCTTCCACTGTCTCCTGGAGACGACTTTGGAGTAACCACAAGAGAATCCCCTAGAAAACTCACTCAGGATTTATAGTCAGTGAAATAAAGGCCCGGACAGGATTTTGAAAGCCTAGTGAGTGTCTTGTAGTTGTGCTGTGGACATCTGCAAGGATACAGCTAACCTTGATGCATTAGTGCAGGCTATTTCAGCTTCACATTTTCAAGAGTTCTTCCTCTACAGTATCCTTTTGTCTAAAGTTATTGCAGCCATACAGATGCTGAATGTGCATGAACAGAGTGTTTCATCATGGAACCTTTCTTTTCTGGTCCAATATGAATAAACATCCTTCTTGAGTAATCTAAACTTAATAAAAAAAAATCAGAAAAACAAGATGAATGCACAAGAAAACAATCAAACCTTTACAAGTCATTGCTCCGTCTCAACTCTCTGAGGTAACAGAAGCCCATTAGTCTATAAGGAAGATGGCAATAAGCATTTATCTATTGTTTCAGTTTTCTACTACACCAACAGGGTGCACACATAGCGTTTTCCTTCTAGAGAAAGCATAAGCTAAACAGAGTTCTTCAAGAATGCCTTATGACAAACAGAGAAATCTGATAGGCATTGTAAAAATACCTTGTAGCAGAAGTCGGAAGAGAAATTCCAAGGAGAGTGCTCTAATTAAACATAATACGGTACACACAAAATCCTGTCTTTAATTTTTATTCAATTTATTCAAAGAGTGCAGGTTTAGATTAGATGTTAGGAAGAAATTCTTTACTGTGAGGATAGTCAGGCACTGGAACAGGCTGCAAAGAGAAGTGTGGATGCCCCATCCCAGGAAGTTCTCAAGGGCAGTATTGAGGGGCCTCTTTAGAATATGTGTCATTTAGAGTATCCTGCATTTTATACTGGTTATGTTTTGATCTTCAGTACCTTTCTTATCAAAACATATACATAAGAAAATGCTTTGAAGAGGGTTAAGGGAGCTCACAGTTTGATTTTGTAACCTTGTCAGAAGTAAAATGAAGAAGTGTCTAGAATTTATACTGCATTGGAACCTGCATAAGAAAATAATGCAATAGCCAAGTGGCCCTATACACTAGCAGAGACAGAAAAAATATAAAACAGAAGCTGAAAGTTAAGGTCAGATTCATTAAAATGAGAAACAAGGTCCATGTTTTTAGCAGAAAGTGTAAATAATTATTGAAACCATGAACCAGAGGAACTGAGGGCTTCTTCAACCCCTTGAAAGTTTCTGAACATTTTCAAATTAGATGTTTTTCTCTTTTATAGATAAACATATCTGTTCAGTTACACAGAGATATTCTCATTTATAGAAACATGTATCAAATGAGTTGAAAGTCTACATCCTTCACTATGCAAATGGTCAGGCATCCCAAGCAGTGCCTTTAGCTTTCAAATATATTCAGAGAGGTGATTTTTCTGTTGCAGTTGATTAGTTAAACCGTGCTGGCAATTACTGAATTCTTTTCACTGCTGCCATGCCAATGTGTGGAGCTCTTTCTGAAAACTGGAGTTTCTTTGGGACCTCACAGACAAGCATTGTGGTTCCTTAACAGTGCTTAACAGCACAGAAAACCCCAACAGAATATCATGTTAGCTTAAGCTATTTAGCACGATTAACCAAGGGCACAGATCTGACAGATTTAGATGAAGTGACTGAAGATGATACCAATACCAGGTATCTGTTCCATGCCCCCTGCTTGATGCCTCAGCAAATATATGGTCTGTGAAACAGGTTGGCTGAGGTTCAGATTTCACATTATTTGGCCCTCTCTCTCTGGGCAGAAAAGTAAGTTGGACCTGAGTGCCAGCAGTGTCTTAAACCTCTGCAGTTCGGACTCCCGGATCCTGTCTGTTGGTGGTCTCGGCAATGAGGAAGTGGCAGCACAGATTTCAGAGCAGGAAGGATGCCAAGAACAAGCACCTCAGGGATCTGGAGTACATACTGTGTGTACTGTATGCTGCAAAATAACACCCTGGCTAATAAAGCAGACAAGTAGAAATTACATTACGTATGTCAGTAGGAGCTACTTATTTTCTAATGTAAAATGACTTTAACATAGGGTGAAGAGCAATGAAGTGTAACAAAATTTTTGAGAAATTTTTCCTTACTGGAAGAAATGTACTAAAAAGGAGAGGCGTATTTTTTGTGTTTTGCAAAAATCAGGTGTTGACTATACACAGATACGCAACCAGGTATTGTCAGATGCTCTCACAAAAAATTCTCATTTGAAGGCAAAAATTTTAGACAACTATTGCTACATGCAAATATAGAAGCAACTCTATTCTGCGTATCATTTAGGAATGCAAAATATCACAGGGTTGGCATATACTAGACTGATTGCATTTAGGCTATGAAGAGTCAAATTAAAAAGAGGTTGAATCTCCAAAGACACGTGCAAGCATCCCTCTCTCAGAAGACACAATCTCAGGCTGATGTTGGCTACATAAACACTGTAAAGGTTTAAAGATTATCGCTAAGCTGAGCCAGGTGAAATCTACAAGTGGCTAGAAAGCAAATCCAAACTGATTCTAGAACCTTGTCATAGAACAACCCCATAGAAAACCTTGTACCAAGTCTTGGGGGCATGTGCAACATTTCTTGAGAGGTATGGAGCAGCCAAGCCCATCAAGTAATAGTCCAGATGGGTTTTTCCATGAAAAATTAGAGCAAGGGAAGCAGAATTAGGTGAAGATAATGACGAAGTCAAACAGCACAGATATCAAACACTACTGCAAGGACCTTCCAGGAGAAGCCCTAGCAAAAGACTGTCTAGTCTCTCTCGGCAGGCACACCAGCACTCCTTAGACAAGTGTCAGAGACTGAAATGATTAATGGGTCAAACATTGCTAAGATCACCAAGAGACTTTTGTCAAACTACAAAAAAACTTGCTGCTCATCCAGCAAATTTTATCCCTCCCTGACTATGCCTCCTGGGAAGGCGTAAGTGTGTGCCATTGTCCAACTAGCCCAGCTGTAGAAGGGTGTGCATACCTAAAGCTACAAACTGGATTTCTAGAGAAGAGACAATTCCTTTGAGATGGGATAATCCTTTTCATACCGATGTCCTCCCTTACATGATGGCTATAGTGTGAGGACCCCTCTGGGGAGCATAAAAGGCACATGACATGTCCTATGATATCATCCATTGTAAAACTCCCTGCCCCAGGGAAGGTACCAGGCATTCCCACCTGGGCTTGAATAACTCAAGAAATCTTGGAGTTCTGTGGGGGATCTTCCCCCAGCCCCAATGGATCACGACCATCACTTCAACAGGTCTGCAACCACCACTTCAACCAACAGACATGGAAGTTGCAACTACGAAGTTTCGTCACTGGATTCAGTGGATGGTGACTATATATACCTTAGGACCCTTATCCTTTCTTTCTCTTCCTTTTTCTTATACATTTCCTTAAGTCTTATTTCTATGCTTTAATACTGCTGTATTACTACGGATGGTAACACCCAAAATGTCAACATACATGTTTACTTTTGAAACAAAATTATCTAAAATAAACCCTATATATATATGTTTACGAACACCAATTATTCAGTGTCATTTCACTCTAATCCACTCCAAAGGGTTCATTAACACCCTTCTGGGGTGGGTCATAACAAGAAGAGAGGCCAAAAAATGACACATTTGTGAGTAATGTTAGGTAACATGCTCTTAACTGTCACTCTTTGATTTCCTGTACAAGGTAATTTATGTCTGGAGAGAAAGTCCCACAACACATGCCATTTCACACTCTATAGCACACATCCTGCACCAAAAACCCTTTACATTTCCTGTGTCTCCCCTCACTCAGAAGAACTATCAACAATGCCCACTAGTTTAACGTCTTACCAGGGGAAGCCATCCCTCCTTTTCACTTCTGAATTTGGCACGTGTGGTTGTTCCAGAGTCCTGTGTTTTTTAGACAAATATGAAAATGTAACATGAACTTTGGAGACATACTAGAGAAGCCAATATCTTCACAGCATTTCAGCTGCTTTGCTTGCCCCTTGATGAACTGGACTCTTCAATCTAGCCGTGGAAATCACCTGGATTGCGCTGATATTTTTTTTGCAGTTGCTCTTCTCCCAGTTGACCCAGTTTATCTTTTACTGGATATGCTGATGCCTGCTATACGCTGTAAGACCACGGTGAGGCAGGTATGCTCAACAAGTTCTTTCCAAGCCTTTGGGATTAGCAGTTTGTTTAGTATTCCTCCTACACCCTGTCATGCTGGCCTATGTGATTTAAAGCAGAAAGTTGTGATTATTCAGAATGCTGCTCCTGTTACTTTTGAATTTGTCTGACTCGAGAGGGACTGAACTAAGACTACACAAGCTCAAGGACTTCCAATCATATCAAAACAATTATTTTAAGGTACTAAATATTGTTTCTTTTCAGAACAGGACACACTGCTGAGTTTTCCAAAGGGCATAATTAAAACACACAAGGTTTAACATAAGCACTTGATTGTAAAACCAAGTTAAAACACTCACTATTTTCACAGCTGTAATAGCCGTAACTCAGGAAACTAAAGGAGTGATTTTGTGTGTTTACTACACATCTCATGCTTCTCTGAGATTCCCCAATATACAAACAAAAATCATCCCAGGAGAATTACTCCTCATATAAACTTGAGTAGAGGGAAAAATCTGGTCTGCCATTCAATGCTGTTTCAATTCAGATGAAGAAAATGGGCAAAGAGTTGTGAAATGAAAGACATAAAATAATGAGACTCTGGAACCAAAGGTAAGGTTTTATTTGCAGGCTGAGTCATGTAAGTATTTTGAGGAAACAGAGCAAGACCCACCATTGCTGAAGGAGATCCCCCATCACCACGAAATCCTTGGGTGTTCTCCGCTGTTTCCTCCCATTATCTCCCTTTCTCCTTTGCTCCATCTCCCCAAGACCTGGAAGATGCAGGGAAGCACTGGTCAAAGACAGGATGAGACTTGGCAGCAGCTCCCCTGGGGACTACAGGTGGTCCATTGCCTGCCAACTGGTGGTCAGACCTGTGTACTTCACTCCCTGAGCTCAGTAAAAGCTCACAAAACTTCCCACAGGTCCAGCTCAACACAACTGCCTATACACCATTGCCTCTCACCGCCTTCAGCAGATGCAACTTGATGGCTTTTTGGGGTCTTGAGTAAAGAAAATCCCATCCCTGGAACTGTTCCCTCCATCCCTATCTCTAGCTATGCTCAGAGGGCAGTGCATGGACCGTGGGATCCCATGCCTCTGCTGCAGCCTTTCTGGAGAGCACAAAACAAGCCATGACTGTGCTTTCCTTCACTCTTCAGGAAGGGGCAGCAGCAAAGCTGTGGGCTGTGGAGCACCCTCCCTGACAACAGGAGATGAACTCCAGCTCTTCCCATTCCCCTAGGTCACCACAACTTGTAGCATCCCTGACTGATCTCAATGACCCACCAATATGTGTGACCAGAGCAGCAAACAGCACCTTCCTATCTTCACACACCCCTGCTCTGGGTTCACTGGTCACTTTGCTGCAAAGGGCACAGCAGAAATAGCATCTTTTCTGCACTTGACACCTGACTGTGACAACCTGGGAGGTGTCCAGCTGGCTGGAGCCCTTCACAGCCCAGAGACTTGAGCCCGTGTCCTGTGGGGAAGGACTGGCTCCTTCCCGGGGCAGCGTGGTTCATGGACACAGCCTTCATTTCTCATTTTCAGGCAGTGATGCCACAACTGCTGCAGCCCATCAAAACACACTCAATATGTCATGCAGACTCTGGGAAAACAGCACCAAAACCATCAACCTTTCTTGCACACGAAACCAAAAGGAAGGTACAACCAGAGCAAGAGGAGTGAGAAACACCCTGCTAGGCTTCAGATGTTCTAATGCAGCCAAGGAGGTTGTGAGACACCTTCCCTTTCTTTGGAGCAGGGCTGTCTACATCAGCTCATACCCGGCAAAAACACAGCCGATTCTTTCCTCTCACCACCTTCTGACATTTTCTGCCGTGATCCTTTCGGTCGCCAGTAGATGGTGATACTTTCTCTCCAGCCAAGACGCATGTGTGCATAGGAGAGATAGGGAGTCAGTAGGACAGCCTGCTTGAGAAGAGATTGGAAAATAAAAATAAATCCGAAAGTCAGCCTCCAGACATTCTCCTGCTTGTGCAGACACTGATGTTGGATATCCAGCTAATATGCCCAGCCTCACTTGGGGATGCAGATTTCTAGAGCTGCAAAAGCTGCAACTTCAACTATATCACTTGCTTCACAGTGTGATCCTTTGTGTGTATTTGAGTAAGTATATAAAGAGGGAGCCTGGAGGCACAGCTTTTCATGGAATCTGCACAGTCTGGGCACCAGAGAGATGAATATTTTTTTTAATCTCCAAGAATGCAAATAACATTCTCCTCACCTTCAACAATGCAAAATCCTGGAGGTGTTTGGCAATCACATTGTCTCAAAAAGCTTCCTTTGTTTTACAGACTTCCTTTCCCACTGCAGGTGAAAAATAGTGTCAGTCACTGATCTACACAGTCCCCTGTGAAAAATGTACTCTCACACTTCCAGCTCTTACAAATTGCCTTCAGAGTTGCACTTGTGGAAGAGCTAAGCTGATCATGAAAAAAAAAAAAAAAAAAAGAAAGCAAAAAAAAAAGGAAAGGGCAGATCTGGGTAAATGCTGGTTAACATTGCAATAGCTGTATTTTTGTCATTCCTGATTTATTGATCTATCATTTACTTTAGGGCAAGACTGATGTGGTTATGAATTATGTGGTCCTAGCCACTGGCAAAGGGAAGCAGTGTAAGAAAGCCCTGCCTAACACTAAGCTACATGGCCGGCCGACCACCTCACAGACATGTTAGGAATGACTGAAAAAACATGGACCACAGCAGATCTTTCCCCTGTTATTGCTCCAGTTACAGGCCTGATCTTCCTATTTTTCTGTGAAGCTGTGTGGGTTACATATGCAAACATTTTGTCTGCCCTAAGCACCCATTCAGCTGGGAGCCATTTTTTTGGCAGGTGCATTTCTTAGATGTTCCCATCTCCATTGCCTGAAGAAATCGCTTTGCAGACTCACCAACTCCTCCTTGTTTAGCCTGGATCCCCTCCAAAGGTGCTTCAAGTTGTGGCTTCAATGACACCAGCCTGTCATTCATCCAGTTCTCAGTCCACCTCACCATTCACTTACCAGGTCCACACTTCCTGAGTTTGCCTGTGAGGGTGTTGTGAGAGACAATGTCAAAAGCCTTGCTGGAGTCAAGGTAAGACAATATCCACTGCTCTTCCCTCATCCATCCAGGCTGTCAGATCACCTAAGGCAATCAGGTTGGTCAAGCATAATTTACCTTTAGTGAATCCATGATCCTGTCATCTTTTTGTCACCCATGTGGATAGACATGGCCTCCAGAATGAGGTACTCCACCACTTTTCCAGGGATTGAATTGAAGTTGACTAGCTTGTAGTTCCCTGGGTCCTTCTTCTTTCCCTTGTTGAAGACTGGTGTGACATTTGCTTTCTTCCAGTCCTCAGACACCTCTCCTGATGGTCACAACTTTTCAAAGATGATTGTGAGCAGTCTTGCTATGGTGTCCATCAGCTCTCTTAGCACTCATGGATGCATCCCATCATGGCCCGTGGACTTGTGGATATCAGGTCTGCCCAGGTGTTCTCTAACACAATCCTCCTTGAACAAGGGAAAGTCTTCCTTCCAGCATTCCTTTACCTATGTCTCCTGGGTCAGAGATTCCTGGGGGCTGTTCTTGTCAGTGAAGACTGATGCAAAGAAGGCATTCTGGCACTCTGCCTCCTCTGCATCCTCTGTAACCAGGGTACCTCCTCCATTTAGTAATGGGCCCACATCATCCTTTGCTTTACTTTTGTTATTGATGTATTTGAAGAAGCCCTACTTAATGTCCTTGATATTCTTGGCCAGATTTAATTCCAGTTGGGCCTTGGCCTCCCATGTCTCATTTCTACTTACTCTGACAACCTCTCTATATTCATTACAAGTGGCCTGACTCTACTTCTATCTCCTGTGTGTTTCCTGTTTACACTTCAGTAATGACAGCAGTTCTTTATTCATCCATGCAGATTTCTTGCCACCTTTGCCTGATTTCTCCTTGGGATGCATTGTTCTTAGGCTTAGAGGAAGTGATCCTTGAATATCAACCAATGCTTTTGGATCCCTCTTCCCTGCAGGGCTTGTTCCTTTGGGATTCCTCCAAGAACATCCTTTAAGAGGCTGAAGTTTGCTCCACTGAAGTCAATGATTGTAATCATACTTGCTTCCCTGCTTCCTCCTCGCCCTATTCTGAACTCCACAATACAAGCCAATAACATCCTTGGTTACTACTAGTATGAACACATAACATTATGATGAAATTAGGGATCTAAAATCAGTTCTCCCCCTTACATTAACAGTACGTGTAGCCCAGCAAAATGGGCATCTGAGAAGAAAGTGGCCCGAGTTAAAACTCTCCAGCTAGAGGTCATAGCTATCAGTTGTGTCCCAGCCTTATCTACTGCACAGTTAGAAGCAGTTAGCAGGATGGTTTTTTCCCTCACAGTACAATTTTCAGACAACTAATTTGGACTCAAAATATCTCTCTCTCTTTAAGGTTTGAGAAGACAGAAACACAAATTAGAGGGGAACTGTTCAGATTTAGCAAGAGTCTGCAAATGTTTCACCCAACTAAGAGAAAAAACATCAGCCAATAATTTCAGAATCCCATAAAAGAGACAAAAGCCACCCAGGCAGACCTCAGAGAAAGACCTCCAAAAAACACAGACAGAAATAGGAGATAAAACAATGAAGAACAGTCAGTTCCCAGAAGCTCCTACCCAGAACAGTAAGGATGAGTTTGTGCTGGCCAGGTCCAGGAGGGAGGCAAAAGAGCAGTCAGAGCTCTGAATGCACTCAGGGGATGGAGCAATGCCTGTCAGCAGCCCCAGTCTGTGTGTTTCTCACCTTCTGTGAAATGAAACCCCAATTTGAGCCTCTCCTGCCTGTGTGGGGAGTAGCTGACTGCAGCAGCTGGCAAATGGCTCTGGTGAGAGCAGTAAAAGGCATCATTAAAATTAAAAAAAAAAAAAAAAGGCAACAGATACATTCGACAGAAAAATCACATCAGAAGCAGGTTATGGGGAAATGCCTGTGGTGAAATTGCAGCTTTGGGATAAAGAGGCACCTGCTGTGCCCGCTGTTAATTAATTGTCACGGCATCAGATGTTGCCAGAAATGCCTCATGGCTATGCAGCATACATTGTGTTACGAGATGTGCCTTGCCTGTGTAAAACTACCACTTGAGGCATTTCTCCAAGCAACTTGCTGAAGACTAAAACTCCTTTAAGCCATCTGGTGGGATAAACACTCCCAGTTAGCCTGGATCCTGAAGTACTGGGACAGGTGGGGATTCAACAGCCTGTGCCAGGGAGGCTTCAAACCTTAATCATCTTAAGCCAGTGATCTTGACCCAGCCACAGGATGAGCTGCTTGTGGGTGATGTTCCCCATGTAAGTGCTCCACACTGGTTTGATATTTTCTGCACTGCTTCTTTACATGGTGGGTCATGAAAGGCTACAATGGATGGTAGAGCCAGGACAGCCAGGAGTGATGGCAGCATCTCCTCCCAGCTCTGCACAAGGCTGTGGAGGACAAATTGGAGTCGCCAGATGAGTCACTCAGATCCAGACTAGCAGCATCCACTTCCCTGGATGTGGTTGCACCTGCCAGCCCACGACTCCTGCCTTCCTTTCGTGCTGCCTCCCAGCCTGCCATCAATGGAGGCTGAGTCCACCCTTTCTGCTGGGCAAAGCCTCAGAGCTGTCCCTTGGGTCAGACTCCATCCCTCCCACCCTCCCTCTGTCCCAGAGAGTGAGCTGCAGGGATTCCATTGCCCCCTGCCTCCATCCTTGCTTATCCCACTATTCATCCCACAAGCCCCATGTCCTCACTGTCTCTGCCGGGATATGACAGTCAGTTTGCAAGGGATGGAAAGCCTGGGCCAGCACTGCTCAAGCATACTCAGTCACAGTGCAACATAAGGAGCAGCAACAGGCCTGTAATGCCTTTGTCTTTCCTCCTCTCAGCACCAAAGAGTTTTCATTACTTCCATACCACTTCTCTATCTTACCAGTCACCCCTCTTATCCTATAAGTTTAGCCATGAGTCTCCTATCCCCACTTGTAAAATACAGTCAGGAAGGTATCTGCCATGACAGCACCTCCTACCCTGAGCCCCTGCCACATTCCAGGGATGAAGACAGCTCCAACTCTGTGGCATTCCAGCATCAGATTTATTATTAATTGTCTGTGTCATTATTACACAGCACCTAGGAGCCCTGGCCACCTAGCAAAGCCCCGCACAGGATATTAAAATGCTAATTTCCCTCAGACATGAGAACTTGCCGGTGTCTCTCTGCTCATTTGTTTGCAAATGTCGTTTTCCTGTTGAGGCTGCATTCCCAGCAGGCATGGCAAGGGAACGCTTGCATAAACAGCCCCTGTTTAAGAAACCACGTATCTCACACACTCATGCATTATAGCCCTAATCAGGATTACAGTGACACTATATGAAAAACGTTTCATTTTGTCTGATGCGTTTTTAGATTTCGTGATGCCTTCAGAAAGCCTCAGTGCAGCAACTGCTTTAGGATATATTGTGGAAGATGCAATTTTCCTCTGCAAAGCATGTTTTAGCTGGCTGTAATAAGTTATATTAAGGCACAGCTCATTTTTGTGCCTCTGTGTAAGTCTCCAAATGGCGCAGTGGTGTGTGACTGCTGCAGCTGTCCTGGGTTTTGCCCTGGTATCGGGTTCGCACTTGAGGAGCGGGTGGCAGCGCAGCTCTTGGCTGTCCTGGGCTGGGTGCCAGCACCCACCCGAGTCAATGGGAGCCCTTGCACTGCTGCCAAAGGGCTGACACCCTCCCTATTGACACAAGACAGAAAGCTCTCTATTTTTAACGACTAGGGCGTGGTTTTTAACACAGTGGATAGCTAGGTGGACAGGGGGCTCAGGAAAGGCAGAGTGAAAGGCTGCACCTCTGCAAGCAAAGCAAAGAAGTGCTGTTACTCCTTTCACCCCTGCATCGAGTTGCCTCAGAGAGCTGCATGTGAGGTGCCAATCTCCTGAGCATCACCTTCCCCTCTCACTCCTGAAATATCTCCCAAAAACACCTGAATTCCCTTCTTCTCAGCTGTATATTTTCCAGCAGTTGATGCAGCATGGGAATTGTTTCAGGCTGCATTTTAAGGTAACTAAGCCAGCATTCAGTTATATGGCAAATGGAGCAAAAGAATTTGGCACAAACAAACACAGGTATGGAAGTTCATCTTAAAATAAACAAGTTGATGAAGCCAGGATCTCTCCCTGCAGGTATTTTTTGTGAGAGCCTGCCATTATTATCTCTCTGCCATTGAGAAAGACTGGCAGTGTTATCTCAAGTTGTGCAACACCTCAAATATTTAGCACAATTTCAACAGCTCCATATTGTGGGAGATACAGAAACACAACCAGAAAGTAGCTTGAAGAGAAAGATAGGCAGTTTTTATAGCTTTACATCAAGTGTCACACACATACTTAGCACAGGACATTTCATTAAACTTCTTTTTATGGTCATGGTACCCATCCCACTTACAAATACCTGCCTTACATTAGGACTACGTGTCTGCCTTCAGGTGTTGTTACTAAGTGATTGCAGTGGGGTTTGCTGCTGCCAGATGAGATTTCATGTAATGAGTGATAATCCCCTCCTCAGGTTAGGGATGCAATCATCTTTGCAAGTGATTAAAAGTTTATTACAAAAAAGGCATAGCTAGCACACCTGAATGAGGCAAGAGTCAGACTGGGATAATCTGTGGATAAAAGAATCAAAGTTAAGATGAGCCAGAAAGCATTGCAGGCATCAGCTCCTGTAACTTTCAGGCCCAGAAGAAGTCACTGTCACAGGAGCCAGAGCTGATACCTGAGGATGTCTGTCTCCTGGTACCAGAACATCTCCTAGCTTCATTTCTGAATTGCCCACGCATAGCTTTAATTCAGAGATGGTTCAAAATGTACAGAAGGGTCCAAGCAGACATATTGCCTGGCTTTGCATGGATGGATATGCTGGAATGCCACAAACTCCTCGAAAAACTCCCCAAAATCTCTGTCTCACACCACTGCCGCTGCTCACAGCCAGAGTCCAGCACTACTCCAACCTGCCCAGCCACAAAACCCAGGCTTATCCAGTCTTACTGGGTACAAAAAGGAAATGAGCAGGGAAATAAAATTCAGAACCATGCCCATGATGGGCAATGTAGAGCAGTTTATTTCAGCCCATCCCTTCACAGAAGAAGAAGAGAAAGAAGAAAGGTAGAGTGAAGACAGACTGAGCCATCAGACCCAATAGCAGTTGAATCCCGTGGGAGGGTTCTCGCTCTCCTCCAAGTCCAGCACATGGTGCATGGGGCTGCCTGGAGTCCTCACTGGGATTCACAGATGAGCCCCAGCAGCAGAGGAGTAGGTGAGCGTGGTAGCTGAGGAGGGAAGCTGATGGAGCACATGGAGCAGCCCAGCTCAGCTACAGCAGCCCCGTGGCATGCGAGCCAATCTGCTGTGCCTGCTGGTGGTGCTAGTGGTGCACCAGCCCAGGGGGGGCTGGGCTCTCCAAGTGCCTCTGCTCTGCACATTAACTTTGTCCCCAGCATTGTCTGACAACTCAGACATGAAGAAGTCAAAATAAGTGGCTTGAGTAATCTGATAAAAAGGTTCCCTGTGCAAACAGCGAGACTCAGGCAAAACACTGCCTCTCTCCATGGCAGAGATAGAGGGAGGGAGGCACTCAACTGTAAATCACAGCGTTGTTCTTTCTGCACCATGAATATGTACAGGTCCTTTTTGCCTGGTTGCCTGGGCCCCAGACCACAAGAGCATTCTGGCATGTGGACAGATTCAGGCACTGCTACTCAGAGGCACAAAACTCCCTGCCAGCTCACTGACATCTGCCCTACCACATCTCCAAAGTGCCCAGCTGCCTGCCACCCCCTTGCCCAGACGGACCTCACTGCTCTGCTCGCCCCAGCTGGGCGGTTCAGCCGCTCCTTTCCAGCCTGTGAGAGGTCAGCCTCAGCTCCAGTGTTGATTCCAGCACAGGCAGGTGAGGGGGTCATCCCAGGGGCTGCTTCCTTTACTGGCCTTGCCCTGTTGACCACACAGCCAATGCTCCATGGTGGCATCATCCTCATGTCACTCTCCTGCAGCCCCAGAGGAAAGGCACTGATGATGCTGTCTTTGGCAAGAAGGTGCCATAGTCCTGAATTCAGCACAGCTTGGAGCTAGAAAACCGCAGAGAACAGGCTGATCCTTGGAGGGCAGTCACTGTGGGCCCTCTTGGAGATGGACAAAAGCTGGACACAGGGGCAAGATGTTGGCTTCAGAATGTACATGAATGCCAGGCAATGGCGGATGAGGGAATTTCAGGGCTTCACTTTGTGGGCCACATACCTCTGCAACCTGGTCAGAGCAATGGGGTTATGGAAACATGGTAGACAGCATTGCAGCCTTTAGCCTCTCCAGCTGGAAGCATTTTAGTGATGGGCCATCAGCCCTCTGTCCTGTCAGAAAAACAGTACTGTCTCTGGCCAGAGCAATACTACCTAACCACAACATCTTTCCTTTTCCAGCTCTCTCCTGGGCTCCACTCATCCCATGGGATTTGCCAGCAGATGGCAGGCAACCCCTGGCAGAGGTCCTCACCAGCCTGCCCGACTTGACTCCTGAGCTCCTCAGTCCCATTTGAATAGCAAAAGGATCTCCTCCCAGCCCTCTTTCACCTTCTCCAGTCCTGTATTCAAGGAAAAATATTATCCACCACACCGTGCCAATACCAAGCAGCAAACAGATACTGCACCACAGACTTCAGATTTGGGGTCCTGTACACTGGCCAACACAAACCACCTCTACAAACCCCATCATAACACCATGGAGGCTGCAGGCAGAGAGGCTTGCCAAGCAGAAAACAGCTACAGCTAGGGACAGGCATTTCATTTTCAAGCCTCAAGAAACTGTTTGCAAAATCAAAACCAGGATGCAACAGTTTTGCTCTGAAGCTTCCCAGTGAAAACAGTGACAAGTCTGCTCTGAAAGACTCTAGGAAAGGAGCTGGCTCAGACCTATGCTCAAACTATTTGTGGTTTATGTGAGATCATTTAGCCAAGCTCCTGTAGAGAAATGTGAATTTCACATTTGTATGTAGCCGTCTAAAGAGGGGAAAACCCACAAACCAAACCATAACTGATGAACAGCACCATCTTCCCAAAGAGCCACTCCTCTGCTGGCAGGGCTGCAAACCCTGGCCCTTAAGGGTTTATCAGGAGTTATGGCTGGTACTGGTGGTACAGCGCTGGCTCTGTGGCCATTTCAGCTCAAGGGAGCAGCCCCAGCTCTGTGGGCTCCTGGGCTGGGCAGCAGGGATTCATGGCTCTTCCCGCTCCTCCAGCCTGCACCGCACACTCTCATCAGCTGCCAAAGGGTGTCATACATACCCTCTACATTATTCATGCTCTGGCACCTGGCGTGTGCAGGGCCTGGGCACCCACAGCCTGAGGTGTTTCTCACTGCAGCTCTCCCTTTGCAGGTGCACATGGAAAAGCTGAGAGTTCAGCATCTCTCAGTGGACCCAGCAGACCGGTGGATACTTGCCCAGCCCTGGGAAGCTGTGCATCTTTTCTCCATGTGATGGTCCTACACCTTTGGGTGACTCAGTGACTCAGAGAGATTTCAGGCCCTTTGCTCCCAGGCTCAGGTTGCTTCTGGAGCTTTAAAAACTCTCCTGAGACAGGGGCAGTGGTTGCACTTTGTGACGAACAGCTTCACAGAGCAGCTTCTGGTGAACACTGTCACAGTGCTGCTGTCAGTTCCACTGCAAACACCTCTCTTGGCCCAGGCGTGCCTCCAACTGAGGTTGTTGTCTTGGATTTGTGCTCCCCTAAACATAGCAGTGTGAGATGGCAATCCCATCTTCCAACTCCAAATCCGCCTCCGAGGATCCCTTTACACTTTATTATGAAACAGGCAAGAAAATTTTAACCTGTGGGTGGGACAGTGGGAGGGAAACATGATGAAGAGTGTTGTCCCTCAGGGCTCCATCTTGGGACCAGTGCTCTTCAATATATCCATCAAGTTCATAGACAATGAGGTTGAGTGCACCTTGAGCAAGTTTGCAGTTGACACAAAGCTGAACAGTGCAGTTGACACAACAGAAGGATGGGATGCCATCCAGAAGGAGTTGAACAAGCTCAAGAAGTGGACACACAAGAGCATCATGAGGTTCAACAGGTCCACGTGTAAGGTGCTACACTCGAGTTGAGTCTACCCCAGCTATGAGTACAGACTGGGAGAACAACTCACTGAGAGCAGCCCTGCAGAGAAGGACTTGGGGGTTCTCATGGATGAAAAGCTGGACATGAGCCAACAGTCAAAGAATCATAGAATACACTGAGTTGGAAGGGACCCACATGGATCATCAAGTCCAGTTCCTGGCCCTGTGCAAGACACCCCAAGAATCAGACCACATGCCTGAGAGCATTCTCCAAATGCATCATGAACTCAAACAGGCTTGCCAAGAGAAGCTATGGCTGCCCCATCCAAGGAAGTCTTCAAAGCCAGGTGGAGGGGACCCTGAGAAACCTGGTCTAGTGGAAAATGGCCCTGCCCAAGATAGGGGGGATTGGAACTAGAGGATCTTTAAGGTGTCTTCCAACTCAAGCCATTCTGTGATACTGTAGGTCTGTGATGACTCCACCAACACTGAGGTCCAACAGCAGTGACTGTTGCAGGCCCATGGTACCCAGCTACATAGAAAGCAGAACAAGCAGCTGATGTTCCAAGAGTCCAGTGGAGGAGTCAAAAAGGGGGTCCTGACCCGTTGCTGGAGAACCTTGTGTGAAAAACAGAAGCTGTGAGAAATTCCTGCAGAATGGCACTTACTCACAGCTCGTGATATCATAGTTCACGTATCATAAAATCTTAGCATCATTTAGGTTGAAAGAGAGCTTTAAGATCAGAAAGTCCAACTGTAAACCTAACACTGCCAAGTCCACCATGCTGAGACAAAGTCAGCCCAGCCTGCTCCCTCCAGGCTGGCTGGGTCTTGCGCGCACACACATACACACACACGCATACGCACACGTGGCTGTTAAAGCATGTCCTGGTGACAGAGAACTGTGGGGTGATTCAAAAGAAAACAATGAAGCCACTCCCACCTGCCCATGGGAACGTGACTTGTGGGCTCAAACCCCAGCCAGATGCAAATCAACAGATCATAAATCAAATATAAACGAGCATCCCCTGAGATCCGGCAGACTTTCCCACCTTCCTCCCTCTTCAAGGATGTCAGTCCCTTTAATGGATTCTGCCAGGGTTTGTTCAAACCCTCCCTAAACGACCCTGTGCTCATTTCCTGCCAGCCACTGCAAAGAGAAGCAAAAATGGGCATTTTAAAGAGTTTTCCCAGAAGAGAGTCCAGCCCTCACCCTCTTCTTCCCAAGTGGTGAAATTATTTGAGTCAGTATAGTCTTGAGCTGGAAGTCTTACTCCAAAGCAGCTGCTACCTGGGACATTGGGGGCAACAGGTCAGGCTGCAGAGGGAGGATGCCAAAATGATGACACCAGGGGGGTGCTAGAGGTCCCACTTTGCAGAGCACAAGGGGCAGCCAATCCCCTTCTTGCCATCTGAGGCAACAAGTCCTCTTGCAGCACTGCAACATGACTCCAAGGACCCTCTTATTGCTTCAGCCCCTCTGCTGCCTCCCCTCCTTCGACAGGACAAGGTTGCCTACCCAGCAGATGATCTAAGGAGGCAGCAGCTCCCTGCTGGCAGAGGGTTTGCATAAAGCACACCTTGCCGAGTCCAGAGGGACTGCCGGGAGCTCCACACAAGCCTGGCATTTGCAGACATTCTTTTGCCTGCCATGGCCAAAGAATTCAAGTTTTCATCAGCCCTTTCCATTTGACTTGCAGGTCAATGAGAAGCATTTCCTCAGCAAGACTAGTGTTCTCTAAATAGAGGATCCAAATGATGCCTGCCATACTGATGAACTCTCCCATGCAGGACTATTCTTGTTTCTGCAGCCTCCTCAGTAGGCTCTCATGAGGCACACAATGCTTCTATCCACAATAGTATAATATGTAAGAAAATGTGAAGACTATCATCCCAACAGGACTCAGGCTGTGCTCTCAAATATGGGCTGTCATGTTAGATATCCTGACAGAACAAACATCAGAGCTGTGAGACAGCTCCCCAGGACACCCAGGACCCAGACAGCACTGGCAGCAGAATATCCTCCCCAGTAGTAAAAGTAAAATGAAACAAACCACCCAAGGGCTCTCTAAATACACCTTTTTTTTAATACTTTTTTTTAATGCATCTGCCATTAGCCATAAAATGGTCTCCTCAGGTGCAGGCTGCCAGGTGTCTGGAGATGAGAGGGTTTACGTAGGACTAGTCAAAGATGAGCCATGACATGAAAAAGGGCATTTTTAACCCAAGTTTACAGCAGCCTTAGCAGTTGAGAACAGAGCAGGAACAAAAAAGACTGGAGGGGATTAGACCTCCCCCCAGATCCATCCAAAGCCAGTTACTGTGAGAGCCTTCTGTGGGACAGCACTTAAGCACAGCAAAACAAGGTCTGTATCTGGGGCACTGCAGAAAAGGAGAACATGCTTCTAAGAGTTTCCCGAAGTCCTACCCTCACTCACGTGCTCAAGACTCCTCAGGCTCTCCAAAAAACCTCAGTGCCTAAAACATGTTGGAGGATGGCTATTGGAGGCACGCAACCAACGGAGCTGGGCAGTTCAGCGCACCACCCTTCCACAGTCAGGAGCGAGCTGATCCTCACGTGGCACCTTCCTCCTCTGCCTCTCCCACCCGGAGGCCCTGGGGAGCGGCGTGCGTGGGGGGAAAGGCAGTGCACAACATGCTGATCGCTGTGCTGGCTGGCACCTCGCTGCTGGCTCCGGTCCCGGCCACACTTTTAGTGGCTCATGCTCCAGTTTGCAGCGGTGGGATTTGCCATGGGGCTCCGGGAGGGCCACGGTTTTTCCGAAGCACCACAGCGTTCATAAAGCGTCTGAGAGAGTGGATCCCGCTGCCAGACCCTGTCTGTGCCAGACAGGAGAGTGGCACCCCAGCAGCACCACCCTCTCCCACCTCGCCCCAGGTGCTGCCGGCACCTTCCCAAGACGCCCACTGCTGCAACGTGTGTGGACAGCTTGCGTAAGATGGGGGCCCGCAGCTCCTGGGGGCTGGGTAATCTTCCCATCTCTGCACGTGGGCCCCGTGTTGGATCTGCTCCATGATGGCACGTTGCATCCACCACCCCTTGCATCCACCGCTGCAGCCACACCCCGAGAGGGGACCTCTGTGCCCACCACGCTGCTTGCGGAGGCTCGCAGGGGAGCAACTCAATCGTTCACAGCCATCCACAGTAGCAAACCTCAAACATCAGGTCATGGTCTGGGTAGGAGCCGAGAAATCTGCCCATGGCACAAACCACCTTCTCTTGCAGGAGAGATGGTTCTGACCAGGAGGAAGTGGGTCTGGGTCAGGCAACTGCATTCCCAGCCAGCAGCTGCAGGGCTGGGAGCTGATGGGACACCCCGTTGAAAGAAGCAATCCTGTCACACGGCGGGGATGTCTGGCCCCAAACATCCTAAGCTGTGGTACATGGTGTAAACCTGAGCCTTGCTCTGTGGATGCTCAGCGCTGTTATATTTAGGATGCATAGCTATTCTGGCTACAGAGGGTATCCTGTTTTCTCACAGCATTTTTCAGAAACAAATTAGTCCTTAACTCCAGATTTGGGTATGTGCATGAGAGGAGCAAGGCATAGAAAACTTCATCAGGCTTTTCAGTTGTGGTTTTTGGTTTTGTTTGCTTTTTGTGTTTCTTTTTTAAAGAAATGACAGCAACTATCAATGTCAACCCAGTTTCATTATCCATGCTGGCCAACACAAACACAGGACATATCCTAATAATTTAAATGAGCATACTCTTGGAATTCACCAAAGTGAGGGTGTAGATTTCTCAGGCATTCACATGTGGCATATCCAGAAACTATCCCTGATACAACAGAATCAGGGATAACTTCCACTCTCTTCCTCTGTCCCCTCTGTTAGTACGTCATGTTACATGCACTGGAATCTCAGCCTGCAAAGGACAAGACTGAATAGTGATGGTGTTTTTTGATTTCATTTTCAAGGCAATGTATAGACTACCTAGAGTCACAGACCAGTGAATTGCTGGTCTCCCCACAGCCATGCACAAAACAAGTTTGTTTTACCCACCCAAAGAAGGTAGGTGGAATAAAGGATTACCACATCTCTGATGCACGAGAAGCTGCAGTGATAATGTAGTCTTGGAATAGCATAACCACTGTGTATTAATACAAGCATGACACATTACAACTGATATATGAGTCTGGCACGTTAGGTGGGAGGGAACATACCTGGCTCTGATCTCTCTGGCAGGTCATTTCTTACATCCTTCAGCACACGTGATCCACTGACAAGTATTTTATAAGATTTAAGTTAACAAGCCACAGCTGAGCATTTCTCCACAGGCAATATATGTAAATGTTATTGTGTGAAATTGACTTTTTGGGAAAGCATGCAGCCAACTGCTCAAATATGATACACATCACGTTCTCAGATGACTCAAATACATTTAAAGAGCTCTAATACCAATCTTGATGATAAGAGAAGTTGCTCCATTCCTGCTTCCCAGAACCGACTGTCTCAAAGTCACAGGGGACTTCCAGTTTTCATTAAGCAGCAGCATGATGTAGAAACAACTCTTGATAATCCCCACTAGGACATACCCACCAGGGCATTATTAGATGTTTCCATTGTTTCTTAAATGAGTAGGGATTTATTTCTCTGCTTGGGGGATACTGCAAGCTACAAGAAAACTTTCAGATGTTTAAAGAAGAGCTTCATTATTACTATGGGGAGTATTTTGAAATCACAAACTATGCAGATTTTCATGCATTTATATAGGTGGGTAAAACCAAAGTCTGTAAACTTCTCAACATGAGTGAGTCAGTCTGCTCGCTGTGTACAGGGAATTTCGTAAAGGTGACTCAATTCCTGTCAGCTTTGCTAGGTATACTTTCTGCAGTTGTAATGCTGTATTTACAAACGTTTCTCCTTCAAAAGCAAATGTTTCCCAAGAACTACAGCTACTAT
The DNA here is from genome assembly GCA_013399695.1 of Formicarius rufipectus. Taxonomy (NCBI): domain Eukaryota; kingdom Metazoa; phylum Chordata; class Aves; order Passeriformes; family Formicariidae; genus Formicarius; species Formicarius rufipectus. The sequence goes on from VXAU01005682.1 coordinate 633,106, forward strand.
ACAATGCCACAGTATGATCTGCCTCCTTGAATCTCTTCTGCTGCAAAGAAAGGAGGACACTAGTAAGGGAGAAGCCTGATCTCCTTTCGTTCCTCTTTGTTATCAAGATAACATTCTGAGCTCTACTGCCAAAACCAAGCTATTGTAAACTGTCCTTTCTTCTGTATCACTGCAAGAACAAGTTATACAATTAAAACAGGTTCAAAACAGAAAATCATAGTTTTGCAAACTACTGATTCTACATCATATTAGAAAATAGCAAGACCAACAACAGATGTTTTATAACTGAACAGCCTACCAAGAATAATACGATCTGACAGTTTACAATCATCTCAGCCCTGTCTGTTAAACTGGGGGACCACACTAACCTTCTGCAGTAAGACTTTAAGCCTTTAATTTTGTAGTTGTCTGGCTCAGCTAAGGAAGTGTGTTTTCTTTAAAAGCTGATTGCTTTTCCATAGATCTATGTAACCTCAGGTTACGGGCTAAAGTTCAGTGTCCACTTGTGTAAATTGCAAGACTCCAAACTGACAACTGTGTCCCTGACCAGGCCAAGCATGCAGAGTTAGAGGTCAGATTTCCAGAGCAGAGCTGTGCCCCGTTGCCCAGATAAGGGTAGAAAAACATTTTTAACAATACAAATGTTAAAAATACATATTGGAAAGTATTTAAAAGTTCATTGTGATTTGGAGAACTTCAGACACCTAAACTTGATAGCATTAAAACTCTGTTACAAAAATCAAAAGGCTGCACAGTTCCACTCTGATTTCTTCACTCCTAACATTGCAAGAAATTCCTACTTGTGGATATAGGGAAGAATCTTAGCAGTGTAGGCTCAAATACATAGCATGGAAGGAACATTTGGCAGGATCTGACCTGTAATTAAAATTTTGCCTGCTGCTAATAGGTGTGAAGAATTCCTTTCTTTGGTGCTTCACATGCTGGTTTGTTTGTTTGTTTGTTTGTTTTGTTTTTAATTATTTAAGACATGGTTAGTCTTCTGGGAGGGAAATTAGATAACACACATTACTGCTGGCTACCATGTAATATCCAAGACTCAGTAGCAAACACCTGATTTTAAAAAATTTCTTATTTTAAAAAGTACAGATTCTCCTTTACTAATTTGTTTATAACAATTACTGTTAGTGGAAGAAAAGTAAAACTCCCCAGTTGGAAGTTTCACACAACTTCATACCAAACATCATCAAAAGATATTTTAGCTAAAGGAATGTATTGCTGAGTATTTCATTCAGCCATGTGTTCAATCCATGCAACGTACACACAAAACTGATGTACCCTTGAAGAACACACAACAAAATAATCATAGAAATGGTCTGTTACAGCCCCTACAATACCCTTACTAGTTGGAAAAACTGATCCTATAGCAGTATTCCAAGGCAAGCACATTATATAAAAATTATTAGGCAGGCTGGTATTACTTTCAGCCTTATAATAGTAATAACAAGAACAACAATATTTTTTAAACACCTACTCTGGATTAACTTGGATCTCTGTAACATAACAACTGCGGCACTCCCCCAGCAATTTCAGCAGCTCAGCTATGACTGTACACACATCTTTCATAACCTTATTGGTGGTTTTAATCTATCTCAAACAACTGCTACTGTAATAAGTATTTCTTGCAAATGAAAAAAATCACTGCAGCAATTATGCAGTAGTATTTTTCTACATTACTATAAAACCACCAAAATAAGCCAAAGTTTGTGTTTGCTTCTGTGATTGTGAACACAGACATGAAGTCCTGTGGGTAGAAGCCAGCAAGACCTACCTGTTAAAAAAACATTACAGGCAAACCATCATTGCCTTTGCTGGCTATGGGAACAATGCCTGCTCAAGTTCTGTGATTAGCCAGATGAAACTGATATTTGGAACTGATATGATGCTTTTAGTGTTGAAACAGCATATAGGGGATCAGAACACTACTTCTATATATTGTCCAGCAGTTAAGACCCCATGATATCACAGTGATTATTCTTCGTATTTCAGAGTGCTGCAAGCCCCACTCATGAAGCTACTGTATCTGACCAAACTGACTTGTTTTTGTCATGGGGAGCTCACGAGGAGCATGCAGGGAGGCGATAGATGGATGCAGATAGACTGGAGGGCATAATGAAACACTAGGACATTTTCTTTAACACAACAGGGATGACTCATTGCACACCAACAGTTTAAAATTCTGCAGACATCAGAGCTGAAGGGTTTTAATGAGGGATGCAAAAGACATTTAGGAGGGAATTTTCCTGCAATTTATGCAACAGCTCTTCAGGAACAATGGATATTTGGAAACAGAGACTAAAAACGCTTATTTAAGAATCTAACACAGGACGTGTAGAGGCTGATCTGGTGGCACAATCATACCGGGAGATAACTTATATAACTTTTTGAGTAAGAGAGATGGTGTAAGCAGGTAAGCAGGCTTCGACAGTGATGTGCAAGTGAAGAGAGAAGCTTTACAACTAATGCAACAGAGATGGCAGAGCCAGAGTAGTAACACAAAGCAGAAAGCAACAAGTCAAAGCAAGAGACTAATACAAGCAACCTACTCTGCAACTTTCTCACAATGGCTGTGAAATCGGTTTTGCTGTCAAGGATTGAAAAAGGGACTACACTGTAATTCAGATAAGTATGATGAGGCTGGATTAGACTGTAAATTGTGTGACCAGTAAAAAAAAAAAAAGAGAGAGAGATGTTACAGAAGAATGAGACAGAACCAACACAGGAGGTTTTAAGAACATCCAAGTCAAAGCTGTTGACTAAGCACAATTTCTTATCAACAAAGAGAACAGCAGAAGAAGAAACTATGAGGATTACAGAGCTAAGGATGCTCAACTGCATTGAGACTGAAGCAACAGCTCTTAATCTTGAGGTGTCAAAAATGCAGATTAAGTATTTTGGCAAAAGGTCACCCCTATTCTCACCCTGGTGTTAAAGGAACATCAGAAACCAAAGCCTCGTAACACAACTGGTAGTGAAAGTAAATCCCAACCATTCCTACTGTGCAACTGTTACGGAGAAGTTATGAAGGGGGATTTTTGGAAGGAGTTGGCTATCCATTCATGAAACAAGGGTTAGATGGAATAGAAACACAGTCTAGCAAAGCACACAAAACCCCACCTTGAAAATCCACCAATACGCTCCAGCTCACACTTCCCATGGTGTCACCTGAAATACTCAAAATGCTCCAAGGTTCGGCAGCAGGAAAAAGTACAAGAGCATTCACCGTCAGCATGCAATAAAACGGCTTTTTTCAGAAGGTACATCTATAGCACAGTCACACAGCAATAATGAATCTCAGCTAGTGGCATTGGCATGGCATGCCACAATATTTATAAGCAGAGAGCAAAACCTAGAAGAACCACGTCATCAATTCTGCTTTTCGTAAGTCTTCTATTCTGATAGACACATACGCTTGAATATCTTCATGGACACCTAAAAGCTGAAATTTCAACTCTGAGGTTTTGCAAGCTTTGTTTTGTGCGGTGTATTATATCATAAACATCCTGAATATAATTACAACTGCAATTTTGTGGGGCTGTATTTTCCCTCTCGGTAGCCAAAGATGATGTTGACAAAAACTTTTCTAAACGCTTATTTCATTTGAACTTTTTATTATTATTACAAATGTATATTATTTTATTAAAAAAATTCACACTGAAGCAAAGTCAATTCCATTTCATTACAACCAAGAATATAAAATAAATGCAATGAACTCATAGCTTAGTTTTAACAGTCATTTCAATAGTGACATCAGGACAACTTAAAAGCAGTAAACTCTCAGCTCTAGAATGAGAAACAAGTATTTTGCTTTGTGGTTTTGCTAGCCCATTGGCATGGGCACTGCTGAACGCAGCCACCACAGATCTAGAGAGGCAAAGTTTTGTGGCAGCATGAGGCGCATACACAATAATTTCTAATGGAAACTACAAAAATGAAAGATGCGTGCATGAAATTATTAGGAAAAAAAATAACTGAATAGAGACAGGCACACTTCCACAAATAGTAAACATGGGAATATACAACTAGAACAATTTGAAAAGTTACTACCTTACATATATAAAAAGTTCTTTAAATTGCTGTTAAAAAGGACATGTTCTGTCCAGATTTTGTGTAATACTTTTTAGTGTCTACACAAGACAAATTTTTTAAAAAATTAAATAGCATTAATTTACTACTAAATATTTAGGAGATAACAGTGCATTAAGGACTTTATTCATATAGTAATACACATCGCTCCTGTCTGGCGACATTTTTAGAAGATTACGTATGGCCTTATGTACAATACATTTATTTAATCCTAAAACAATTCTTTGTTTAATGGTGTTAAAGTACCATTCCTGAAGATTATGAAGGGGAACTAAGCTTATTATGTTTATATAAAATATTATACATATTTGAACACTTCTAGCTTCCCGCCACCCCTCCCGCTATGAATGCTCTTCCCTCCCCCTCCCCAGATACAGTGTCACAGATACAGTGCAGGACTCGCAGCTTTCCCTACATTTTTCCTTCATTGTGCAGTTTGTGCTACATAAACTTCACCAACACGGACCAGGCTGCTCATCCTGTTCATTCCCCACGTGTTCGCTTCCTCTGAGCCATGATGGGAAAAGCTGTACTCAGCAGCCCATTCTCCCACCAGGATGGAGAAGACAGCTCTGCCCGTGTCAAACTGCATCCCTCAGTGCAGGTGTGAAACATTTGGGTGAGGGTCTAAAGGTTATGGGCAGAGACAGAACTATGAGTAATAATGAAACTGCACAAGCAAAAAAGAACATAAAAAGGACATGGCCCTGGTTTCCCATGACAAACTGCATGACTCACTTCTGAAAGGAGAGCATTTTTTACCTCACTGGATGACCCCTAGACAGCAAGGTTTCTTCCACTATGACTGCCACACATCCTGGCAGCACACATCAAGGTCCCAAGAAAAAGAGAATTCTTTCACCACCAGGAAGGAACTACAACAGTGTGCAGAGCCTGTGTCTTGCAGCCAGGACTTTTGCTTTTATTCACTCTCCTCCCAGTGGTGAGTTTGAAGCAACAGAGGAAGGCAGCTCGGCTTCATGTGTGCACACAAAGGCTAGAGAGAAGAGTGGCATGTGGTTGTCTGTCAGACCTAACCAAGGCAGAAACACCAGTGCAGCTTAGAGAGAGGTCGTGGCAGTCACTCTAGAAGGTGGAAGCTCACTCAATTAAAGCACCTTACATTGCTGTGAAGTTTCACACTGTATACAGATTAACCTACACCATGATTTTGCTTTACTGGCACAAGAGTCCACCTTAGTTAACCATATGGTTCCCTGCCACCTCCTGATCTTATATGAATTTTGATAATCAGCTGAAGGTCACAGTTAGGGAGAAGAAATGTTACCTAACTGTAGTAGAAAGGACAAAAAAAATTTGAGAGAAGGATGAAAAGAACAGGAGGGGACAAAAGTTACCCTGCCAAAGGTTAATTTCCAGAAATGTGACATTCAAGTCACAAAAGTATAAAATGTTACTTTATGGTATTGGTCCAATATCCATTAGCTCAAAACTACCTCATCCTAACATCAGTAAGAGGGGAGACAGAAAGAAAGCAGCTCCAGACTCTAAGAAATAGAGGAACAATTAAAATCCGTTCTTTCAAACAGGTTATTAGGGTATGTATAAAATGGAGCATTTCAAGGGTTACACATTGAAAGTATACTTTGGGAAAATATTTTTCCCAGAAATGTTTTCCTTTCAATTGCTTCATTTAATTTTTCACCACCTTCTTATCCATTTGATGACAAAAGCAGGTTTTAATTGCTTTTCCAGAGCAGCTGGGTGTTGTCAAAACGACATGATTGTACATATGGCCAAAGCCAGCTAACTGCTCACAAAAGGTATGGAAACAGCACGAGTTTGAGGAGGAAAGGGGCACTAAAAGTGATTAGGAGATCAAATCCAGTAGAAACATGTACGTGACTAGCCGTGATGAAAAGCATTCTCCTCAGAGCAAACAGATTTACTCACAAAAATCACAGAATATGCTGAGTTGGAAGGGACGCACCAGGATCACTGAGTCCAACCCTTAACCCTACAGAGGACTATCCCCCAAGAGTGACACCGTGTGCCTCAGAGTATCATCCAAATGCTTCTGGAACTCTGTCAGGCTTGGTGCTGTGACCACTGCTCTGGGGAGCTTGTTCCTGTGCCAACCACCCTCTGGGTGAAGAAATTTTTTCTAATATCCAACCTAAACCCTCCTCTGACACAACTTCAGTTCATTCCCTCAGGTTCTGCCACTGGTCGCCACAGGGAAGAGATGAGTGTCTGCTCCTCTCCTTGCTACATCTGATCACAGTTTCAGTGTGAATGTGTATGGGTGTACAATTTTTTTGTGTGGACACAGGGCAGAGGAGAACACACTGCAGCTTAAAAACCTGTAGCGTTAACCATTTACATATAAACTCTCACTTGACCTCTTCTCTGGACACCAGCTGTAGAAGCTTCCTGCTGTTACATCGCCAGTAGCTTTTTAAATGCATTTTGCCAGGCTTTCTGCAACACCAATCAGCCTCATTCCTGAAGGCAGAAGGAAAAATGAAGCTGTCCCAAATTACATGTTGTGTCTCTCTGAATAACTGTGGTTCCAGAAGTTGGACAATAATCCTCTGATTATGCTTCTGAACTCTTGTTTAATTACTGGGGATTTTCTGCCAGCTACCCATGCACTTACAATCCTTAGGCACAATCAAAACATGTTTGCTCTAGGGAAAAAGAAACATTTCAGTGCAATCAAGTGCATCTGGTGTAACTAATCTGGTTAATCACAGCAATGCGAGGGACATAGAATAAGTACTACAAACATGAAAAAGGAACAATTTTCAACATGCTTTTCAAACTGCACAATAATTTCTCTTCATTATTAATTCTAACATAAAATTATTAAATGCATTTGTTTTTGCAATGCTTAGTATTTCTGTCACCTTTAAATTTTGAGAACTGACTCAGGAATGCAAAAGAAAGCTAAATTTATAGAACTCTCACATACATTAATCAGCTGCTTAACAGAAAAACAAGCCCGTCATCCACATTCCTACTGAGACTTGAGGGCAGTAAGTACATTTTCCTGACTATTTTGGTGTCCAGCCTGGGAAGACATTCCATTCTTCTGTTCCAACAGATCCTGAAAGCATCTCCTTTTTTAAGTGACTGTCCTAGTTTCACTTAAAATAACGCTTAATTTAAAATTAGTCAGAGCATGATCACTGTGATTTCAAGGATTCAATGTGAATGAGTTAAGAAACATCAGCAATCTTCTGTCTGGCGTTCAGTCCAGTAGCATGAAGCATACTTGTCGCTGCAGAGACTTGGGTGGTTTTTTCTTTTTTCCTTTTTAAATGTTATTCATTTCTAAAATTTTTTATTTTTAACTTTGCCTGAAAACTAGACTAATAAAAACAGAATAGTAAAATACTCTGGAACAATAAAATTTTGCTGTTCTTGACATCCATGAGCAAAACAGTAATATCCTGTGAAAATAACATAGTGCTTTAAAAAGGTGCAATATACCTGTATAGCTAAACTGGTTTGCCTAGTATAAAACTAACTATATACAAGCTTGAAAGCCTGGGAGTTCAAGATTTTAAAACTTTAAAATCCCATTAAAGAGATTGAAAAGACAGAATTATGGCAATCACTACAGCATAAAGAAGGTGCACCAGGAATCCTTCAAAATTCCAAAGGTTAAAGAAGTTAAGTGCTGGGTTCAGATCAGAAGGGTTCATTAGAGTAACCACAATGGAGCACATGCAAGGGCAGGGAGGAAGGAAAACTTCACAAGAATCTCCTTTATGGCAATAAAGGGATGGGGTGGGGGAAGTCTTCAGGGAGCGAAGTTTTCCTTTAGTCATCATGAATTTTAATTCTGCATTATAGTTTGTATTTTTGGTCTTCTCATCATTATGAACTTCATATTGCTGGAGTCTTCTGGCTTTTAGTCTATTCCTTTTTGAGTGCAGCCTGTCAGGCCTCTCAGTACCTGTGAGACTGATGAGATTGGTGATACTGAGAGCTCTGCTGAGACGACGTGGAATAGCCCATTGTACTCTGGGACTGAGAAGATCCCTGAATGTTGCTTTGGTAACTCAGGCGTGAGCTGGAGTGCTGCAGGAAAAACAAGAGAGGGATCAGGGGAATGAAACCAGCTTGTCAGGACTATGCAGCTCAGGAAGCTTTTAACCTGTCAACATAACTGTTGTAGAAGTTGGCTAAAGAGGGTTACTATTTAGGGTCCCATAAAACAAGTAATCATTCTGATATGCAACTAGCCTTAACACAGCATGCAAAATACACAAGGTATTAGCAGACATCTAGAAGTACATGTACACACACATTTTCTGAAGGTAAAATACACAAGATAGCAGACTCCCTTTCGAAATTAATCTCTTACTTAAAATTATGTCTATCGTTATCTTATCATTATTATTGCTATTAATGTAAATTCAAACTGCTAAGGTCACAAACAGCCTTCTCAGGGTAGGTAATACATGTTATAGAGAAACATTTTAGTCTTTTCTGAGAAAAAAGACAGCCACGACCTAAGAGTTACTCAATTTATCTAAATGAAAAAATGTCCAGTAAGACAAAATAATTTAATTTTAGGTGAGTCTTTCAAGCTGGTGCCTTCTCTACTGGAAACAAGGACAACTGTTTAAAACTGGGCATGTGTATGTTTGTGACCTCCAGCCTGTTGAATTCACCCTTTCACTACCATATCCATTCCCTGTCCAGAATTAATAATGAACTGCCCAATAATGGAAGTTGCAAAATCACTTGGCGTGAAAAGTACTGCTCAATGTGTAGGAGATTCTTCAGCAAGGTACACCCCACCCCAATCCACATGAAACAAGAGTCTACAAAAGAACTCTCAAAATTATTTGAAGTCAGCACACAATTGTTTCCAACCAAGTTAAGCAAGATTTTAGGCAGTCATTCGACAGTTCTAGATAGTTCTGTTCACTATCTAGTTGGTGGTTCTACCCGGCTCTGTCCAAGGGTCAACAACAAGCCTGCGGTCAACAGCAATCCTCTAGGAAAAGTGTTAAGAACCTACATTATGATTAAATATCAACATTATGAGTTCTAGAAAGCCCGTGGGGAAGTTTGAGTTCCAAATGGATATCCCATGGAGACTCTGGGTCTGTAAGAACACCACACCCTCCACAGATGAAGAATCTGCCCAGTGAAGGCAATACCCCAGTCAGTGGTCTCATCTAACCAGTGAAACCCAATCAGGAAAGCCTCCTACCAACTTTTCAGCTGAATGAGGAAAGAGAGGATCCTAAAGTCAGTTCTGGCCTTTCCTTCTGTACACAGCTGTATGATTTGAATTTTACATAAACTGTAAATCATACTAAATCCTAAATACATCATATAACTTTTTCTGTGTTCTGCCTAACATAGGAATATGAAGGTTGCTTTCAAGGTGAAGCACAATGAAGCTACAGAGAGAGAGGTAACAGTCCAATACCGAAAACCTCTATATCTCAGTATAGTATCATTATAACTAAATAGTTGTACCAAGTAACTTCACTTGTTTGCAAGGGTCAGTTTTGGACACAATAGCTCAGCACTGGCTTTGGAAGAGATGTGTCCCACCAGCACATATTCTGTTAATAACCAGATTATTCTTGGCTTGCTTTGTTAGGTTGTTAACAGTGTTCAAAACCTGAATTTTTTCTCAAAATCTGAAAGGTTTTTTTTTTCCCCTTAGAAATTGTTATAAATGCTATGACTTTATAGGCACTCATTCTGGATGCAAAGCATCAGATCACCATGCAAAGCAAAACATCGAAGGTCACATCAGGAATGCTCAGCAAAATTCAACACGGAATTTGCACTGTCATTTGTAGAAGCAAAATATATTGAGGTTAGTGAACTACAAGACGACTTCAATAGAAAATTTAGAACACAAGCTAAATGAAACTCAAAGCAAAGGGAATCTTCTTCCTGCTTCTGAATAAGATATAGTGGAGTAAACTTAATTCCATAAGACTACAAGAATGCATTAACTTGCCCATGCTTATTTTTGCTCCACATAAAAAAATTTGTTTTTAGCGAAGTCAGACTTAGACAAATTGCAGACATTCCTTTCTGGAACAGAAGACAGTCAACTAGAATTCAAGGGCAGAAAGCCAAATACAAGTGTAAAAATGGATAATCAGACCATACAACTTAGTGAGTAACGTAAAGGAAACATACAGATCATGATTTTGATGTCTGTACTGTTAAAATGTGGAAGGAAAGCATCTTAGAGGGTAAAAAAACCCACATCTATCTGCAAAAAAAAATTATTTAGACTGCTAGCAACTTGTAAGGGGGAATTTTGCAAACAATTCAGAGAGCTGGATAAGAATTCTATAATGGGTATCATCAAATGCAGCACACCAGTCCTCAAAGTACAGACCAAAACAGACCAGCCATAGATACTGTGTAGTCAGACAGCTGTAGTGATCTGTCCAGGTCCCAAGCCTGTCGGGAATTTTCCAAAAAAGAAACCTAGTTGTCTTTACCTTCAAATTACCCTCATGATCATTGGTAATTAAAAGAGTCAAACAGAAATGGGAGAAAAATGTCTGGCACTGAGAAATCAATTGTCTGTGGAGAAGGTCTGGAGGACTAAGTCAAGGCAACTCCAGAGCTTAGTGCTTTAAAAGCTACTTACTTTTAAGTTTAAAGGAGCCTGAAAACACTGTTCTTCAAGGTGAGATCCTCTCAGAGGCTAGCAGCAGACAGAGTCCCTAGCATCATTTAAAATCTACCTTTAATATCGATCCTTTTCTTATTCTGCTTTCAACTCATTACTGTTCCATCAGGCACAAACTCAGAGGTACTGAAGATTCTGATAAGTTCAGCTTTCTATATTTAGTGTCACTTTTTCAGTGGAAAATAAAATTATAGCAAGCAAAGACAAATACGCAAATCCAAAAATAATTCAGTGATACTGCTTTTACTTATGAGTGCTACTGTACTGGAAAACATTAAATCTATTCAATTTTAGTCCCATTAGAAACACTGCATGACTTTGTGCCCTACTTCAGCATGAATCATATGGATGAACCAAAACATCATTCCTGTGCTAGCATGCACTTTTCCTTTAACATTAGAAGGAGACTTACAAAGATACCAGAATAAACTACAGAACCACTTCATTCATGTGCAAATCCGAGGTAAAATAAAGCAGGAATTAAATGGGTGAGCCTAGTTCTAACTTTGCTTCTGCTTCTCAGGATTTTCTCAGTTCTGCTCCTCACACAGGATTTAATAAAGACTCAAGTATCTTGAACTTGATGCAACGCAGCATTTACATCCACTGGCTTCAGTAAGATGACTCTGGAACACGAAGTTAAACAAATGTTTAAGTGTTTTCCTGAAGTGGACTAGTCCTCAACACTTTACAGGGTGTAGTGGATACAACACCAACAGGTATTCTATTGAAAACTACTAATCACAGAACAAAACCCCTTAACTTAAACCAAATAGGTTAGTACTTCACAGCATGCCCGCTCACGTTACATGAAAAATTAATTAAACCATGCCACGCTCTTGCAGCAGGGAAAGGGGGGAAACGATGTTTCGGCCCTACAGCATCAGAAGCAGCAAAATTCCGAGAGGTACCTGATAATCCGAAGGCATGACAGGCCCGCCTGAGTTAGCGCCTGAAGGCCCTATGCGTGGTTTCTTGTTGGGAGGCACCTGGTTGAGACTGGAGTCCTGGCTGTGCTGGAGCCCCGCGGCCGTGCCCCCTGTACCCGCGCCGGCGCCCCCGGCCGTCCCGTTGGTCTGCGTGCTGCTCTGCTGCTGCTGCTGCGGCTGCTGCGGCGCGGCCTGCGGCTGCTGCTGGGCTGCTGGCTGCTGCTGATGCTGGTTCTGCTGCTGCTGGTTCTAAGGGAAGAGGCGACACGACACGGTCACTTGCCCGGAGCGGTGCTTCAGAGCTTTGCGGAGTTGCCGACCCCGGCATCGCCGAGAAGGAGGCAGGTTTGCTGGCTCCAGGGGAAAACACAGCAGGGATGAGTGCTGGGAGATGTTTGCCCTCAGTACACTCTCGAATGGGTATCCCATTTGGGGTTGGTCTGCTTCCTTAACCAAGAGAGCTGGACTGAAACTGGAAGGACAGACTAGTGCCTCCAACAGCTAGCCAAGGGCTCAGAGAAGAGGACAGAAGGAACCATTTATAAAGCAGTAATTGCCTAATTAACTAAATCAAAACTCCCAAAATTTCACTAGTGCTCAGTGACAGACATGGTGAAGCACAGTAGATTATTCTAAATGCTTCAACAGCCTTGTCCACTGACAATCAGAACCATTTTTCAATCTTTCGCATCATAATAACCCAAAGAAGTATTACTGTGAGAAAAACAAGCAAATTGAAACAGAGAAATGATAAAATTCCTCCCAGGTTGCAAAGGAATTCTGGCAAAACCAGAAACAGCTTTCATTACTGTTTTGGTCTCCTGTGCTTTTTAAGTGCCTTTCGAAGAGTGCTATGCTGGGAATAAGGTTCAGCATGGTGCGCAAGGCACAGGGTCAGAAAATCTTAGTGAAATAGCAAAAAAGTGAAAATTGACCAGAGACAAACAGTTGAAGACAAAGGAGTAGGAAACAGCTGAAAGAACAATCTCCTAAGGGCAAGAGAAGTCTAGCAAAGGGAAGAAAGCCAGATAATTAAGACAACATGAACCTAGCAGGAAAAGAGACAGATAAAAGTATCACTGAAGGGAATAAAGAGGGTAAGAAGGAGAACACAAGGGCAAAAGACATTGTACTCTTTTGGCTTCAGAGGGCTACAGACTTAAAAGAGTTATTAGGGAAGGGAACCTAAGAAACTGCAACCCTGCCCTCCATGGTTACACAGTTCCAGGAATGACTACCCATTTGTCTGCATTTGAGTACCAGGGATGGCTCCTCCATTAGAGCACTAAAGCACATAGGAGAGTTGCAAAGAAAATTTCACTGCAAATGTGAAATATGTCAACTGCTTATCACAGAAAAAACTACAATTGTTATGGCTTGAATTAAAAGGTATTACTACCCTTCTCCCAATATACTATAGGGAACATTCCAGGATAGTACTTTTTTCCTAGAATATCTGCTTATATGATGATCAAAGCTTTAGCATGGCAGCCTTTTATAAGAGTCTCACTTTATTGGTTTCCCAGAAATCATGACAACCCATTGCCACTAGCAGAAAATTCTTGATGCCCCCGATCACCAAGAGGCATTTAATTACCTCAGATAAAGGACATAAAAGATCTGCATCTATGCCATTCACCATAATGGTCTCCCAAGATGCATTCAGATGAAATTTGCAATGATGTATTCATTTAAGATTACAAAGCCTTGCATCTTCAAGGATTTCAAGGTGGCTTGCAATTCGATTTCACATTTAGCAAAACTAATAATGTATCCTCCTGCTTGCAGTTCTCAAATCTCATCTCAGTCAGATTCTGTATCCCATGAAATTCAGACCTCAATAATTTAAAAAGTTAATCAAACTGGCTTGTAAAAAAAAAAAACCAAAAAAACCAAAACCAACCCAAAAACATTAAAAAGCAATTAATCTTTTCATCACTGTTTGAGCTTCGCTTACACAAACAAAAACTAGTAGCCAAGGTAGTATTTGTACTAGAATTCCGAAATTTTTATTTTCAAAGGGATATTTGGATGCAAGTTGAGGTGGCTGCTATTGTGTGAGCTGAAAAACTGCAATACTGTTATGTGTAAACAAATATTTCAGGAACACTTATAATTAAATACAGGAGTCTGTTGTAGGTCCCAAGTTTCGTGCTTTGGATTTTAGCACAACATTTGCTTGACTAGCCTGAGCTTGCTCTTCTGTGGAACTACTACTGCTGCTGCCTGGGTAGAGACTGAGCTGCTCTGTCAGACTCCAGCTGAGGTTTAGCTGCACCACCTTACTACACAAAAATGGCTCACACCAGCAAAGACATTGTTCTCGAGTCAGTCTAGTTCATGGTGGCTCCTAAATGGATAAACTTGTAAAAGGTCTACAGTTAACAATGTATTGCCATGTGTCACCTCTCACGCACAAATTACCCCAATGATATTTCAGTGCTACACAGGAAAAGAACCCAGCAGAAACTTAACAGAATTTGAATGAGAGGAGAACCTTTTCCCTTTGTTTTACAAACCCTCATTTTAGCTTTGCTAACAATTAACCATTTCAAAGAATGGATGCTTATGTTAAATGTTATTCAATTCAAATACAAGTTCCACATAAACACAGAACTTCTCCAGGTTTCCAAAGGGCTATACGAATATTTATGGTTTTAAAAACAAAGCAGAAACAAACCAATATAAAAAGAATAAAACTTTTCATTTGCAATGACATCATAAAGCAATAAAATACAGCACATATTCACCTCTGAGAATATTCTTTAGCTCCACATTTTCTACACTGTGGAACACATTCGGTGAGTAATGTGTGATTTATATTCCCTCAATGGTCTGAAAAAAGTTTAATTTGGAGTGTGCAAAAGAACATGACTGTCCTCAATAATTTCAAAGACCATTTACATATTGGCTGTTTTGAATATAAACATGCAATTGACATCATCCCCCACAACACTCCCAGGAAAAAGATATTTAAAGTACACTGACTCGAAAGTAAAAAAAGTCAAAGTAATTTTAATTCTTAACATTTCTTGTTATTTTTGAAGTTGTGAGAGTAAAAGCAAAACCAGCAGCTACACTACAATCAATCACTATAGTGACACTATTTTTGCTTAGGGGTTTGTCTCCTTTTTTTGAAAAAATTATCTGTACACAAAAATCACTTGTTCTCAGTACAGAAGAACCTACAATATCAGTTCTGAAAACAAAGTTTGTTCTCTGAAATGCAGTTTTAAACTCTGCTTTTTTTGTCACATTACCCAGAAAACTGAAAATGAAAGATGCATGTAGTCAAATGATTCTCCAAAAGATTAACAGTCCTTCTTACATAGTCCTCAGTTAATTACAGTTCAAGACCGTTCTCTTCACATTTTGTTAGCTATACATTTCTTTTGGTGTCTCCTACCCTGTTAAGCGAAAGTAACACTGCTGTTTCCTACACTATAGCACCATCATCCAGCCTTTACAGCATGATGGGACAGTCACTGTGGTCACGTAGCACAGCTGAGCTACACACACCAAGCAGATCAGATTGTGTTGCAAACACACTAAAATATACTATACACACAAACAAGTTCTCGCCCATGTTTATGGGACTATGAGAAAGAGAATATTCAGAGCAGATTGTCACTACCAGAACAATTCATAGTCCTCATTACTCCTTTGTCTGAGAGTCCTTAAAACATGATCAGGAAACTGTGCAGATGGATGAAATGTTCTGATGTAGTGCCAGAAGCAGGCTGCCACTATTTATTTGAGACCCTGACAGCCATCTACATTCAAATGGCTGGATGCATGCCAGTCATACAATGAAAATACCATTCTTTTCATGTGCTCACAATATATTTTCATCATGTGAGGCTGGAGGAGGTAGCAAGGTCCTCTTGGAAGGAGAGCAGCTGAAAGCAGCCTACTGCTAACAGAACAACCCATACAGCTGCTTTCCTCACAGGTCAGGGCACACTATGCTGGTGATACCACCTGAGACACCACAAAGTCATCTGGTACTTTTCAAACATCTGAGAATCAGTCTTAAGAGAGCCTTACCTTGGAAACATCTTTTTTGTTAAACTCTTCATGTTTCATTAGTTTTCATTTGGTAGCACCATGATGCTTTCTTAATGCATACTTAAAAGTTTGCATTTAAAAAAAAAGAAAAAGTGTATTATACCTTATCCCCTTTCTCTTCAGGTTCATCTTCATTGAGAAACTCTCTTTTAGGATATGGAATCTGACAGCCAGCAAACACACTGAAACACAGTAAACACTCCATAAATATGTCTATATGGCATACATTTACTTAACACCTTGTTAAAAACAAGTGCATATAACATAACCTAATTTCTTGTATTTCATGTGTCCTATTTCCTCAAGTGAATGGCAGTGTGAGCAATCAAGATAGGTGCTGATCATAATGTCAGTTCTCTTTGCTGTTGGCACCGGGCCGTCATTTAGAAATCGTGGCATGGTTGAACATGCCCGAATGCCAGAACGACCACTTGTTGATCCAGATGGTAGAATGAACAAACACACTGTCAGAGGTTCCACAACACCCAGTTAGAACATGCATGGCTCACTGAATAAAGGGCCTGATCCAAAGAGTATTAGTGTCTTGTGAGCCTGCCTTGGCTTACAACAGGCTTACATATATTGGCCAATCACAACTGTGGAGTTACTTTCAATAAGCTTCTCAGGTCTTGTTTGGGGGGAAAAAAAAAGATAGGTTTTAAGTTCAGCTGGGCAATGGAATTTGGAACATTCCTTAGTGTTTACAGAAGAGACTTTATCACAATATTATCCAGTAATCCACGGGGAGCTATACCTCTACCTAGGATAGCATCAGATAAACACTAAACAGAAACTACTGGTAGATCTTACCCTGTATCAATTCCTCAGATTTCTGTGCCAACATTCAGAATACAATCAATGTGACACAATTTTTAAAAGGGTGTAAACAGTTTCTAATCTAGCTATTAAGAGGTGTCTGTTTTTTTCAAACAGGGAAAGAAAAATGAATTAAAAAAACCTCAACTAGTCTCAACTAGATTCCTTTGCACTCCAGTGACTTCCCTCCTTTCAGTGTTGCCAGCTAGCTGAGGAAACAATGAAAGCAAAGGTGGAACTCTCCCCACATCCAGTTCCTACAGATCATAATGCTATGCACCACCATGCTTCTGAAAACTGGGAAGAGAAACTTGAAGTCTGCCAGTTGGAAATGAATATATAATTTGAACTTTTTCATGACAATAAAATTTACAGAGATACAAATTCTGTACTCTCAAGCCCCCTGATTAAGGGATTTATGGGCTTTTATCTCTTCACTCTTCTCATACTGTTACCCTGTCCAAGAGGGCAAGGGAAGGGGTTGTGGATCAGAAAACTGTCCTAATCCTAGGCAGAAGCACAATAAAACCAGGCAATGGAAAACAGGGCTCTGTGAGGCTGTGTAAGGCAGAACAGAAAAGGGAACAAATTAATTTTCTAAATGCTGCAATAATATTGTCTCTTCAGCTTTGGCAGCATGCTCAGAATTACAACACTAGTGCAGTACTGAGTTATTTTTCATGACCACTCAGTTTCGGCACCAGTGGATACAGACACTTCACTACTACTAGTGTAGTTTCTGCTGAGCAGGTTTGAGCTACTACTTCTTGTGGACACAAGTAGATCTCTGAATTTTTCAGCTGTCATGTCATTTCAGGGATTAGCATATAGCAGAAAAAAGACACCCATGATGAGCACAGAAGAGGGAATACATACTCTGATGTAGGCAGAGGATCCTCTTGAAAGTAGGGGTCCTGCAAAGCCTGCTCTGAGGTAATTCTCTTTGTAGGGTCCATAGTAAGAAGCTTCTGAAGCTGTAAAGTATAACATTAAAAATAGCAAAAAGCTCATCAAGCTATCATTTTCAAAACTATGACTTGTATGTCTTGGATTGTGGTTTGCTAAATTATTTCTGGCTTGTCTGGACAAGCCTAAGTTAGCACTGCCTGTTCAGTGAAGTTCGTAAGTACTACAATGCACATGCATCAAAGTACTATGGCTGTGAAGTACTTTTGTGTAAGAAAATAGTTAGGTGTATCAGGCAATATTAATTGCTAAGGCTGAACTACAGTGCTAAAGCAACACTAAATTCAGCTATTACAGGTGCATAAAGCATCATTTCTAAATAATGGCTTTTTGTTGTGGCACATGTGTAGTTTTGCTGTTCTGTACTGCTGATACAAAATGAAAAGTGTCAGAACAGACTGAACATGACTGGGACTCTCCATATCGCTTTAGGGACAGGAGGAATAAATCTTCATTTCTTGCACTGCCAACATTCCTGAGTCAGAGCACTCTGATGCTTATGAAGCTTCCAAACCCTCTCTAATCTATATTGAAATGAGGAGGAGCAGATCCCTCCTAGTAACCTTTTTTCCTTGCTAGGAGGAAAATAAGCATAAATTTATTAGAATGCTTTTAACTGCAGCTGGCTATAAAAGAGGATTACAATATATTAGCAGTATAAATAGCAATTATAGGGATATCACACCATTTAAAATAGTTACTTATCACATTCTGATAAACTCACAGTAGGAAATCTGGGTGTTCAAATTACAACATACAGTATCCTGCTCTCATACAACACTGTTAATTCAAGCCAATAATAAAAGTAAAATTCCTTCTGGGAAGGATATCATAACTCAAACTCTATCAGGCCTCCAACAAAAACTGCCTGTATATTCAGTGAGAAAATGTGATTTTGGCATGGGTATTTGGGGCTTTTTGTTCCAATAAATTAAAAACCTGACATACAATTCCATATTCTACATCTTTGCCACTAAGCAGCACCAGTAAGAGCACCTACCCTCCTCAAGAAAGATGATTTTCTGTATTTCCTTTCTCAGTACTTATAGTTAACAATACCTGGTAGATACAGTCTCATTCTCTGTATTTTTGCCACTTTCTTCCCACCTCTCCTTGTTCACACAGTTTCTGGGCCACAGACTCAGTAGACTGACAGCATAACAAAAGCCATTTGGACTGTCTCTCTGCCTATCAGTTCATTTGCAACCAGCTCCCGAACTGATTTCTGCTGCTTTCCTAGGGATACACCTCAAAATAGTCTTGCACTGTACAGTCCTGGAGAGCTAACCTGAGACATTTCTTTACTGGACCTTTGTTAACTCTTAACCCTATGTTTCCTGTGTGTCTTAACAAATCGAACTTCTAACGTGCTCTCTACACAGTCACCTCACACAATACAATACAGACCACAATTTGGGTACTCAGGATCTTTACTTCAAATCACCACCATGCCCTACATGCAAAATTTGTGTGAGTTACAACAATTTCTGACACATTTCTTCTCCTTAGTTCCTCCACATTGACTGCAGGGACAGATAAGCATATTCTGTATAAAGCCATTCCTGGTCTTTGGTGACAGGTGTCATCACTGACAGAAGACTACAGGGCATCAGTCTCTGCCCGCTGGACTTGTTCCTCAGACCTGGCTGATGCAGTACAACTCAAGAGAAAGCTCCTCCAGTTTTCTGCCATATGGCAGCACAAACTGCCTCCAAACATGACTTGTGTTCTTTGTCACTCAAAGATAAGGCTAGTGTACTGTAGCAAAAGACCTAAAGTTATCTTGGACCTTTTAGCAATCTGCTCTTTCCCTCAGGAAAAGGGAATTCCCTTCCCCCCCAAGGACACAGTTTGCTCATTCCAAGTGATACGATGCATAACATCATTCTAAGTGAGATAACCTGCCTATCAGTGATGATACTGTGAACCAACTTTCTTTTTGAAAGTCTGGTTATCTACCTTCTGTTGCTACTGGGAAAATAAATAAAAAAAGGCCAGAGACAATTTTTTTTCAGGCTAGAAGTTGCTAACACAATATAGCAAACCCGTGAGATCAGACCTCATCAAAAGGTTCATACTTCTCAGCAGGTCTCAAGATTGCTTGCTTTCAGACTCCACTGGCCTGATATGACAGCTATAAATACTATGCATGTAACTTTTCCAGGACCACAAGAACAGATGCCTCTTTCTGAATGGAAAACATTCCACCTTTCTTATTATCACTCAATGTCAATCAGCAGAATGGCATAATATAATTCCCTTTGTCAAGAGTCACTTGCTATCCTGCACTGGTTTACTCACTGCCATCTGTTCTCCATGCACCACACTTTCTGTACTCATTAGCACAAGGTCTTGATCAATGACTGCTACAAAGCAGATGTCTCCTGAGGTCACCTTGCCGGACGGAGGTTGCCTCATAAAATAACTACCTTGGATTACCAAGGAGTTTTCGGGAGTCTGCTTCAAAATACATGCACCTCCAAGCTCATTAGCAGACATATTTCTTATCTCTTGATTTGGGTGACCAATGCACACCTTTCCTTCAAGATCTGCTGTATTTTAGGATCTTTGACAAGATAAGGTACGTACCGAGCCTCTTTGCTGCAGCATGGCTGTGGCAATTTTTAGGTGTATGCACCTTCTTAGTACAGCAATGAGGTATCAAGAAGGTTGCCTGTATTCCTGGGCATTATTATTCATCCCCAATTATGAACTGTGAGAAAAATCTAACAGAAACTACCGTGATTAGCAAACTAAGTCTCCTTCATGATGTTCAGAAAGAGTATCAAAATCCTTCAGGTGATTTCTGTGTGTACTCAGGAAGTTGAGTTCAAGAAATTTTAATTACTTTTTCTTTAAATCTCATACTTCTTATGGGAATGCTTCCCTTCCACCCACTTGGGACTAACCTATTCTGTTTCCACAGCTATTTGTATCATCATCCAGCAGCTACTAACAAGTCAAAGAGTAAATCTTTGCCAGGACCTAGAGAGACAACTGCTATGCTGAACCCGTAACTAAAAACAGACCACTGGAACTCAAGCTGCACTAAGCCTTATTACAGAAGGTTCCTGTTCACAGTACTAGCAAAGTCACTTTGACCTTCATTCCTAAATTTAGACAGCACTAAGTCATCACAGAGGCATCCAGGAATGATGTTGTATTACACAGAGCAACGCTGTATTGGCCTACAGTGGATGACTCAATTAGGTAACCAGCATATATATGTTTAGGGATTTTGTTTGGAATTACCCACAGAACAGTGGTGGACTTTTGCCAGAGGGAAGAAAAAGAAAAACAAATTACTACAGGAAATAAATTCCATCTTTCTTCAGAAAACTCTTGAGCTTTTGGGAGCTCTCCAGCTCTCTGAAACAACACAGAATCAAGATATATATTATACTCACTCTCTTATATGCACAACAGACCTAAAGGTAAGGCTGAATGTACAAGTGTCTGCAGATCTTAATTAGCAGACTCTCAGATTTTCAATACCAGCAGTTTAAGCACACCCTAAGCATAAATGTATATGAAGAAAACACATCTCAAAAATGGCCAGTTAGTGATAAATAGTTTTCTCTAACATTGATGTTCATTAGAGTGAGATAGAACAACAGACACAAATATTATCATTAGAAATGTATTTCATTCCTGTCATCACAGCAATTTTCAAGTTGCACCTACCAAAAGAAAAACTTTGCTGTCAGGCTTGACTTTGTGTTTCTCCATGTATTTTATGAGGCTACTATTGGCGTATCTGAAAAATACAGTAAAACAAAGACATGTCTGAAATAATACTGCATTAAAAACATGGAACGCTATCAAGTGATCACAAAAACACTTAATGGCCATCAGTAAGCAAATTATAAAAGAACTGCTATCAGAATACACGTGAGATATTTATCTAGCACTTGCACACTAAGTGTGCTTTTCACCAACAGGAGTGGTATCAATAGTGTAAGGATTATTTCCATGAAACATGCAACCTTTGTAAGATATAGATAAGCTGTTGCTATG
This sequence comes from Formicarius rufipectus, assembly GCA_013399695.1. Lineage (NCBI taxonomy): Eukaryota > Metazoa > Chordata > Aves > Passeriformes > Formicariidae > Formicarius > Formicarius rufipectus. The sequence continues at coordinate 654,658 of VXAU01005682.1, forward strand.
AATATATGACAGAGACACAACTTGATGTTTATACTCTAGTTTCCTAAAGCAACTGTGCCACACAAGTGTTCAGTCCTTTGTAAGAGCTCAACACCTAAGATATTAAGTTGTTTCCAGTTACAATCTGGAAGAGAAGTTAAGATTACCACTATGTCTCCACGACCCCAACCTGAAGCAAATCATACAGTCCTTACAGCTTCCAAGCTCAAGGATGCCCCAGATATTATCCATGCCTTGCCTTTAATTTAGAGCTCCAAATGTTATGTATAGCCATTTTTAAAAGAAAGACATTTCATGCACAGATAAACTTCATATCTTGTCTAAAGACAGTGTAATGAATTCATGGTAGAGCTGGAAAAAGAATCCAAAACTCCTGAATCCACATCCTCTACCTTACAACAGTCTATCTAGCTCCTTTTAAGTTCTGCTCTATCACCACTAATTGACTAATTTAGTCAAAGCACCAAGAAACACTAGAAATGGAAAATTCTCAGATCCCAGTCAGGTTTTGCATCATAACTTACTGAAAATGTTACCTTCATAGAAATTTCTGTCCACTGTATTGTTGTCTCTATATATCTGCATGTCAGAAGTGCCAGTGCTTCCCTATTCTTTCTCACAGAAAATGAAGTCATCTTGAACAAGTAAGTGGGTTAAGCAAGCTCATTTGTATGTGCCTGCCACAGATTAAATTACACTTAGGACAACTCCCTTCTAGAGAAATGAGGAGGCCACTCAGGTGAAGTTTTTAACAAGCAGTTGTGTGAGAGAACACTATTCAAGAAAATCAGCTAGTTCAAACAGGACAGCTGTCACACTGTTAGAACCCAAATGCTCCAAAATCCCACCCCCAAAAAATCAGAATGTAGGAGCTGATTTCTGTCTCTGCTACATTCGGCAAACCTTGTTGCATTATCATCACTTACGTTGTTCTCCTAAAATCTTTCTGAAGAGTTGGATATTCTGGCATCTTCCTTATGTCTTCCCAGTCTTTATCTTCGGGGGGCAGGGGAGAGAAGAAAAAGCATTTACGATTTTGAAGGTGTAGGTTAAGTAATACATGAGAAGAAATAACTACAGCAGTTGTTCAACTTCCTGTTTGTTGGCCAGTTATATTGTTCCCTAATTTTCAAATCCATCAAACTGTCAGTTTCTTCATATCTACACAAACAACTACTCATTTCCTTTAGGAAAAAAAAAACAAACCAAACAAAACCAAAACCCCTCAGCTCAGTAGCATTACATTTGTGCTTTAATGAAAACAAATTACCTGCAGGGAATCCCATTACACTGAAAATGCGGTCTAGCTGATCGTGATGAAAAGGATTACTGGTTTTGATGTCCTCCTGGCGACAGTGAAATATAGGTTCCGAAGTCAACAGTTCAGCAAATATGCAGCCAATTGCCCAAATATCTATGAAAGAGGGAGGATAATTCATGCAAATTTACTGTACTCAATTGCGTTTTTTTGTTTCTGCACAATTTATCAACCTTCACAGTATAATTATACAAAGTACTTACAAAATAATGCATTACTATCATACATAAAGAGTAAAATCTGGAGTTTTTTTAAAATCAAAATTAGAGTCCCCAAATCCAATTAGTGCACTGTCAGTTTAGCACTTAATGTATTCACAATTATGGCATAAACCTACACAATTTTTGCTGAGAACATAGTGCTTAAAGGGCATTCAACTGACCATCAAAATCAAATTATAAATAAATACCTCATTAAGATACATTGAAATAATAGTTCTACCACATATTTCAGAACAATTCCAAACAGATAATTGATAGCCCAATAAACACCAAGAAGGAAAAGACTAATGACTCATATGGTTATTTAACCAAATGGTGCAAGCCAGTTAAAAAGGAGAGACAAAATCGTAATTTTTATCAAGAGTAGAAGAGTGATTTTGAAACGTTTCTTAAAAAAACCCAAAAAACCCAAAACAAAAAAAAAAAAAAACCCAAAAAAAAAAAAAAAAAAAAAAAAAAAAAACCAAAACAAAAAAAACCTACTTGACAACTGACTCCCACTGCAACAACACTAATTTCCTTATCTACATCTCATGCACATAAAGAAAGTAAAAACAAAATATTTGACAGTTCAACTTGATGCTCTCAAAGGTCTCTTCCAACCTTACAGATTCGATGATTCTATATGCTGATGATTAACTAAAATAAAAAAATCCCTTTATTTCCTAAATTTTTCATTAATACACTTTTTTAGATTAAATCTATTATGAACAAGAACATTTATTTACAAGAGAATAATTTTCTAGGTTACATGTATTTATTCTACTTACTGCTAATCACCACCCATCTCACTGTTCTGTATGACCCAAATGCTTTATTATGCATCTTAAAATGAAAGTGTGAGTTTGACAGAGAAGAATGTGGTTATTGGACTCAAAAAAAAAAAAAAAAAGGTATTTGCTACACCAACAAATGTGTGTCTGGGACAAAAGTTTGGGAGAGATGTTGAAATCAGATGAATAATGAGCACAGACTGTTCAATACAAGACTGTGGAGCCTTATGTAGTAGTTGAGGTTAAATTAGATGACCCTGAGAAACCTGATTTTTTTTTTTCAAATTTAATAGCATAAATAAAAAAAAACAATTTAACTTTCATGTACAGGTTTAAGAGATGAAAAATTATTCAACTGAAATTTAGTTTATTAGATTCAGACTAAAGAAAACACCAAGAGAAGTCCCTTGTTTGTTGCAGCTAATCTGAGACTCATAAACCCACTTGCTGTCAATGGTGTTTGGCCCATGCTGCCTGAGACACAGGGTGTCCTGAAGAAAAAGCACTGCTCTCTTTATACAGGGAATGAAGACACGAGCCATAACACTCTGTCAAAACAGGTCAGTTCCATTTCCATCATGTTACAGATGTGGAGCTTGGGGTATCCCAATATGTAACCCTTTCTTCTTACTTCCTTTACAGGAAGGTCTGATAACATTCATTCAAACTTACAGTTCCGACAGGGTATAACTTGCTCTGTGCATTAGATCATATTCGCAAGGTTTTATCTTCCTTTCATTTTCCTATTAGCCTTATCTGCATGAAAACAAGATCTTCAGCTGTTGAGATTTTATCTGCTGAAGCAGCTAATGCAGCGTATTTATCCCAATTGCTGCCTGGGTAGTAGGCACAAATTATTTACTCCAGAATGAAAATTACTTATAATTAGAAGAAAAGAATCTTCATTTAACAGTATGTATTCATTAATTTTCATACTAAATAGAAAATCCTTCTGAAAGTGGCTTATCTAGAGGCCAAAGGAATTGCAGCTCTCATGGTTTTCATGGCTTTCTGCAGAGCTCACTGTCTATCTCATAGTGAGGGAGAGCCTGGGCCACTGCTCATTATTCCATTCAGTAATGCTCTACCCAGACTGACATTTCCTTTTAAAGAAGAAAGTGAAACCTAGTATTGCCACTGACAGCAAAGCTGAACTGGGAAATCTCCCTCATGTGACACAGAAAGCTTCAAAACTCTATTTCTCCATCATCTGAACTGTGTGAGAGCAAGGCATTCCCACTTCCTGACCCTGCAATTATTACAGAGGGTACATTTTAAACCCTTTGAAAATTCAGGAAGACAGACATGGTACCAACTGGATGTTACATCTGAAGAAACACTGATAACACCCAAGCTGGTTATATAATTTTCTGTGGATGCTATTGTTGAGCAAATCAAGCATGAGAATACTTTAACTCTGATCAGCTGTAATATTCTCTACTAGTTCATAGCACTGGGGTTCAATCCTTTATGTGTCTTGCCAGATATTCTTCAAAGAACTAATATAAAGTAACCTTGAAGACTTAGTATGGAAAACCTGAGGCTTTAATTTCTCTAAACAAATATTAAATAGAAAAGGTCTTGCAGCCATGCAGCTCAAGCAGGTCAGGGTGTTCCCTTCATAAACATTTCATGTAACCTGCTCTTGAACACATTCCTGGCATATATTGAAGCCATTCTCACAGTTAATGATTTTCTGTCAAGTTTGGCTAATCCCCTTATTTTTATAACATTCATAATTTACAGTAATAACTAACCACGTGTGGCATTTTTTCTAGCAGAAATGTCTCATTAGATTTTGGCAAGTTTAAAAGCTTCATAAATACAAGCAGTCTTAACAGGTACTTATCTCCTACATTCTTCATATTAGTCAACCAAATATAAACTTCAGCTCTAATTATGGAAAAAATTCCCTGTCCAGTGCAATTTCACATTTTTGATTTGTGGGCCCTAAAAAAAGTTTAATGATTATTACATCTATTCCAAATCTATTCCAAGTAAGACACACTACCGCTCACAAGTGAGCGCTGACAGTGCAAAGCCTAAAAAGCACAAGCAGTATTATTCAGGTACAGTGTATTATTAGTCTAATGTGCATCATCTGCTTCTAGCACAAGAAGTGAAAGTTTCACTTCTTATATTACTGTATAACAATTTCATTATAAATAAAACTTTTTAAAAGCAAGCACCAAAATAAGTGGCAAAAATTGCCTAATAAGTGGTTCTCTGCTCTGTCCTCTACTAATGATCAAAAGGGTGAGTTGTCCCATTGCTTGCAAACCAAAGCTAAGAATACCCATTTGAGATGTCCCAGACCCACTGAAAATTCGGATACATAGGTCCTACAAAGATGCACTGCATACTAAACGTTTTCCAGTATGATGTCTTCAGAAGATCCTAATAAATTTAGCTCAGTAACACAACCATTCCTGGAAGGATGGTTCTGTTTCCTATAGTCTCTTCTACTGTCTTTAGGCTTCAGGACTGATCTGTGGTAAAACGTTTTTATGGCTTGTTGGGCTGTGGCCCCCAGGACTTAAGATACCCCACTTTCCCCAAGTTTACACTAAACCTGACTGCAAGCCAGTTTTGCTCCCTGGGTCTGGAAAGAGAGGTGAGAGTGATTCCTCACCAAACAGCTTGCTCAGGTTCTATTCAATCCTATTCTCTAGTGAAATATCTTTCCATTGCAACAATAGTTTTCAAGTACTACATATACATGCCTGCATGCACACATTATTAGAATATTTCTATGGCTATGTCCCAGTTTTAAAACCTTTGACTCTATATAGCTTTATAGATCAGCTGAGAAAATCCAGCATGTCTCACTCTACTTTAGCAGTGTAGCCAAGGAGCAAGGACAAGAGGATGATGACATAGCTGTTTCAATGATAGGGATGATTAAGCAGACAAATGCTCATGTGTTCTTTCACTTCTATGGCACAATAATCTCATTTCTGTATTTGTTCCAGTATCTTGGAAGCATTCGTTAAGATTACTATGACCATTTAAGACAATAAGACAATTTATTAAGCAATATCCCTGACTCTCAAAAATGAAAATATCTTTTCCCATGCATATTCGCCAAAATGTTCCACTGAACACAAGACAGAATCACTCATTAAATATGTCATTATTCTTAACTGTATGCAAGAAAAGAAATACATAAACAAGCTCTTGGTCTCATACAATTCTTTGATAAAAATTCTGTTACAGAAAGTAAGTAAAGACTTGGAGAAAACATCTATTTAGCTGCAATCAATCTGAGGAATTCATCATTAGTGAGGTTTCTTTTAGTAGAATCTGTACTGAACAAAACTGCCTGTTTTTTCTGCTTTTGTTTTGAACATGAAGTCTAGAGCCTAGGACACATCTGAACGCTGGTGAAGGAAAGGAAATGCGTAGGGACAGCAGAATATGGCCTCTCTATACCCACCAAAGGCTAATGTAACAAAACAAGGCTATCCAGGCCACCTCTAAGAGCTACAGCATTTATGTAAGATTCACCAAAACTTTCAAATCAAGGCAAGGACAACTAATACACTAACAGACTGAAAACCTGAAAGGGTGCTGTGCAGGCAAAAGTGTTTAATTTTTTTGGTCTAATGAAAAGGTATAGCCTCTGCATAAAAATGGCTGCATCTCCTCTGCTGAGCACAGCAGTCGATTCTAGACTTACCTGCCATCTTAATACACAATGATTTAGGAGCACAGAGACACAATAGAAAATGAGTTTAATAATTTTCACACTGGTATTGAATACTTAGAAATTAGATGTAAGAACATATCTTTAAAGAGGGACTTCTTCAGTTTGGTAAGGTGAACAGAACATACCTGTCACATACTTGCTGCTATCACACACAGACACAAGGAAAAGATATTCTCATTTGTACAAAGTCCCAGTTTTTTTATGCTTCATTGAAAATTTAGTCAGCAAATAGAAAATCATGGATGAAGTGGTTACTAGCCTTTTAAATTTGACATTTAACATTTACAAGTTAAAAAATGGTGTCAGTGGGCTAAGGTTCAGAAATTTGCTATCACTCATTGAAAAATTCAGCAATGTTTACTCATCTTTAACAAAGAGCATCTCAAGAGAACTTGACTGAAGAATAATTTACACTGTAAAGCCATAAAGATGACTGTACTGCAGAAATAATACTTCTCAGTAATCCGAGGGACACTCACAGCCAGCCAAACATACCTAAGAACAATGCTTTTTTTCAAAAGTGCACTATCTTCTGTGCCATGATATACAGTCAAGATAATTTAAAGCTTTTAACTGTAAAGCCATATTAATTCAAATAATGAAAGCCATTATCCTAACTTTTTTATCTATATGCCTATTAAATTAAGCTGCCCAACTCTCATATTTGTACTAACAATTAAATTAACTTCAATTAATACAACGTTCAAAATTTTAAAGTCTCTTGACTGAAATTCTGAATTCACTTAAATCAATTGTAATTTTCTACAGTGCTTCAGTGGGCCAGGATTTCTTTGCTCTCTCCTAAGACAGGAGTTTGTCAAAATAGTTATTTTCCCGCTTAAATTTCTATTTCTCAGCATCTTATCACTAAATGAAGAACCAGAATCACAAGATTTCAGACTTCTGCTGTGGATTAGACACATTATCTCGCTTGCAACATGACACTTAAATTACTGTGCTAAGCTTGACAACACAAGTACAATTAAGATGTAATACAGGGAGTGGCAATGGAACCAGAGGCCCTAAGTACTCCTCTCATGCAGCAAAAACATGATTTCAGAGAAATCCTGTTAAAGAACTTAAAACTTCTATTTACAGAACTTCACACCCAAGAATTTGAGAATTTCCGGTTTATGGTTCTATATGAAACTTTGTATTTAATGCGTGCAGTCTACGTACTGAAGAAAACAGGAATCATCAAGGTAGGGAAGCTGCAATCAACAGTTGTACCACAGAGCACAAGAATCCAACTTTTACCAACATCAGTAGTTTGAGAATTAAGCCTTTACCAACATCATACTGTTGTTGTAAGACTTTCCAGGTACTGTCTTCTGAAATACTCCTCCCACCACCACTCCCAAATCCTATATACTAAATTTTCATCAGCAATTCTTTAACTCTTCACTTATGTCTCCAAGCCTATTACTGCATAAACTACAGATTATCTACTACATTAGTTGGCAGTAAAGCCACTAACATCCCTAAAAGCATGGAGTGATGGTTTCATGAATGCAGAACAGAGAGATGGTTCATCTAGTTTCTACTCTTCTCTCAGTTAGACCTGAAACGGGGGTGGTTTCCAACCAGAGGTGATGTCTTTTCAGGGCAAGGAATTAGGTCAGTGGGACAAGACCTTAGTTCTGGCATGGAAAGTGTGTTACAGCCTTGTTTTTTCCCTAATCCTAAGCCTTCAGGTGTGTCAGACACAGCTGAGGAACATTATTTTTATGCTAACAGCAGAATCTCCAAGATGCAGTAAAGAACATGCTCCTCCTTCTGTTTCAGCAGCAGCAGTGCTTATACTACAGAAGTTTCAAGGGGTATCCTGGCAAATGCCACAGCCCTTCACAGAAACAAAAATAAAAAGAAAAATATCCTTTCAGTGACAACTCATCAAAAACATGAGGAATGTAACAGGTGATACAAAAGGCAGCTTTGTAGCCTCAGGGCTACTTCCCCCTACCAAATGTCAAACAACTGCAGCAAGTAAAGGAAGTATGAAAGCTTCTAATGGCAGAGATCATGAGTCTCTCTTACACTGCAGAGTATCAGAAGTGTGTAATACAGAAATTGTTACTATTTCCTCCTGTAATGAAGAATTAAGAACATGCAAGACTAGCCACAGTTTGGTAAAAGAGTAAGTTTCCAGGGAACATCCACAGCTCTGCATTTCACAGAACTATATGGAAAAAAAATGATTGAGAAGGCAGTACATATTCTTTAAAAGGGAAATACACCTTTTTCCCCCTAATTAAATGCAGAATATTTTAATAAACCAGCTTTTCTGTACACAGTGGAGCTCTCTGGAGGATAACTCCGTGCTAAACGAAAAGGGACAGTGAGTTTATAATTTGTTGTGTGCTCTTCCTTGGCTTGAATTTTCAACTATTATATCTTTTTACTAGGTTCAATATGTCAACACCTTCAGAGCTAACATCAGGTGAGCAAAGGCCTGATATCTGGTAGATTTTGTTATAACAAGGAGCACCTGCTAAGAATATTTTCTTGGCCTGTTCCAATTCACAAGCCATGACAGTCTTTTCTGGGAGTTACTAAAACTTTTGATTCCTACTTTATTTCAGTCAACAGAGAAGAATGCACATGAAGAAACCTTGCCTCTTAGTACAATCAGAGAAGCTTATTCATCTTTCCAAACAGAGAGCTTTTCTTTACAATATCATAACATTTGTGTTACTAAGTTTTTCAGTGTTGCTGCTATTTCTAATAAGGCATTGACAATAACTCCAGCATAAATATAAGCAACTCCATTGTATAAGCCACAAAATAAAGTGATGTGAAGAGTAATTCTGCTGTCATTCACAGCTATTGACAAGAAGCTGACTTGTGAAGTAATCACACCCGTCCTGAGAACAAGTCATTCTACCTAATCAGTGCTGTAATGTTGAAAGTTTCAATTGATATTGCTGAAATACTGATACTTGAAGATCAAACTGACAGATCAGCTGAAACAACTCACCTGCACCAGAAGTATGCATCTTGTTATGACAGCAGGTACTTGGTTTTCATCCAAATTCAATTTTTGTGAGCAAGCTTTTCAGATATGGTAGTAAACAGAGCAAATAAAAAGCCTTAACCACCACCTGATTCAGTTAGGATAAAATGTGTACTGTACCAGGTTTGACAACAGACAACCGTTTGGGTCTTTACATGGTTGATTTAAGAAAATTTTATCAGCCTTCAGCTCATTGTAGAGGAAACCTTAAAAAATAAAACCAAATCAAAGATCTCTGAGTTGCAAGATTAGCTCTGAACCTGCTCATATATAAAAGGAACAATGTATTTGCAATATATCCCTCAGAATCACAATATATCCCAACTGACATTTGAGTCTTTGAGTATGAGGAATTAGGGAATTAAGTATAAAGTGAGATGTGGGCAAAATGCATCTCCTAATCTCCTCTAAATTCTGAATCTTGCTTTCTTATTTCCTCTTTCATGTTCCATTTCTAAATTAGGATCCATTATTTGCTTTAGACTATGACGGACATTGCAAGAAAAACTTCTGTCTTACTTCTCCAAATCTTTGTTTTAACCGAATTCATAGCGTAAGTTGCTCTGGGAGGTTAGAGAATCAATGCTGCTGCTGCAAAGTTCATCTGCCTGGTAAAGGGCAAAGTCAGCGAGATACTAGGGAAGGGAAAGGTTGCTTCTATGAGACCCTGTGGTTATTAACAGATGGCAAAAACACAAAGCTGATACTCAGAGAAAAATAGTTAGAAGGAAAAAAAAGACACAGAACTAGGACTAGGACCAGCTGGGAGGATTTTTAGCTCACAAATCACCGATGACTCTTGACATAAGTGCGACTAAGTGCAGACGTTTTTGAAGGCACCTCTTGCTCAAAAGTGGATTTTTACCACAGAGCTACCAATACAGAGGATATTCTGCTATCTGAGTATTTTTATGTTATTTTATTTTTCATGCTCTGAAATAATCCATGTGCAGTTAAGTCACAGTAATCATCATGCAATACCAAATGTGCCAAAATACTGAATAAAATGGCAAAAGTGTCCAGTACTTCTCTTCATAAGTTTTGCAAGAGGAGAGAGTCATGAGAATACATAAAAATAATTGGGAGACTACAGGCGGAAGTTTACAGGTTAATTTACAGAGGAATCTATATCAGGACAGTTTGCAGATCCCAGATGTGATTGAAGATATAGTGGTTTTGTTTTCCTTTTTCTTTCCCTTTGTGTTTTCTAATCTCCAGAAAGTGTATCTTTCTCAAGTTAAGTGCCATCCCAGGTTCTCAGAAAAATTAATCTATTCATTGAGTTAGCAAAAATAATTTACAACACACTTGTACTGGAGCTTCCTATTATCCTTCATTGACTGTCTTCAGGACAACACTGTTAAGTAGTGCCCCCATTTTATAGATAATGAAACAACACATGGGAAGGAAGAAATGAAACATGGCAAATGACAGTTGGGACTGAATCATTATTTAAATCCATGTCTCTTGGCATCCAGCTTACCATCCTAAGATATGAAACTTTATTGTCTGCCCCATGTTAAGAGTACCTCCACTGGATTTACAATAGCAGAGACAGGTCTGACCCACTGCACTGTTCTCATTCTCCTGACTATTAAACTAGCACACACCTCTCAGACGCTTCCAAGTTGACAAAGGCCACCAGCTTCACTAGCTAATATCCAGACATAATATATTTCAGAAGAAAAGAGTAATAGAGCAGTTAGAAAACAGGAACCGGATCTCAAAATAGTTAATGTGTTAAAGTGTGTAACCATCCTGTTGCTGTCAGCATCTCAAGTTTACCAAAATGTATATTAACATAGCTTTAAAAGTTTCTAATTAGGTGATTTAATAATCCTTTATATAACTTTACATTTCTTAGAGTCTTAGATGATTATAGTGGAGCATAGCAAATACTTTTTTTCTTTCTTAAAAAAAAAAGAAGAAACCTGTACAGTCTTTCAGAGATCTTTTAGTATTTTAGAGAGCAAGAGGAAAAAACAGCAGTAAATCATCCAGCACCTGCAATAACTAGATAAGAGAGCAACAATTAATCCTTGGTATTAAAATATTTTGCCTCTCAGAAAAATCATGAGAACAACTTTGATAACCAAAATTAAGGAAGTTTATTGCATGCCAAAACAAGTTTACCATCTGAATCCAATTACTCTTCATGTCATAAAACACTGCCCAGGGCATGAACAAGGTTCCCTTTCTGATGTTGCCTTAGTTCTTCTTTTGAGCCTGCATAAATGAGTATTTTCCAAACCTCTCTACTTCACTCTTCTAGCTTTTCCACAACCCCTTTCCTCAAATCAAAACCTCTCACAAACATGAATGTGGACCTCTATGCAGCAAACAGATACTGACTGACTATGGATTTGTACTTCTTAATTATATCTCATGTATGTTGAAAAGCACTTCTGCTCCTGTGGCTCTATGGACCACAGGTGGGCATCTCCTCTCTACATTTTTCTGAGAGTTTTCTATGTTCTGGTACGCACCATTTGTAATTTCTGGTTTACCAGGTCTTAGTTTTTTCTCACAACTCTCCCAGAACATGAGACCAGAAGAGCCTTAGGCATCAGTTCAAGACTTCCAGAGGCCCCATAGCCTGGCCAGCATGCCAACAATCAGTGTGTACATATTAAGGCCATTTGATGCACTCAGAATGTGTGGAACTCACTGCATAGGCAATATGGAACAGATATGCACATATTTCCACCCTAAATCCTATATAATCTCTCCCATATATTTCCCTCACTTTCCACAGAGTTGTTGAAACTCTGACAGATCCCAACATTCATTATAAATTCATTCCCTCTGATACAGCAAACATTTTGCAGTGACATTTGAATTTAAAGGCATTTTGATGTCTGCTTTACCTTTCACATGTTAGTCTGCAAACAGAATGAGGTGACAGTGCTTTGAATTACAGTTTCTGTACACCTCAATCTCACTCAGCTGGTAAATGCAATTGCCACATGGCCATTTCTGACATTCCCACTCACCTATAATTTCGACAAGTGTGGAAAAGTAACTAAGCAGTAGAGATTTCTTGGGTTATTTTTTCACCAAAATTGCATCCTTCTTTGGTGCAGGACAGTGTTTTAGTCCTGTTCAATGGGTGGTTGAATGACCACTTTTGTCAACAAAATCCAAATGATGTAAAATACTATGAAAGACATCAGATGCCATTTATCAAATATACTATTGCTTTAATTAAGGCAAATGGTAAAGACATGTAAGATATACGCTCATTTCATAGCACTAATAACTATACAAGTTGCAACTTGATAAAAACAGCTCTTCATTATGTTTTTTCCTTGATATGCTACAAGATGCCCCAGAATGAATCATATTGGAGACTGCCACACTTTCTTAAAAACTTAAGATGAAAAAATTTTTACTACTTGCTTCACCTATTAAAACATTCTTTTCTAATCTGATGTTCCCAGATTAAAAAAAAAAAAAATCTAATTAATATCTCCTTTCAAGCTGAAAGCCAGCTAACCTTTTCCTTCATTTTACCACAAGCATTCTGTTTCCTTAAAGTGCAGACGTCTTTGCCCATACATGAAAGCAATACTGTACCTTGCCACTTAATTCAACCTTGTTTCTTTAGTATTTTGAGCATAAAGGCATTTTCTGTTGTGCTGGAGACTTTCTAGTCATTCAGGAATTTTATTAACATTTCCATGATCTCAAGCATTTTATATTTTCACAGTCACTTAGTTTCACCTGAAACTTGTTCAAATTACTTTTAGTTGCAGTTTTACTTCTTTGCTAGAGTGTTAGGATCTGATGAACATACAGGAACACAGTCTTTTTAAATTATGGTGCTGAAAAAGCAGAAAACATCCAAAGGTTACAATGAATTTAGTAGTGGAATAGACAGTGATCTTTGCCTTCTAAAACACCACTTTCCCAACTCACAGTCATCTGGTAAGTTAGTTACGTATAACTATGGTAGCAGGTATTACATATTAAACTTGATTAACAAGTAGAGTTTACACTATAAACATTGACAGTTCAAGAAACTAAATGTTACTCCACACAAAACCCTACCACGGGCTTTTTACTATCAACATGCAAAAAGCAAAAGCTATTTCTGTTTTAGCAATAGTATTTTCCTCACTCCTGTACCTCCTTAAAACATGTTACATATGAGATGAACAACTACCTGTTCTGCAAAGAAATAAATGAAAAGTAGAGTATTTCATTAGTATGAAGAGACAAACTAAATAAAGGGGGAAATGCAACTGAAAAGCTAGCCCTAAAATAATGAAATATGCTTATATTTTGTCTTATGTAATATATAGTTCTTTCTTAATAGGCTATATTTAGTCCAAATTCCCCCAAAGTTAAGTCCACAAAATGTAACTAAGATCAGGTCTAGGAAACAAAGACAAAAATCCTGAATAAGTCCAAAGTAAAATCCTAATTTCATTCATTATGTATTATTTACATGCAAGCAATCATAACTAAGGCTTTATAAAAGAACAAAACCAAATTGGACACTATAGTAGACTGTGTTCAGGATATTTTGAATATACAGCTCATAATTAGGTTATATACGAAGCTAGAGTTGTCCCTCTCCTAGGATGGTTGCTGGGTGGCTGACAAGCCCATCCTGCCCGAGGCAAGTGTTTCATTAGTTGGGAATCAAACCTGGGCCTCCCGTGTGGCAGGCAAGAATTCTACCACTGAGCCACCAATGCTGCTCCAAACCTGGGCAGATGGAGCTCACTTAGCCCTGTAAGGCCATCCATATAAGAGAAGAATACTCTAACCAAACCTACATCCTGAGGACCTCGCTGTCACTGTCCAAGCTTGCTAGACCCTGGCAGATGAACCTCAGGAGTAAAGGGTGGGGCCAGTTCTGCGCACGCTGTGCCTCACCTAAAAAATCCACTGCGCAGGCTTGAGGGATTCACCCACTTTGCGTGGGTAAAAACCCTCCCAAATCTTCGTTTGCGAAGTCTAGCGATGAATGAATATGAAGCTAAGGTAGAGAGTATTCGATATAAAATACAGAAAATGCATTTAAAATTAAATAAAATCAAGACAAAGTCAGTAAAAACCTATGCAAACATCTGAATTATGTAGCAACTATTAAACAATATTCAGCATGTTGCAGAATATGTACTGGTAACAATGCATTCCTAGTAAATTCATACAAAAGTATTTCTTACAATGACAAAATTGGAAGAGCACAGACTAAAGCTGGCATGACATTGCTTTTAGCCTTATTTTACTGATATTTACCAATTAAAAAACCATATTATCTAAAAAGGTATAAAAAATAGCTATGGAAAAAAGCAGCTATACTAAATAACCTGTCATTTTTTTCATAATTTGCTATATCTAATCACCTTTCTTCTAAATTACTATGTCCAACTAAAGAGCAGTTAAATGAGAATCTTACATAATTTATGAGTTGTTACTAAAAGCAATACACTAAAGCTCCCAAGAATTATGTAATATTAGGAGATGTTAAAATTATATTTCTTGCACAGAGATTTAAGAGAGACCTTTAAAAGTCTCATCCTTTGCCAAAAATATTATCATTGAAGTTAAACTCTCCCTAGCGTGCTTAGCTCACAAGCTTGCTCTAAGTGCACATAATGCTAGAAGCAAAACACAAGTCTGGACTCAAGAAACTGCATGAATGCCATTGCTGTCATTTTGTTACTCTTCCCTTTACCTTACAGCTAAATACAGATCACCTCCACGTCCCCTTTATTCTTTTCATTTCTCTTCAGTCACATGCTCCTCCAACCCATCAGTCAGCCTACAAATCTCAACTTGGAACTTTCCTGTTTTCATTGCTGTACTTTTTATTTTGCTGCCTTAACTGTTTCGAGTGCCCTTCAGCATTCACATTGCGTGCCAGGTACTACGTAGCCATTCACAACCCCTCCTGGGGATTCACCAGTGTGATACAAGAAATAAAAGCCTCAGAAATAATAAACTACTAGGAAAATCAGATCTCTCTGAAGTAGCATCATCCTCTGAAGCTTCACAAGGACTCTTTGTGTTTCAGTATAGAGTACAGATCACTCAGGGCAAGAACCAAGTTATTTATGACACAATTAAACAAACAACAGCATTATACTAATTCATTCTTCAAAGAGATATCCTGAGATAATGGTACAAATCACTCATCTAAATCTCCAAACAATATGCTATCTATCAAAACCAGGTAATTGCCAGTTGAAACAACTTCCCAGTACCACACACTCAGTGCAGGTCACTCAGTAATGCGGTGTACTCACAGTGGTTTTCCTCTATGAGCATAATCATAAGCATCTACTTTACAGATGTTTAGGGAATCCTGTTGGCATTTTCTTTAAACACTTCTAGCAAGTGTTTCAACCCACTACAGAGTGCAGTAGGCACAGATTTAGTAGCCAGAAGCTCAGTTTGCATGGTGACAGAAGCAAAGCAGACCCTAAGAGTCTGCCTCAGACAGCATGGGATTGTATCACTCCCATGCAGGGGGCAGGGGCACTACAAGGCTCCATCCCCAGCATACACTGGAGAAGATACTCTGGGACGCCTCCACTTCAGCTGAGACAGAACTCCAGGGTGAGTGTGCTGCCATGCAGGACACAGTCTGCAGGATGACACTGGCCTCACAGTGGGAGACACACTCTGGCCGGGATTCTGAGACATCAGCAAAGGGAGCTGCAAGAGGAGGTGAACAGACTGGGAAGTTTTGGTCACTGTAATATAAGAAAGGTATTAAGCTCTTACAGAGTGTCTAAAGGAGGACAGTGAAGATGGTGAAGGGCCTTAAGGGGAAGCTGTATGAGGAGAGGCTGAGGTCACTTGTTCTGTTCAGCCTGGAGAAGGGGAGACAGAGGGGAGACCTCAGTGCAGTTAGAACTTCCTTGTGAGGACAAGAGGAGGGGCAGGCACTGATCTCTTCTCTGTGGTGACCAGTGACAGGATCCAAGAGAATAGCCTGAACTTGTGCCAGGGGAGGCTTAGATTGACTATTAGAAAAAGCTTCTTCACCCAGAGGGTGGTCAGGCACTGAACAGGCTCCCCAGGGAAGTGGTCACACCACCAAGCCTGACAGAGTGCAAGAGTCATTTGGATAGTCTGAGGCACATGGTGTCACTCTTTGGGATGGCCCTGTGCAGTGTTAAGGGTTGGACTCAACAATCCTTGTGGGTCCCTTCCAACTCAGCATATTGTGTGATTCTGTGGCATCACAGAGAACAAACAACACAAACAGGGTCACCGCAAGGACACTGAAAAGATTTCTGCAAGACTTTGAGGTAAACTTCTTCATGCAGATACTACACATGTCATCTCTCAGATCTGTTACTGAGGAAGAAAGAAGGAGGAAGAAAGGTTGGAGGTATCAAAAACCTTGACTGCCTTGGCTGCAACAACCATGAAAGAGTGGAGTAATGAAGACAAGTAGAAGAATACAGGCTCTGGACTTCAGGAAAAACTGGATGGATCATCATGGTCTGAGGATAGTAGTTAACAGTTTATAGTCTAACCCAGGTGATTACAAGTGGAATACCACTGAGGCTTGTGACACCTATCCAACTCAGTACTTGAACCAATGCCAATGAGGATGAGCTGTGGATGAAAGAAAACTGGGCAAATTGTTGATATACCTGATGGTTGAGCCGTCATTCAGAGGGAACTAGACAGGCAGCTGGAATGGGCCACAGGAAACTCATGAAATTCAAGGAGGACAAACAAAGCCCAGCAGCCCTGCAATGGTTCAAGTCAGATCAATACTGGCTGGAGAATATCCTGCAGAAAAGGATGGGAGATTCCACTGGACATGAGATGAAACATGAGCCAGCAGTGTACCCCTGTTTTTATGAGATACTATCAACATCAACAAGACCGCAGCCACTAGACTGCAAGAAGTGAATTGTTACTTAGCACTTGTTGAACAACATTCGGGCCCCTTTGGGAACCTGAACACATGACAGACTTTGGTAACCTGGATAAAGCTCAGTAAAGAGTTCCCAGGACTGCCAGAGGCTGGAGAGCCTGCTCTGGGGAAAGGATGCTGAGGGACATGAGCTTGTTCAGATTGCAGAGGAATATATGAGCAGCCCCCTACTACCTATGCAGAGGTAACCAAGACAGTGGAGCCAAGCTCTTTACAGTGGCATGCAACGGGAGAGTTAGAGATTATAGGCATAAATTGAACCAAGTAGTTCTGACTAAGTATAAGGAAAAAATTTGTCACTATGAGGATGATTTTGCATTAGAACAGATCAATCAAAGAGGGTGTGAAATGTTTGTTCCTAAGAAGTTTTCAAGATGTAGCTGGACAAATCCCTCAGCAACCCAGGCTGAATTCATAGTGGGCCCTTCTTTGAACAGGATGATGAACAACAAAGGTCCCTTTCAACCTGATGAACTTTATCTACACTTACTATTTTGCTTTGAACCAGGTGTTTGGTTTTGAATCGGACCAGATCATCCACACTTATGAGACCTCATCTTTCACCGTAGAGTCCTCCCAGAGTACACAAAATAAATTCCTTTGGGAGTAAATTAGTCTCAAACTGTGTGCATGAGCCACTAATGAGCTGTAGTCCACTGGATCATGCCAGAGAGAGTCTAAGTAGTCCCCTTTATCCAAAACATATATAATGTAGTTGATAGGTCTCTGTACCATTTTGCTTTTCATATGCACTTTTGTGTGTCACATTACTTGCTAAAGTATATATTGCCATCTCAAGAGTCATGCTTTTTCATTTCAGGAGATGAAAAGGAACACTAGTGTAAAACTGAACTTTTTGGCTTTTTGATGCTGCCAAACTTTGTCTAAGGATAGAAATGCATGTTACCTGCCTGCAAAACTGAACACTGCCAGAGCTATGCAGAAATCTCCTTGCCCTTCTCAACAGTTCCTGCACATTTATGGCAAGATCAACAAAAAAAGAAGCATTTACCCAAGTTGAGTCCTCCTGCACTTCCAAATGGAAGAGGAAAGCAATAAAGAAACGGGAAGTGCAAGTCCACATCAAAGAAGTCAGGTGTCAGTTTGTTCATTCCTCAAACCTTTTGCTGTATATGGTAGTAGGATAAACAGGAGTTATTTGAAAAAGCCAGACTGTGAACCTTAAAAGTGTTGCCCCACCAGAGTGAACAATCAACTGAGGTGCCAGTATAACACGGTGTTTTGTCACTGTCTGAACAAAGACCCACAGACGACTTCCAAGAACTTATGTAACAGAAAAATGTCTGTCAAGAAAGCCATCTCTACACACAGGAATGATTTAACCCTATTAACAGAGTGCCATTGTTTCCTTTCCAGTTAATTTCCCAGCCAAGCACACAGGAGACCTCCTGCACATCTCTGTGTTTTCATCTCCAAACAGGCGGGCACCAAGGCTAATTGTGCTTCTGGAACTTGTAAGGGAAAAAGGTGGCAAGAGCTTGGCCACCAGCATTTCCTGAAGATGGAGCTTCCTAAGTAACCATGAGTAAATGATGCGCAGATTGTGCAAAGGACAGGGGATCTTCCTTCTCCTTTTCAAGCCACATGCTTCACAGAAGAATCTGGACATGTCATACCTTAGAAAAATGTCACTTTAACAGCCATTGCTCTTTCCCTTTTGAAAATTTACAAGGCTTCTGAGCCCATATCAAAATATATACAAACCAATGCAAAAGGTATTTTTGTTTTAAGAACAAAACCAACAACACATTTAAAATGTCTAGCTTATATTGAAAACTAAAAGCATAGTCCTCAGAAAGTTTCAGTCTGGATTAATCTTTCACGGATTGGATCATACTCCATCTGCTGCTACTTCAGGGGAAAGAAACTAGCTGGTCAGTTGACCATCATATCTAGCGTAAGGCCATTATCCTTTACAAAACTTGCAGGTAAACATCTTTCTTACAGACGACTTACCAATGGCCTTTGTGTAATGTCTGGCCCCAAGTAACAGCTCTGGAGCTCTGTACCAGAACGTCACCACAACTGGATCCAAGTCTGCCAATGGCTTCAAAGGCGAGTTAAACAATCTCGCAAAACCCATATCGGCTGGGGAATGGAGAGAAAAACAGAACAGAATCTTTATTTAAATTTTAATATAAACAGATCAAAATTCAACAGTATTGCCAGAAAGAATTATAACAAAAGTTCAGAAACATTAAAAATTACAAATCAAAGTCTCTAACAAAGCAAAATTACTCCTAATAATAAAAAATTAAAACTCAAGGCCAAATCCAAGACTAAATTCCATTGACTTCATTTATAAGATTATGAATCATAAGATCCATATGAAGGATAACATTTGACTTCAGCGTTTTCATAAGGGGATAACAGAGATATCTGTTTATTTAAAAAAAAAACTCCAAGAGAAATTTGGTTACCTAAAGTCAGTAGTAGGAGGTCTCTAATGTACATTTTCCATTTTATTTTTATACACTTTTACAAAACTGAGTCCTTGTGACTGCTATATATTTACCCAAAGTGCAAATCCAAAACAACTATAGCATAGATTGTTTTGAACTGTTTTTCAAGACATGCCTCCTACTTGACTTGGAGGAATAAACTCCAGAATCACTCAGCATACACTGTAACAGAGGTGTATTTGAAAAGCAAGTTTAAGTTATTTTATCTAACTCAAAAATTCTCTCTAGATGGAGTCTTGAAAGCAACAGAAATAAATGCTCAATGGGAAAAGTACAAAATTTGGTGTATAGTCAAAGCATACATTTTAAACCCAATTCCAATCTGAAACTTATCTTTTAAATCTTTCTGCTTCCAATGTTATGAAATGTGAAGTATAATTTTCTTGCTCTTATCCATACTAATACAAGCATATGAATCAAAAATTATTAGCTGAACATTTTCAAACACAACAAAAGTTGATGTATAGAGGTTCCAGTATATTACTTCTTCCTTGAGTATTGCCACATGCTTTATTAAAGAAAAGTTTATATCCACATGACTAAAGCCTGTGATCTGAGAAGGTAATTAGACTTTGTTCAAAGATCATCACAGTTACGCGTGTTTTTTCACCTCGACACCAAACAGCCTTTGCAGAGTAAACCTTTGGATCTCTCCAAATATGTGCACTGATGTAATTTATATAAAAATAACTTGAAACCAAATACAGGTTTTAAGTAACAATGTTATGCTAACTAATCACAACAGAAGTTGCAAGAACTCTGGCTATAGCTGTTGTTCTCTGCTTATTTCTTTCTTGTTTCTTACAGATGCTTTTATTTAATCAAATATTCTTGGTAAACTTCAGAAATATCTAACTATATATTTGGAATTCCTTAAGTCTCAGTGAATGAGATTTAAAAATTGAACTAGAGGTTGCACATATGTACACTGAAAAAATATGAAGATCTATTTCTATCTTACACTGAAGGTACATTTTTTTTTAAAGTAATGCCTTAGCTATGCAATCAAAGTTTCTAAAAATGTTTACCTATTTTGACTCTTCCTCTCTCAGGACCTTCACCCATTACCAGAATGTTTGCTGGTTTCTGAAAAACAAAAAGCAGAATTTTCAGTTGATCAGCCTTTGATGCTTATCATCAAGAATAATAAAAACACGCACATTTAGATTATAATGAAAACATTTCTAGAAATAGCTTTAGAAGTCTAAAATTACCATTTTGGTTTTATCCCTACTTATCAATTTCACAATTGGAAAAAAAAAGGAAGAGTACTTTGACATTTCATGGTAAGAAATGCAATCCTTAACTACATTTGCATTCCCATTGTTAATAGAATGATTAATTTCAGTGGAAAAAAATTTCTTCTACTGAAAAATTGTATACCAGGCTGACTTTTATGCTACACGTCAATAATTTGGCAAGAACCACTTTTGCTAATATAACTTACTGAAAGTGATGCCAAATCTTGGTATGCAAATGCATCGATGACAGTCACTTTTGTTATCATCATCATATATAACTTTAGTGCTATGTTTGTTTTTAGTTTATAATGATAAAAATCATATTGGCAAAAGCACTTTTTCCATGAAGTTGATTTCATGCTATGAAAATTCACTTAAAGGAGTATACACAGACAGCTACATCCAAAAGTTTTGGGCAGTGTAGATAGCAACTTTACAAGTAGAACAAAAGCTTTATAGACATTTTTTTCAATCTGCAGTTGTTTGCAACCAGCTGCTTGTGAACACCACATAAAATCTGCACATGACATCACAGCAATTGTTCTGCAATTAGGATCTAGGTTCCCTCAGACATCAATAGTCATTCCTTGGAAGCTTTTCCCCTATTGTGTTAACAGCTGTAAAGAAGTAAACAAGCTTGAAAACATTAAATGATTTGAATGAAGAGATGCATAACAAAGTTCCAAAGCAGAATTTGTGGAAGGTTAATCCAAACAGTAACTATATTTAAAATCCCTAGTGCCTGTAAGGTCTGTTCAAGCAGGATTTGTCCAAGCACCTGAAAGAGATGTCCAGAAAGTCAACACCAGAGTATTACTTATATTTTCAGTTCCTTGCCACTATTTACCTGAAATGAGACACTCAAACTAGGGTTACTAATTTGGCTCAAAATTGCAAATTTTTAGTTTTTTTTAAAAAGCAAACCAACCAACAAAAAACACCTTACTTCACCTATTCTTTCTCCTTCCAGAGGGAAGTTGTTCTTCCTTCCTACCCCGCATCCAGTGCAAGACATTGCTTCTTGCCTGGCTTCAACCACGGCCTCTCTCTCCAGATGCCATTGCCTCTCTTATTCCTCCTTTTCTAATCTGTAATTGTCAATGACATCCCTGACTTTTCATTCCCCAACACGTTATCTGGAACCATTCAAGAGGCAATATGCACTCCCCTCTTGGAGAACACAAGAGCTACTTCAATTGATCTTGAGCAGACACTCACCAGCAAATCTAGGGAAGATAAGGATGATACTTGCTCTTAGCTAATATTTAATAATAATAAAATCAACATCTCAAAGCAGCTGTCAAAATTTCGTTGCACATTTATGTATTACCCTGAATTGAATATTCCAGGGAACAGAACACAATGCATATTCAGTAATCAGGTAGTATGGGAAGCATGCAAGTTTCACACTACATTTTACCTCTATGAGAAATCACGTCACTACAATTGTTCTAACCAAGAGAGCAGAATTCCAGTTTCCTTGCTGGAATTCTTCAAAAATTTTTGCCCAGAGGGTTGAGTATGATGAGTTTGCCAGATTGATGGGCTGATCCCAATGGTATGACGCTAAGTGTTCAGTCCTGTCCTACTGTTGGGTCACAACAACCCCACGCAGTGCTGCAGGTAAGGGAAAGAGTGGCTAGAAAGCTGCAGTTGCAGGCATTAAAACAAGCTGCCCAGGGTACTGGTGGAATTGCCATCCCTAGAAGCATTGAAAAAAACATGAGGATCTGGCACTTGAGGACATGGTTTAGGCAAGGTTAATGGTTAGACTCAACCTCAGGGGTTTTTTCAACCTTAGTGATTCTACGAATCAAAAACACTTCAATAGACCTTTATATTCAGGACTGGACTTCAAGCACTATAAAAATGCACTTATTTGTCAAGTGAAGAAAGCTGATAAAAATGTAGCTAATGCACTGATTTTGTAAGGGTTTTTTTCTAATGAAAGAATTAGGTTGTAAGAAATAAACATTCTAACACCAGAAGAGGTACTAAGATGAAAATCAAAATCTAAGCAGAAACAAGAGGATTCTCAAAACATCTCACAAGAGTTACATTTTATCTTTGACAATACAAGATTCTCCAGGTAGTCATTTCAATATAGATAAAAAAATCCACCCAACTATTTTACCAGCTGATGGAATGTACAATATTCACAGACTAGTTCAGGTTGGAATAGACCTCCAGGGGATGATCAAGTCCCATCCCCCTGCTCAAAGCAAGGTCTGCTACACCAGAGTGCTCGGGCCTGAGCCCAACTGGGTTTTAAACTTCTCCAGGGATGGAGACTCCACAGCCTGTCTCTAAAACTTCCAGCATTTGATCACCCTCACAGTAAACAATGTTTATTGATACATTACATTGCCACATGTCATGCCACTGCATAGCACTGAGAAGAGTCTGGCTCAGTCGTCCTTACTCATACTTACCAGATATGTATCCACACCGGTATGGTCCCACACAAGCCTTCCCTTCTTGAGTCAGAAGGACTCCACAAACCTCTAAATAACTTAGTGGTGCCTTGTATATAGGGGGTACACTAGGTTATATCTAATCTATGGAAGCAAGGAACTTGTCCATTTATGTCTTTTTTAAGCCAGAATGTTTTAAATTTTAAACAGAACAACATCCCTTCAAATCTGTACTAATATGCAATCCATGAATGATCAGAAACTTGCTTGGAAGCCAGCAGAGAATGAAGTTGATTTATAACTTTACCAGATGTCATGTTCATTAGCTCTTGCGAACCTCTCTATCTGAGAGAGTCAGGGGAAATGCAGAAGGAATAAGCAAGGAAACAACTGAAAGCTTATTTCCAAAAGAGCAAGCACTTCTCTTGAGGCACCACCAGCAATGTGGAGATGACAGGTATTTCAGGGATGGAACTTGATGCCTGCAGATTCTCAGCGATCTGCAGACTGCTGTCTCAGGTGCAGCTGAATTCCTCTTGCTAATCAGAGCTGTTCTGACTAGGAAAGCATTTTCAATGTATGTACACTGAAACAGTCAAAGAGCAAAACTAACCTGAGAGAGCCCATCATATTCTGAGATGTGACATATGATACCCAGCTCCTGTGCCCATGAAATTTTATTTCATAAAAATACACAGCTTTGGAGGAGCTTATAGCACAAATCACATATTTTGTGGTTGTTTTATATAATAATGGCTTGAACACTGTAAAGTAAAACTCCTCACCTTCCCAGAGTCTTGACAATGCACACTCCACACTGAGAGCAACACAACCCTCACGGAGCAGCGGTGCTTGGCTAAGAAAGTGGCACCAAGGCAGAGCAGAGCAGGAGAACTTCAGGTGTTTATGAAAGAAAGACTTGAGTTTTTTCAGAGAGATTAATTTGGCATCAGAGATCCTCAGGAAAGTATGTAATGAACGTTCCATCAAGAGGCCAGAGGGAGGACTGCTTAAGTGGAATGCAAAAAACTTCTTGAAGAAGGTTGAATGGATTAATCTAATCTCTGGATATGCAGCATTTAAAATATCAAAACATTTTACTCCAAGATAGTCACTTAATAGCCTACTATAAAACTACAGCGTAGTTACTGGACAGATGAAAAAATCAGATTAAAAAGCCCCGTATCTCATGCATATTCAGGCTACATACAAGTCATAAGCACCAGTCGAGTTCCTGAAAAAAATCCTATTGCTATCCATGTGAGCAAGAAAATAGGGTTTAAGTGGAAGGAAATATGAAGAATCAAGCAGTAGATACCAGACCAAAAAACCTGACAAGAGAAATTATGTGTCTATCCAAGAGGACAGAATTTTAATGGAGCAAAAATCATTAACTCCTCAGAGTATAGGGGGAAGTAACTCTACACTTTCAACTAGTTACATCCCAATTAATACTCTGTTCTCCTCATACTCTCCCCGTGCTGAGAACACAAACATCAGCTGGGAAGCAAAGTGATGCTCCTCCATCTCCACCTATCTAGTTGCTATAGGAACAGCAGAGACAGTAGGAGTTAGGAGTCTCACACTTAATGGAAGCTATAAAAATCAACAGACAAATCCCTGCTGAGAAATACAGTTGAGGTTTGGCTGTCTAAAACACATTTGCAAAAAGAGCAAGGTCAACAGCAACAACTGGAGCAAAAATCTGAAATATCTGCAAAAAAGGGATGAAGACGATGATGATTTAGTAGGTAATAAGCATGGATAATAGCACTTTTCTGCATCAGTTGGACAGAGGGAATAAAGCAATTAAAATATTTTAAAAATATCTTGGTGGGAGAGACATGAAAATATTGGGCTAACAAGTGCGTTTTCCCAAAAAATAGAAGTGTCACAACCAGCACTCACACAGACAACCATGTTATCTGAATTAAAACGCTTCCTATTTTAATATTTAAAGAGTAAATTAGAAGAAAGGTTGGAAGAAGAGAAACCAACTGTGGTCTTAAAAAAGCGTAATAGGTCAAAAACAGGAATAACAGTAACAATAGATTGTAATACTTTAGTTTTAATGGTTGTTATCTCCTTAAGTACAGCAGAGACAATTCTTAGGAGATTTGGTGCAGAATGACAGTCCTGTGAGAAAACGTCCATAGGGATACACAATTTTCCATACACCATTCTTTATTGTTTATATCCAAACAAATGTGTTTCCCTTTTGGAGTGTATCACTGGACAAAGAATAATCTGAAATTAGGAGGCTTCTATTGTAAAAGAGATCGCAAGTCTTCCAGATGAAAGCTTTCGGCACAATTACAGAAACTGCCTTGTGACGAGGTCTTTTCAAGTCTTAATTATTTAAAAACACAATTGTAAACAGCACAGTGTTGATACATAGATGTACTTTCATTTCATAAGCCAAAACAAGAGCAATGGTACTTTTGTCTCAGCTTTAAGCACACTGTTCTCCAAATGACAAAGGTCCTGAGTGAGATGACAGTGTTCCACTCTGCAGGCACTACTCGAAGGATTGCTGAGCTTTTCGGTTCAAATTAAGAGAGATGCTGACTACTCACAGAAGTTTGAAAACAAAGCTTTTGTTCTTCTCATCTGTAAGGAAATGTAGGCACTTTCTTGCCTTAAATCAACACTGCTCAAATGCAGACACTGTGCTCAGGTGGCACACTGCTACTAATGTGTTTGCTAACAACTGATAAAATTAATGCAGGATCTAAAAAAGGTTCTTAAAAGATTTTATTATGGCCCACAAACGTTCAAATCATTATCATTTCTACTGAAATACTTCCATATATTGAAATGCATATAGGAAAATTGTAATTGCCACTTCCTACTCTTTTCCTAGAAAAACATTTGGCCAACATTTTTCTGATGCTGAAGCACTAGATGCAAGTACACCACAGAGAGCAAAGTATCTTCACAAGCCTTACACACTACAAACGCATATTAGAGACTACTCTGGTTACACAGCATCACTTTCCACTTGCTTTTTGTCAGCTGTTATCCTTACTGTTACAAAATCCCAACCATATTTCATTATATTTTGGCTTAGATCACCAATCCATACAATTTTCTTTCACTGTTTCTCTAGTTGGCAGAAATTATTGACTTTGTGAAGCAATATCATTAACAAATCCCATCAAGGTATTTATCATTTCATTTGAATCAATAATACTTCTACAGACATCATCAAATTGAGCAAGACCAAATATAAAGCTTATTACTACAGCACATGATCTAAAAAGGCAGTAAAATCACAAGGAAGGAAAAGTGCTTTGAAATAGTATTAATTCAACTGAATTAAGAACTCATTTAAATCTGAAAAGGGGGGGGGGGAAATCAGAGATAAACACATGAAGTAAAGATATGACAACATGGGAACCAAAACGTTTCACAGAAGGATTTTACAGCTAAGTTCCTAAAAGATTCAGTCCAAAAGTTACTATGCAATAAAACAAAAAAGAAAATACAAATTTAATAGTGGGTTTCCAAGTTTTGGCACCAAAGGAGGGCTACAAGGCGGGCTTCTCTGAGAAGCTGCTATAAGTTCCCACTATGTCTGGCAGAGCCAATGCTGGTCGGCTCCAAGACAGACCCATGGCTGGCCAAGTTAATCAACAACACTGGTTGTACCTCTGGGATAACAGATTTAAGAAGGGGAAAAAAATTATTGCACAGATATAACTGCGGTTAGAGAAGAATGAGAATATGTGAGAGAAAACTCAGCAGATGCCAAGGGCAGTGAATAATAGGGGGCTGAAGGTGCTCCAGACATTGGAGCCAAAATTTCCCTGCTGCCTGTGAAGGTCCATGGTGGGGCAGAGATCCACCCACAGCCTTTACAAGAGCCCCATAATGGAGCAGGTGGATGCCTGAGAGGCAGTTGTGACCCTTTGGGAAGACCGTGGTGGAGCAGGCTCCTGTCAGGGCTTGAGACCCCATGGGGGACCCATGCTGGAGCAGTCTGTTCCTGAAGGCCAGGGTTCCATGGAGGGGGGCGGGGAAAGGGACCTATGACGGAGCAGTTTGTGAAGAACTGTAACCCATGAGAAGGGCTCATCTGAGAAGTTCAAGGAGGACTGCCTCCCATGGGAGGGATCCCACACTGGAGCAGGGAAAGGACTCCCCTCTATGAGGAGATAGGGGAAGAAGCAACATGTGATGAACACACAATCAACCCCCATTCCCTGCCTCCCTGTGCCACTGTCTGAGGGGAGGTGGTACAGAACCAGGAATAAAGTTAAGGCCAGGAAGGAGGAAGGGGTGAAGAGGTGTTTCTAGGATTTGTTTTACTTCTCATTATCCTGCTCTGATTTTGATAGGTGGTAAATTCAACTAATTTCCCTAAGTCTGGTTTGCCTGTGATGGCAATTAGTGAGTGATCTCTTCCTGCCCTTATCTCACTGCAAGAGCCTTCCCTTATATTTTCTCTCCCCTGTCCAGTTGAGGAGGGTTTAGTGGGCACCTGGCATCCAGCCCGTTCAACACACCATAAAATTGTACACAAAATTTTACAGCTGTCACCAGACCATGATCTTTAAGAAGTTTCCAAAATGCATTTGATTATCATTAGAGGAATACCAGTGACAAAAAAAAAAATTTAAAATGCATGGTAACTTTTTATCTCCACTCACACTTCTTATAAAATAATTTTAAAATGCATTGTGTACTGAACTGATAAAGACATAGAAGCATGTGCTACTATTTGAGAGAGAAAAAATTCCTTTTGCATAATTCTGAGATATGGAAGCTGGATATTCAGTCATAAACCTTGCTGCTAGATTATGTTAGAGACTTATATATGTCATGGCAACTATACTGATACCGTCAAAACAGTCTAACTTCAGATACCAGAAATTCTAATAGCAGCAACTACAGAATTTACCTGAGACTGATGGCAAAACACATCACTAGCTAGGAGTAGGAACAAACTGTACAGAAGATAACTGAAATATTTCTTTGGAATGTCTTCGGTAAATATTTTGGTTAAACATTTTCCTTGCTTGTATTCATAATGCATTGAGAGAGAAAATGTGCTGTTTTCATACGGAAGCTAGCTAGCAAAGAAATCTTTTCATGTTTAAATACTTTTATAAAACTTTTCTCTGCACAAAAAGCAGAAGTAAAGGAAAGCTGAAACACCACAGCTATGACCACAGATCTACACATACTGGAAAATTTAAAAAGTCCTTGAAATAAACCAAAGGTCTAAATAAACTAAATAAATAAACTAAAAGCTGTGACTACACAGACTTCATTACTGACTGATTTTAAACAGCCCATCAATCTGGAAACTTATCTGGAGGACCAGAAAAAAATCATACAATGCTCTGAGCTGGATGGGACCTCTGGAGGTTATCTGGCCATTTTGTTGCTCAAAACAAAGCCAACTTTGAAGCTGCATCAGACTGCTCAGTATGATAACCAAGGGAGTTGCAAGTCTTCAAAGTTGGAGGTTCCTCAGCCTTTCTAGGGGGCAATCCCTGGCACTGTCTGACCAAAAAAAAAAAAAAA